>BSBN01001064.1:4225000-4705822 GCA_027924645.1 Cunninghamia lanceolata
GCAGTTGAAACAAAATCACTACTTGGTGAAACCTTTCATCCCTTATGAGTGACTTACAAACAATAATAGAAATAATAAATTACATAGGATTTACAAGGTTAATGGCACCTTAATCCTAACACTCTCCCACTTGACATCATACATTGTAAATACACCCATATAAAACATAAAGCAACTAAGTACTAGAAACAAGGCCCATGGCCTTCTTGCACCACATAAACGTTTCTGTGCTCATAGGTTTAGTAAGTGAATCTGTAAGATTCTCCAGAGTGTCAACCTTATTCAGCTTAATCTGAACATTAGCAATCATTTCACAAACAAAATGGCATTAAACATCCACATTCTTAGTCCATGCATGATACATGGGGTTCTTGGACAAACACATTGCACTCTAGCTATCACAATCAATTTGAATAACCTTGCAATCAAAACCAATACCTTACACAATCTCCATAATCAAACTGCCTCCTTAGAGACATGAGTAGCAGCCATATACTCTTCTTTAGTGGTGGATAAAGTAATGGCAGCTGCCTTTTACTCATCCAACTCATAGCTCCTCCAAACAAAGTAAACACATAGCCACTAGTGGACCTTTGACAATCCAAGTCACCTGCCTAATCTGCATCAACAAAACCTATATGTCCAATGTCTTATTCATATTGTTAGTACCAGAATAAACCAAATAGTAATCAAAAGTACCATGCAAATATCTAAACACCATCTTTGCATAATGCCAATGCTATCGACCAAGGTCAGACATGAACCTACTCAAAACTCCCACTACTTGGGCAATATTTGGTCTAGTGCAAACCATTGCATACATCAAACTTCCTACAAGTCTAGCATATGGCACATCAGACATATCCTCTAAATCCTCTTCATTCTTAGGATACATATCTAATGAAAGCTTAGTACCAACTAGTAAAGGAATTCTAACTAGATTGCAATCTTTCGTGCTAAATCTATGCAAAATAGTATTCACATACTTACTTTGTGATACCAAATCTTTCTATTACCTCGATCCCTTTTGACCTCCATTCACAAAATATACTTGGCTTCCCCTAGATCCTTCATGTCAAATGCACCTAAAAGTTAAGCTTTCAACTCATTGATCATACCCTTAGTGTTATTGAAAATAACATAACATCCACATACAAGGAAATAATCAGAATATCATCATCAATACATCAAATGTAGACACAATGATCCTCTTCAATTCTAACAAAGCCCAATGTCAAAACAAATGAATCAGACTTTTGGTACCACATTCTGGGGAATTGTTTTAAACCATAAAGATATCTTTTTAACTTGCATACCCAGTGTTCTTTCCCTTTTACCTCAAAACCTGTAGGTTGTTGCATATAGAAATTTCTTCTTCTAGATCTCCATGCAAAAATATAGTCTTAACATCCATTTTCTTAATTTCAAAATCATAAGCTATAACAATTGATAAAATAAATCTAATAGAATATAATTGAGCAATAGGAGAGAAAATTTCACCGAAATCAACTCCCTCTCTCTAGGAGTAGCCCTTGGCTACTAGTCTAGCCTTGTACTTTTGTAATGAACTGTTTGCTCCAAACTTCTTCTTGAAGACCCACTTACATCCCATGGCCTTCCTTCCTTTAGAAAAATACACAAGATCCCAGGTGTCACATGATTCTAAAGACATCATCTCCTCTTGCATGGTCTATCAAGACTAACTATCATCTGCATGAATAGCTTCCATGTAAGATCTAGGTTCATCATCAGTACTCAATAAAGAAAATACACAACAGAAATCTAGTGGGCTATACCTGTCAACTAGGTTCCATTATCTTATAGATCTTCTCAAGGGTGGAGTAAGAGATTCTTCCTCATGTTCTTTTGTATGTTTAACTTCTTCTATAACAACACAGTCTTCCTCATCTAAACTTTCACTTGAATTTTCTTCTTCTTGTCCATCCCCTAATCCATCATTTTGTTCTTCCTGATGTGCATTTTCTTGTTATAAATCAAAATGTACTATCCTCTTCCTTTCTTTTTCTTCTGGCTGTACAAGATTAGAAATAGCTCTAAGTTCCCTAAAAATCACATCTCTAGAAAAGATAACTTTTCTAGTTAGAAGATCCCAAAGCTTATAACCTTTTAAATTTTCACCATATCCAATGAAGATGCATTTCTGTGCTTTTGGATCCAACTTAGATCACTTTTCCTTAGGCACATTAACAAAAGCCTCACATCCAAAAACCCTTAAATGTGAAATAGAAGGTTTCTTACATGTTCACACTTCATAAGGTGTTGAATCAATAGCCTTACAAGGAGATCTATTTAACAAGTAACAAGTGGTACTTACAGCTTCTGCCCAGAAGTATTTATCCAACTGTGCATCACTTAACATACTTCTGGCTCTTTCCATTATTGTTCGGTTCATCCTTTCTACAACACCATTTTGTTGTGGTGTATATGGAGTTGTCTTTTATCTTATGATACCTCCATGCTTACAGAACTCATCAAATTCCTTAGAGAAATATTCCCCTCCATTGTCAAATCTTAATATTTTTATCTTAAGTCCTGATTGGTCCTCTACTAAGGCTTTAAACTCCTTAAACTTAGTGAAAACTTTAGATTTATGATTCATAAAATAAATCCATGTAAATCTGCATATGTCATCAATGAAGGTAAAAAAATAACAATATTTTCCAATAGAATCATTATCCACAAGTCCAAACACATCTGGATGAATAATTTCTAACTTCTCTTTTGCTCTATTGATTCTTGAAGAAAAAGATATTATGTTATCTTTTACAAACATGCAATTCTCATAGAAATCAAAGTTCTCATCAAAATAGGAAAAACCATTCAACAAGTTTTTATTCATAATTATTTTCAAAACATTTTCACTTGTATGGCCCAATCTACAGTTCCACAACATACATGTATTTTTAGAAGTTTCAATTACATAAGTGGAATTACAAACTGTAGTGGCATCAATCCTAAACAATGTTCCCATCCTTATTCCTCTCGTTACCACCAAGCTTCCTCTCACCATTCTGTGCAACCATGCTTATTAAATGTTACATGAATTTCCAAATCATTCAACTTTGAAACAAAAATAAGATTTCTAGCCAATCCAAGAACATGTAAAACACTAGGGAGGGTTTTAATTCCCTCATCATTGAAACACAACAATACCTTTCCTGATCCAACAATCAGATATGTAGTGTTGTCTCCAAGATAGACATTACCTCCATCATATTTCTCATATGTGGAAAACCATTCTTTGTGCGGAATCATGTGATTCAAGCATCTTGAGTCAACCAACCAATGTTCATTAGCAAGAATGTTACAAGAAGAAAGTAAAACCTCATCACCTGCATTCGAGGACTTTTCTGTAGAGGAATCTCACAGTTTATTCTTGTTTCTGCATTCCTTCTTAACATGCCCTCTTTTTCATAGTTCCAACACTTAACTCTGTTCTTCTTTCCAAGAGTCTTAGATCTACCTTTAGATTTGTACTTAGGCCCCTTTTGATCCTCTTTTGGTCCTCATTCCTTAGACCTTCCCATGACATTAAAAGCATTCTCTAAGCTATCCATAGCCTTCTTCCTCATTTCTTGTGACAACAGAGTTACAACAAGAGCTTCCATCTTTGGATATTTGAGATTAGCAGTGATCTAGCAAGAGTGAAATTCTCCCAAGACTTAGGTAAAAAAATAAAGTATAATGCATTTATCTTCTTCCTCAACCTTAACATCCATAGAGGATAGTTGACTCACAAAAATTAAATAAATTTAAATGATCTGCAATAGATTCACCTTCCTTCATTTTCAGAGAAAATAACTTTTGCTTTAAATAAAGTTTGTTTACCAGACTTTTGGCTTGGTAGATTTTACCCAACTATTTCCATAAAGCATATGTGGTCTTTTCTTCAACAACATTCAATTGTAGGATAGAATTTGCAAGACACAACCGGATTGTACCCCATGCCTTTTTGTTCATCTTGTCCCACTCATCTTGACTAATAGTATTGGGTTTATTCTCTTTTGTTGTAGCCAACCATTGATCTCTTTCTTCAAGTAAATCCTCCAATTTCAGCAACTCATAACCCGTTCCATTAAATTTTTTATGTCCAATCAAGATGCAGATGCAACCATGGTTTCTACATAAAATATGCAAAAAAAATTCAACAAGAACTCACACTACAACTCAAAAATCCCTCACACTTCCACCCAAGACATAGAACTATCCAGGCTCTAATACCAAATGTTATAAATGAACGTAAACAACTATTAATGAAAATCCAATTACAATTGTAATATATATATATATATATATATATATATATATATATATATATATATATATATATATATATATATATATATATATATATATATATATATATATATATATATATATATATATATATATATATATATTTAACTGTGCAGAACCAAAATGGAGATAGTATGAAATCAACACAAAGGAATAACAAAACAAAAGATCAAACACATAACATAGTGTTTACATTGAAAAAACATTTTGGGAAAAAAAACTCCACACAAGAAGAGATGCACCAGTTTATATTAACTTCAATAGAGTTTACAATAGAACACTATCAATCTCCTCCTTAGTCTTCAATCTAGCAGTGCCTATTTTTCTAGTCTTGACTCTTCTACTCTCCTATTCAAAATTGTAATATACAATATCCTCAAAAAGAGGTTTCCTTCTAGGAAAAGAAAATCCAACATAACCTCTACTATCATATTTGTGACCTAATGATGAATGGTCCATATTTACAATGAAAAAATATATATAAAATGTGGCTTTCGAGGACGTTGCCCTCGAACCCCTATTCGGGCATACAGCCCTTGGACCCATCACCAGGGGGATGGTCCCCCTAGACCCTGCAAGGGGGTACCCCATTGCACCCCCAAGAATGAAATGTGCTCCATAACCAACATCCATCAGGTACTAGGATCAAACATGCAGCTGAAACAAGATCTCTACTTGGTGAAACCTTTCATCCCTTATGGGTGATTTGTAAATAATAATAGGAATACTAAATTACATAGGATTTATAAGGTTGATGGTACCTTAATCCTAACATACAACCATTCACTAGCAACAAAATTGATGCTCTCTTCTCAAGAAATTTCAATGTTCAATGTGCAATTATAAATGAATCACTAATTAGTTTTATCTAATTATAAAGGGAGAGAGGTAGAGAGGGAGACAAAGAGGTATATAGATAGAGGTGTAGAGATAGAGAGGTAAAGAGGGGGGGAGATAGAGATAGAGAGGGAGAAATAGATATATATATAGAGAGAGGGAGATTGACAGAGGAATAGAGAAAGATACATAAAGAAAGAGAGATATAGATAAGAGATATAGAGAGAAAGACATATAGAGAAAAGAGATAGTAAATTTTGATCAATCATTTTGTGATAACAATCCAACTATGGCATGTGTCCATGGGGAGCTATGCTCAAGGCAACATGTCATTTGCATGGGGAAATAGAGAGATAGAGAGGGAGACAAAGAGATATATAGAGATAGAAAGATAAAGAGGAAAAGAGATATCAAGCTATGGTACTTTTACAATGTAAAAAGTGGATCTTGCTATGGGTTGGTCCAGATCATCTACCTCCACTGGAGCCTCATGATATGGTGCTTTTACAAAAATAGAGATAGAGATAGAGAAATAGAGAAAAATAGGTAGGCTGGGATAAAGAGATAGAGATAAGAGATATGAAGGGAAAGAGAGATAAAAAAGAGAGTGACTTTCAATTAGTTGTTTCATTCCACCAATCTAAACATGACATGTGTCTATTGGGAACTACACTTAGGAAAATACATCATTCGCTTAAGAACCTAATAATTCACCTTTAAGACCTCTTTAGTGTACCCATTACTCACTAAAGTGTAGCTTTCCCTAACAATAGCAAAATCTCATCTCCAAGCTTCATTGGTTCATACATGGCATGACCAATACAATTGGAAATAATGCCACTTATTGAATTGGCTTAAAAATGGACATTTGTAGCATCTTAGAAGTCCACCAAATGGAAAGAATGCTCAACATCAGATATTGTTTGAGTCTCCCCTCATTTCACCACCATCCTAGTAGTAAATGATCAATGTTTTCAAGCATTCTATTCCAACCATTCAAAAAAATTCACAATGATATTGGTTCATTACAACAAGATATTGCAACCCATTGGGAAAGAATTTCAAACAACTACCATCCATGGAATTTGCACCGTACATCTCTAAATCCATTGACAGACACTAATGATGAAACTCCTTTTGACTAGGGAAATGCAATGTAAGAAGATAGACTGATGTATGTACCTAGGCCTACCATTTCAACTAGATTGGCCTAACATGCTTGGTAAACAAGAAGAGGACTGAAACAAAAAAAAACTTTACTTTCATACCGACTTTTACCCACTACTATTCAAAAACAACTTTAATTGCACATGCATGTCAACATATTTATTTTACTCCAATTATTTTCTAATGCAAGACAACATGTATATCACTACATTAGTTCAATGTTCAAATGATGGATGGACAACAACCATTCACCAACAACAACCACTGTAGAACAACAACACACATCATTCCATGGTCTCAACAAACCAAAATGCACCAAAAAATAAATGCAAATATTCTTTATGCTCACTTTTTGAGAATACTAATATTAGAAACAAATAATAAATTCCTCTTTAATACTCCTACAAATACACCCCCCTTATTAATTGAAATTAGCTACTCAATTTTACAAACTATGTATTAAATTTTCTGATGGGGAGCACACAGTGGATACCAAAGATCGGGTCCCAACTTAGTCACAGTTGTCAAAAAACTAACAAATGAACTGCCGAAACATTTCCATCAGCCAAACAGCCACCGTCGGGATGACTTTCTAAAGTCTCTCCGTCGTCCGACTTATGCCAATAACTGTCTTCCTTCGGTGAGACTTGCTCTATCGGTGAACACTTGCAACCTTTGGCCGATGCGCCGATGAACCAACACAGCGATACGCCATTAGGGTTTTCAACTCTCACATAGTCTGATCTACACTCTATGCCTAGCACATAAAGATGCAAGGACATGCTACTGCGTACACTCCTCAATCTAGAATGTTTGCACTGTCAACACAAAACAAAACAAGGAACAAAATGAATACTAGTACATTGAAGCCATTCCACTGATTTTGACAGAAACCTCACCAGTGGAATGCTTCACGATGACATACGGCAAAAAAATGGAAAACATAGAAAGAATGGAAATCTACAATTACACTATTTGCAGTTATAAGAAACGAAAATCAAAAGGACAGAACATAATTGCTTTATTTCTCCTAAGCACAATACAATCACATTCACACCCTTCTTCGATCTGATTACATTTGATGATCATTTGGTTCATTCCTCTAGGAATTTATCAACTCGCCCTGAGTAGTACCAAACTGACTCCAAGTGGCTGGGAGACCAATCCAAGTGGCTGGGAGACAACCATCTAAAAAAGCCTCTAACTGCCCTACTGCCCTATTTTGGCATTATGTGGTTACAATTTGACAAATGTGCCCTAAGTCACTTGGGACTTACAAAATAGACCTCGATACAAACTGAAATGAAAATGTATTGGTCAAATAGACCTTATTACAAAAGAAAACATGATTTTGTAGGTGCTCCTGCACCATACTCCCTGGGTGAAAGTTATCTCAAGTCCTCTTAGAGACTAACTGTTACAAATCACCACCCCTCTTTTTGATGTCTTCTTCCAGCATCCATGTGGCTTCTGAATCTAGAAGTCCTTGCCATTTGACTAGGTGCTCAAAATAGGTCTGATTTCTGGTCTTCTTTGCTATCCTGCTATCCAAGATGCACTCCATCTTCGGTGGTTCCTTAGGTGGTAAATACTGCACCCATTCTACATTGTCATGGACAGAAGCATTTGCACCTTCTCCTATATCAGGACTCTTATATAATGTTAGATCAACAACATTGAATATAGGTGAAACATCAATATCATCAGGGAGTTCAATTTTGTAAGCATTAGGACCATATTTCTCTAGAATCTAACAAGGTCTAATTTTTCTCATCATCAACTTGTTGTGTTTTCCTATGGGTAGTCTATTCTTGTTGAGATGAACCATGACCATATCTCCTATTTGTACTGCACATCCCTTCTTGTTTGATCCACTCTAGCCTTAATCTTCTAACTATTCTGGTGTAGAGTATCTCTGACTTGTTGATGGAGCTCTTTCATAGCCTCTACAAATGTATCAGCATGTCCACTTCTTTTGTCCAACCCTTGAACATCTCTTAATTCAAAAATTCCTCTAGGATGACTACCATATACAACTTCAAAAGGACTTAGACCTGTACTTTTGTTTGTAGAATCATTATAGGCATACTCTTCTTGTGAGAGTACCACATCCCAAATACTACCATGTTCTCTTGTCAAACATCTCAGCAGATTGCCTAATGACCTATTCACAACCTCAGTTTGGCCATCAGTCTGAGGATGATAGGCTGAATTAAATGACAAATTTGTACCCAATCTTTTCCATGAGGTTCTCTAGAAATGTCCCACAAATTTGCTATCTCTATCAGATACAATACTCAAAGGTAACCCATGAATCCTGATAATTTCTTTAAAGAACAAACCTGCAATGTAACTAGCATCATTGGTGGTCTTACAAGGAATAAAGTGCACCATTTTGCTGAACCTATCTACCACAACAAACACACTATCATAACCTATCCTTGTCTTGGGCAATCCCATCACAAAATCCATACTCAAACTTTCCCAAGGTCTGTTTGGTATGGGCAAAGGTTAGTATAGTCCTGCATTGGTTGAGACCCCCTTTGCTTTTTGGAAAATCATACAACTCTCAACAAACCTTCTGATATCAGATTGCATCCTTAGCCAAAAGTAAAACCTTCTTACAAGATCTAAGGTCTTATTGAGCCCAAAATGTCCTCCTAAACCACCACTATGTTTTTCCTTCACAATATTATCCCTCATTAAACACTTAGGGATACATAGTTGACTACCTTTAAACAAAAGTCCATCCTGCGATGTATAATCTGAAAATTCGCTATGGAAAGCATTGGAAAACTCACTGCATACCTTGTAAATAGCCTTAAAATCTTGGTCCTCTTCATACAATCCTTTGAGTGACTCAACACCCATGCTTTGTAGCTGCACTTCTTGCACTGTCAACACCCTTCTACTTAAAGCATTAGCAACCTTATTGGTTATCCCTTTCTTATGTTTGATGATGAAGGTGTATGCTTGAAGAATTTCCACCCATTTCATGTGTCTATGACTGAGCTTTTCCTATCCATTCAAAAAACTAAGAGCATGATTGTCAGTGTATACAATAAATTCCTTAGGAAGCAAGTAGTGCCTCCATTTTTTCAGAGCTTGTACCATAGCATACAACTCTAAATCATAAGAGGAGTACTTCCTCTTGGCTTCATTTAACTTTTCACTGAAGAAGGCTACTGGTCTGCCTTCTTGGCTCAACATTGCTCCTATAGCCAACCCACTTGCATCACATTCAATGGTAAAAACCTTATTGAAATTAGGAAGTACTAAAACAAGATACTTGGCAACTTTCTGTTTCAGACTTTCAAAACTTTGATCTGCCTCTTTTGTCCACACAAACTTCATCTTTCCTCCACCCTTGATGGTCTCTAACATAGATGCACAAATATCACTATAGTTCTTAATAAATTTTCTGTAAAATGTGGCCAAGCGATGGAAACTTTTGACCTCTCCTATTGTCCGAGGTGTAGGCCAATGCAAAATAGCCTCTACCTTGGAAGGATCCATTTGCAAATCACCCTTAGAGATGACAAAACCTAGGTACACCAATTCTTGTTTCATGAAGTCACACTTTTCCAAGTTTATCAGTAATTTTTGATCTTACAGCTTCTTCAAGACTATCTCCAAATGTTCCAAGTGTTCTTCCTTACTCTTACTGAACACCAAGATATCATCAAGGTAGACTACCACAAATTTCCCTACGAATTCCTACAACATCTCATTCATCAAGCTCATAAAGGTACTAGGGGCATTTGAAAGACCAAACGGCATCACAAGCCACTCATACAACCCTTCATTGGTTTTAAAAGCTATCTTCCACTCATCCCCCTCTCTTATCCTTATCTAATGCTACCCACTCTTCAAGTCTATCTTAGAGAAATAGGTAGTACCTCCCAAATAGTCCATTAGGTCTTCAATTCTATGAATAGGAAACTTGTATCTGATGGTTATCCTATTTATTGCCCTAGAATTAGTACACAGTCTCCATTTCCCATCCTTCTTTGGGGCTAAAATAGTAGGTACTGCACATGGGCTAAGGCTCTTCCTTATCAGCCCTTTGTTTAGGAGTTCTTGAATCTAATTTTTTATCTCTTCATTCTATTGAGGTGTCATCTTATGCTGCCTTATTAGGAAGTACTGCTCCTGGTATGAGATCTATCTGATGGCTAATGTCTTTGACAGGTAGTAGGGAATCAGGTATATCTTTTGCAATCACTCCTTTGTAACTCTCAAGCAAATCTCTGACCTCTTTAGGCCCTACTTCTCACACACTTTCCTTCATGTCCCCTTTAGGCTTCACAATCAAAGAAAAACCTACTCCACCACCTTCCTTTAGTGTATCCATGAATTCTTTTTCTCCTACCAGCAGTATACTAGACCCTACATGTTGTGGATCCTCTTCTACCAATGACTGTATCTTATAAGTCACACCATCCTTTTGGGATGAGTAAGCATTCTTTTCTCTGTCATGATGAGCCTTTTTGTCAAACTGCCATGGTTTGTCTAACAAAAGATGGCAAGCATCCATTGGAAGGATGTCACACAAGATCTTATCTCTATACCCCCAAATACTGAATTCTACCCATGCTTGTTCATTGATGAGTATGTTCTGCCCCTTATTCAACCAACTGACTTTATATGAACTGCTATGGGGTATCTTTTCTAGATTCAACTTATTCACTACTTCCAAAGATATAATATTATTAGTAGAACTAGAGTCAATAATAACTTTACAAACCTTACCTTGGATCTTGCAGTTGATTTTAAACAAAGCCCTTCTTTGAGATGGTTCAGTCTGCACTGGTTCCTTTAGTAGTGTCCTCTTGATCATCATATTTTCTCCCATTTCTGATGCTAGATTCACTTTAGGAGATGTCACACTCCTTGCATCTTCTTGAATCAAAGTGGTTCTCTTCTCACCACCATGAGAAGTTGAGGCCTTCTCTGGACACTTGTATGTCGGGTGCCCTATCTAATTGCAGTTATAACATCTCATATTGGAGAATTTGGATCCTCTACCTGATCCACTTGTCCCACCTCTTCCATTAGGCCTTCTTCCTTGATATCCTCCTCTGCTACTGGAGTCCCCAACTTGTTGTTCTTGGCTAGACTCACCACTAGGTCTCTGGTTAGGACTTCTTCCTCCAAAACTGCCTCTACCTCTGAAATTCCTTCCACCTCTACCTCTATTATTCTACTCACTCTTTCTTCTTAGGTTCTCTTTAGCCCTTAAGGCCATTTGGAAACACTTGTTCACTGTTTCTAGTGCTAAGATGTGGATCTCATCTTGGATGTTCATCCTTAGGCCATTCAAGTACCTGGCCACCTTCTCTAACTCTTCTTCTTGTCTCTTTGATCTGAGACTGAGTTTATGAAACTCTTGTGTGTATGCATTCACATCAAGGTCTCTCTGTCTGAGATTTTGCAACTTTTTATACATCTGTACATTATAATCTAGAGGTAAGAATTGTGCCTTGATTTTGGTCTTCATCCTTTCCTAGGAGGTTATCATATTCTTCCCCTCCTTGACTCTCTCGCCTTGCTCATAATTCCACCATGCAAGAGTAGATCCCTTCAATCTTGCCTTTGCCAACTTAACCCTCTTATCATCAAGGACTTCTTTGTATTCGAAATGGTTGTTCAATGCCTCAATCCAGTCAATCACCTCTTCAGCTTCCATACTTCCACTGTACATAGGTAACCCATCTATGGTGTCCCTATTGACTGACTTCAATGCATTTACAAATGCCCTCTAGTCTGCTGGTTTCTCCTATGTCTTTTTATTTGTTTCATCAATTTCTATATCATCTTCATTGTTGTCACTTTCATCTTCCCTATCTTTGCTTTTGGACTTCTTGAACTCTCCCAACTTGGATTCAAGCATCTCCTCGATCAACTTCTTAATGGCATCTTGTGATATACTTTTGGGAGGCATCCTCTCCACCTCTGTATCACTTTCTTTGTCTGACATAAACAATCATAGACAGCACCCAAATGCCAACACTCCTGCAAATCCTTAATTCGACTTGCCGCCCAAATCTTTTCCCTTCTCTGATACCAATATGATGGGGAGCACACAGTGGATACCAAAGATTGGGTCCCAACTTAGTCATAGTTGGCAAAAAACTAACAAATGAACCGCCGAAACATTTCCATCGGCCAAACAACCACCATTGGGATGACTTTCTAAAGTCTCTCTGTCGTCTAACTTACGCTGATAACTGTCTTCCTTCAGGGAGACTTGCTCTATCGATGAACACTTGCAACCTTTGGCCGATGCGACGATGAACCAACACAGCGATACGCCGTTAGGGTTTTCAACTCTCACACAGTCTAAATCTACACTCTATGCCTATCACATAGAGATGCTAGGGAATGCTACTGCGCACACTCCTCAGTCTAGAACGTCTACACTATCGACACAAAACAAAACAAAGAATAAAATGAATACTGGTACATTGAAGCTATTCCACTGATTTCGATAGAAATCTCACTAGTGGAATGCTTCATGACAACAAATGGCAACAAAATGGAAAACATAGAAAGAATGGAAATCTACAGTTACACGATTTGTAGTTATAAGAAATGGAAATCAAAAGGATAGAACATAATTGCTTTATTTCTCCTGAGCACAATACAATCACATTCACACCCTTCTTCGATCTGATTACATTCGATGATCATTTGGTTCATTCCTCTGGGCATTTATCAACTCACCCTGAGTAGTACCAAACTGACTCCAAGCAATTGGGAGACCAATCCAAGCGGCTAGGAGACAACCATCTAAAACAACCTCCAACTGCCCTATTTTGGCATTATGTGGTTACAATTTGACAAATGTGCCCTAAGTCACTTTGGACTTACAAAATAGACCTAGATACAAACTGAAATGAAAATGCATTGGTCAAATAGACCTTATTACAAAAGAAAACATGATTTTGTAGGTGCTCCTGCACCATTTCCCATATGAAAAATAATGTTTGCTATTAGATCCACATAAAACTCCTTTCCACAAATCCATTCTTGGCGTACCCATTACAAACTAAGGTGTGATTACTATTTTAGGAATTTTTGTAGAGTTTGTTGTTTCGTGATTTTTTTTAGTTTTTTCTTTAAAATTAAGTAGTTTTTAAAATAATGGTAGGTATGTGTATTTATTTGTGTTAACAAAAAAATTATGGAGGTAAAATTTGGAAGGAAATAGAAAAGAGAAGGGAAGGAAATGTGTGTAGCCATGTGGCATATATTTCTTTATGTGATTGCTACATAATTTTAGCCCCACCCCCCCCCCCCCCCCGATTTATTTGCAACTTATTTTTAATCCTTAAATTCTACGAGCTCAACCATTATAGGAAAAAATTTCAAATAATCCTTTATTCTTAATTTAAAATTTATATGCAATCACCTTTGTGTCTAAAATTTAAGCAATACACATGTGTAGGGTGTGGTCAAGAGGCTGGGCCACTTGGTTATCATGATGGAGATTAAGGTTCAAATCTTTGAGAACACATTACTGTTGATTGGTGTATTGCAATTGTATGGAACCTTATACTAGTTTATTTATTGGCAATTGTATTTATGTATAAAATTCTACATTGTTGATTAACTAACAAAAGTTCTACTATTTTTAAAAAATTTAAATGCAAAACTTAAAATTCTAAATTAAAATGTCCCTTCACAATAATCCAACTATTTTTACATTTACAACTCCATGACCTTATAATTTATCAAACGTTTCAATTTGTGAAGCCATACTACTATAATGTAGTTCATCTAAAATAATGGTAATATTTTTATTTTTCATTTGGTTTTCTTTGTAAAGAAAAAATATATATTGAAATTTCTAAGGGCAACAAATGAATATTTGGTATTTTTTATTTGTTTTGAATTTATTTTGATTTGTTTGTGATAAATATAATAGTTAGTGTTAAATATAATGGTTAGTGTATATGTGGTATGTTTTTTTAATAAAAGTTGGCAAACAACCATATTTTTATTTGACTTTAACATCTCGCAAATCATGGGTTTGATCAATGGTTTATCCATTCTTTTATTAGGGTCAAACCTATGTCTATGGAAATGAACCTAGTTTAGATTCACACTGTAGATTAGACCCTTGAAATGACTTTACCAATTATAATACCCAGTTTAGGCTACTAAAATAACTTTTCTATGAAAACCCACGAGTCAACACAAAAGAGGTTCATTGATCTACTCATTTAAAAAATGCAATAAATTAGTTATACATGTAAAGTGGATCTTACTAATTCTCTATTTGTTAGTTTGACAATGCTCACAATGAACAACAAAAATAAAATCTAAATGGAAATTTTGCATGTGGGTATGCAAATTTCACCATTACAAAATGATCCTTTTCCTTTTATATTTCTCCATTTAAACTTGATGTTAGTTTTCCAATTAAAATTTTTACTAGTTTAATAAAAGGGAAATTTCATGGATACTCTTCAAGCTCAGAGCAATGAGTAGGAACCCTAATGTTAACATTAATAAATGTTTTGGGTGTGGTAGGTGTGAAGGAGTTGAGGAATGTAGCTGAGATTTTGTCTAGGAAAGTTATTATCGAAGATGGAAAGATTGGTGCAGGGGATGAGAAAAGCACAAAGATTTCTTTACAATGTGAGAAGAATGAGGTGGTTGCTAGTAAGATTGTGCCTTAGACTTAGGTAGTAAGGAAATACCATAGTAATATCTAAAGATACTACAAGAGTGTTAGAAGGTATAGGGTGCACCATAGAATGGATCCCTTTCCTCATATGTAACAGTTGTAGGTGGTAATACATTTTGTCTTAGGAGAGGTAAGAGGTTTGGAAAAAGAAGAATCAGAGACAAACAAAAGGGGGTTTAGTAGAGAACTTGAGGATATAGATAAAATGCTAATATTGGAATTGGGCTTAAAGGATGAGGATGAAATGGAACATTATAAGGAAATGACACTAATTTATAGATTTTCCTCCCTATGGCCAAGTCTTTTAGAGATAAATGAATGTATAATACGTATTTGGTAGCCTTTTCTATAATTATTTATAGTTATTTACTCATATTCTCAAGGATTTTTTATGATTCTTTAGAGGACATATTTGAGATTTTTAAAAAAGGCCCTTGGATGTGGGAGAAGGCACCCTTGGTTTTAAAAGCCATGGTATCCTTGATTTAACTTGCTTATGAAAGAATTTATGATCTCTCCTACATGGATTGAGATACCTAATATCCCACTTCATTTATGGCTTCCTTAGACACTAAGAAGTATGGGAAATAGATTAGGGCAATTAATTTCTATTGATCTTGAGATGGAAAGGTATACGTTGTCTTTAACAACTAGAATATTTTTTGAAATTGATTTTTCTCATGGCCTTCCTTCCAATGTAGTAGTGAAAATAGGTAAGGAATTATGGAAACAACATTTAGACTATGAAAATCAAGTGTTTCACTATTGGAAATGCTTTAATGGAGGACATTTAGTGGATGAATACATGAAGTTTAAAAATGTTATCTAGATGATCATCATGATGGAAGGATGCAAAACCATAGCATCATCTTGTGGGCAATGCTCTTGCCTTTGAACCTAATAGCCTAGGAGAACAATAGAAACCATCTTCTATGCTAGTGGTTAAGGGTAACTTACACGAAAAGGAACAAGAGTTGAGGAATGTATGCTTGGAGAAAAGTGAGGAGGCAAAAGAGAATGGATTGTGAAGCAAAGGTATAAAGAAGAGAAGATACTTTGAGTTGAATAGAGAAGAGATTCTCAATTTATTAGCAATGCCATCAGGAAATAATGCTAAAATTTTAGAGTATTAGCAAATGTCAGAGGTGGATCCTTTCTCTTTGGAGGACTTCCCATTAGATATAGGTATAGAAGGTGATGTAGAATTGGTTCTAAGTGTAGCATCTCCAAATAAAAGGAGGTTGGACTACTGTGGCTAATCATAAAACATGTTCCAAAAATAAATCTTCTATTTGTATGGTGCTAATATCTCACACTAAACACAAATAATTGAAAAGTATTATGTTTGCATCTTTGACAACTCTTATGGTATTTTTGTCTATTAACTTTTATTATTTTAATATATAAATGATTTAAATTTCAAGTATAGAGCGGTAAAACCCCCACTTAATTATTTTGATTTTAACATTTTAAATACCAATGAAAATAATGATAGTATTTATCAATCAATCTCATTCAAATTGACACTAGTAATACCTAAATGTTAAAGATGAAAAAGTAATGATATTTTGTCAATCTATTAAAAATCTAATTCACATGAATAATTACAATAAGTAACCCTACTTCACATGACTTTATTGTAAAAATAAAAACTTCATTAAATTACTTTGTATAATACCAAAAACAAACAAACAAACAAACAATACAAACACTACAAACATTACCTAATTAAAAAAACTCCCATATAGCACCTGAATACTAAATGAGGAAAACAGGATAATATTTTCTTATTCACATGGGCAATCATACTAACTAAGTACCCATGCTTTAAAGTGTTAACCGACTTTATCGGAAAAGCCTACAGTAGAGAAATGGAAAAGATTGAGGCACTATGAATGAATCGAAATGGACCTTATTCACATGGGTTGTCGCACTAAGTAGCAATGTCACCCGACTAAGTAGACAGAGTGAACACAACAGTGGTGTCTTTTTGCACCATTATTTTGGGCCCACACTGTTGGCAAGAGACACTATATGGATTCATGGTTGTTGTCATTGATGGCAACAAAGGTCATCCCACATATCCGCAAGTCATGATATGTCTCTACCGGAAGTCAGATTGAAGATTGTGGTGGTCCGGTGAACAAGAACAGAGCATGTGGCAAGGTCCGACAGATTGGTCCGGATCTCTCAGAGGAAGTGTCTTGGTGCAGTGCGGATCTGGGGAAGTCAAGAGGACTATCTTGAGTAGTATATTCCAAGGATTTAGCCTCCGGAGATGGACAAGGAAAAAGATATGAATAGTTGAGTACCGGATTCCTGAGAGACAGTGAAAACAGAGGAAGAACTGACTGACTGAGTATCAAACTACTTTCCGGATGTGTTACAGATGATGATAAAGGTTGCGGAGGCATGAATCATGTTTGGCCGACATAATTGATGATATCTACAAGTATATGCTTGATCCGCATTGCTTGGTGAGCAAGGATTCAGCCGACAGAACTAAGTTTGTAAGAAACTAGACTGTTCCGGATGCCGACTAGAAAGATGATGAAATTACTTGTGCGGATATATATAGAGGATGGATTTAGTGGTAAAGTGTGTGAATGGATGTGAGGATATGCGAACAAGTCTAGAGTAGAGCAGAAGTAACAAGAAAGATCCGGTATGTGAAAGGACAGCAGACTAAAGAACAGAGGAAAGATGAAGTGCAGCAGATCAGTATACTGAACCTAACCGGAACTGAACTCCAGCATATGCAGATGCTTCCAATCAGTTCAAGACTGTGATTCTAATCACTTTGTAAGACAGTGTGTCTTCTTGTAGGCAGTGAGCCTCTTGTGAGCAGTGTGCTCGGGCAGTGAGCCCTAATTGGCAAGTGCCATTTTTGTAATTTCCTATTCTTCTAACAGAGAATAATTCTTGGGTTAATCACCCCGTGGTTTTCTCCCTTAACAGGGTTTCCACGTCAAAAATACTGTGTCATGTGTTTCTTATTTCATGGTTTATGTTTTGTGTTTGATTTTATGCTGCTTCAAATAAAAGGAAAGTCTAATAAGGGAAATAATTAGGATAACTGATTCACCCCCCCCCCCTCTCAGTTATCAACAATTGGTATCAGAGCCAAGTTCCTCCTAATAGAGCCTAACAGCTTGAGGAAGATCTGGGATTTCAAATGGATGCATATGGTTTAAAGGAGCAACTCAAGACTGCCCTTGAGGATCTTGAACAGTCAAATTCTGAAGTCAGTGAATTAAGAGAAAGACTCAAACAGGCTGATGAATTCATGAGGGAATTAAAAGACAAATTAAGTCTCTCTATGAAAAAGAGAAAGGAGCTGCTCCAACAGTTGGCAAGACAAAGTGAAGAAAGCAATACAAATGAAGAATTGACTGAGCAAACCAAGTTATGTGAAAAGTTATCAAAAGAAGTCATTATGTTAAGACATGAAATGGAATCAGGAACTATAAAGTTCACTCAAGAGATTGAAGAAAAAAGAAAGGCTGAAGACAATCTAAAACAATCTCTCAAGGAAAAATCAGAAGAATGCCACCAGATGGACAGGATTATCAGACACCTTGAATCTGATCTTGAAGATTCCAAAGATAATGAAGGAAAACTTGAGGATCAAATTGCCTCTCTCAAAAGAGACCTTCAAACAGCAAATGAATATAAAGAGAAATTCAAGATAAGTTCTGCTCAACTTGAAGTTCTTCTTGGAAGTCAAAAGAGGACAGATGACAAATATGGCTTGGGATATGAGAAAGGAGAAAGCTCCGGATCCGGTCAGAAGAATCTTGGATCAGAAAATCCAAGGAGCAGGCCTAGAAGACCTCCGGTAAGACAGCCAAATGCTCAAAAATATCCATCCTTCAATGGATACTGCCACAGCTGCAACCATTTTGGTCACAAAGCTAATCAGTGCAGAATGAGAATGAATCAGATTAATTCATCCTTCTCCGGACAGTGCTTCAACTGCAAAAGGTATGGACACAAATCCCATGAATGCAGAATTATGCAAATAAACAAATCATTCAAAGGTAGATGCTTTACATGCAATAGAGTAGGTCATATGGCTAATCAATGCAGATCAAGGGGATATCAGTTAAATATGCAAAGAAATGTTATTTGTCAAATCTGCAATAGGTCCGGTCATAATGCTAAAGTCTGCAGAAACAAGAATCAGGACAAAAGAGGTCCGGTGTATAATCAGAATCAAGACAAGGGTAAACAAAAGATGAATGCGGATGAAGTTAGGAATCAGATGAGCAAGATTTGGGTGAAGAAAAGCTCAGAGAATGTAGAGGTTGGATCCGCACCAGATTCTGGTGCTGATATTTCTTCCGGAAATTAAAAAATGAGCTCAGGCTCAGGGGGAGACTCAAAGAAGATTCTGTTTCCCCAGCCAAACAAGTTGTGCCGGATGTGGCACAAGATGCGGATTAAAGGGTTTGTAGATATAAGTCCTGAGATGCCTCAGTCAAGTTTTCAGAGGTCCGCATGGAGTTATGAAGAAGCTGTGTTCGACTAAGTTAGACCTGTTCAGGGAGGTGCTCCGGTATGATAAAGGATTACAAAAAGGTCCGGAGAGATCCGGAAGTGCACGATCTTGTCTTGCGGATTGGACAGAGTGTTTGGGATGTTCTTGTAATATGTTACCTAGATTTATTCATGATTTAAAGATCCGGATGATATTCAGTGATCAGGACTAATCCGGGATACTCCAAGCTGTCCAGACATGGTAAACCGGAATAATGCAGGTGAAGCATTTATTGCAGACAGATATTAGGGTTTGCGGAGCAATATAAGGGAATTCTCAAAAGTTATCTGCTCATTCTACACTTGAGAAGAAGCGAATAGTGGAGCTCTGCAACAAGGTTCATCAAGCACACCAAGGATCTCCTGCCGAAGCTATTGCATAAAGAAATCAATCCAACCACTCCGTGCAAACCGAAGGCGCATAAGGTATTCTTCGTTTTTCATTGCCTCACTGCAAATCTTTGAAGAATGGCTACTCCAAACATAGTTAAGATCTCTGATAGACCTCGCCCCTCATTCAAGAAACATCCCTACAAATCTTTGGAGGTAGATCCACTAGGAGCCTTCTCTAGTGTTCCCCACGGAGTCTTACATACTGAAGATATTAGGGTTTACATACACGCAAACATTGAGGAATTTGGGGAATTCAAATTAAGAGACCTCTATCACAAGCAACTGATAGATAATGCTTTTGAGCTCAAACCAGAGTATAAGGGTATCCAGAAGAAACAGTTTGAGCAATTCATTCATTTCCCTAGCTTTGAAGAAGATGAATGGGTCCGGTATGTACTGAGCAGGATGCATGACAACTTCCTTTGGCTAGATAGACCCTGTAAGATCACAAAAGAAGCAATTAGAGCAGTAACTGGTCTATACTCTTCCGGGGGGGTACCTATCCTCAAATCTGTCAAGAACAACGTTGTAACTGAGGCCACCGGATCAAAATATGATAAGAGGGCAATGACCATTGAAGATATTTCGGATCCGGATATCAAATATGCATCAATGATAATAGGATACAAGATCTATCACTCCAGCAGGGAGAATTCTGTATCCGGAACTGCAATATACACAGCATATGAAATGCTAAGAAAGAATGCAGATTTTGATCTTTGTGAACTACTACTAAGCCAATTGATGGAAAATGTACAGAAAATCAAGAAAGACAAGAAGAACTCCTTTAAGTATGGTACTCTCATTGTATGTCTCTTCTTTTACTTCATGAATGAGCTACCCGGAACAAGTGGATGGGTATGGCAGAATGACACACCTGTTGCAGTCCAGATAAGAGACTATCTGCATGGACTTGGGGATGCAAAAGCGAGGAATACAGCTCTGTGGGGATACTTCAAAAACTTTCAGAGCATGATGCAAGCAAGAGAGAGAATTCCCCAGTCTCTCATCGAGAAATACAAGGACTCAGTATGTTTTATGGTTGACACTGATCAGTGCCTAATGGAGGCAGTGGAGCCAAGGACTGTCTGGATCATGCCCATGGGGTATGAAGTTGATGAACAGATAGTAGAGCTGCATGTTCAACACATGCTAAGTCAGCCCAAAGATCCTAAGGCAGAAAGGTTTGGAACCTTTGAGGAGCTGAGCGTGAAATTACATGTAGAACTCAGGGAACCTGAGATTAAGAGAAAAGTGAGAAAAGAAGTAGAGCACATTGCTCAAGGCCTAGGCATCTCAAAAGAGGCACTTGATGCCAGTCGGGAAAAGAGGAGAAAGGCTGAGGAAGAAGAGAAAAGCAAAGAAAGTGCTCCGGTTGAAACCCCCACCCGGACCAGATCATCAAAGAGATCTGCACCTTCCACAACCAAAAGCTCAAAACCGGAAGTCCAGGCATCCGGTAAAAGATCCAAGACAAAAGCATCAAGGGCTTATGAAAGCCAAAAGGATGAAGAGGAGACAGAATCAGATGAAGGAGTAAGAGAAGTAAAGAAACAGAAAAAGAAAGGATCCGGTAAGCCCTCCACAGGCCAAGACAAGGAGGAAATGGCAGAGGTAACTGTTGAAAAGCCCACTCTGTCACTAGAGAGCATAATCAAGTCGGTCACGGTGGATGGAAACCTTCAACCAATGACTGAATCCTATGATGACTTCAGTGAGGCAGACCAAAAGACTCTGCAGGAAGCCACAGTTAAATATCTGAACACATACAATAAGGCTTTCATTGAGATCATATCTCTCATTCCTAAGAGCCTAGAGAAGGAAATGGAAGTAAGAAAGAATAATGCTCATGCCAAAGATCTTGAGATCCGGGAGCAGATAGCTATTCAGCTATATCCTCAAATTGATCCCAAGACAATGAACATGATCTTCAAGGACTGCAGAGATGAGTTCAGAAGTAAAGCCAGGATGAATCAGCTCATGCTTGGTGAGACTGACAAAGTGGCACAAGAGACAGAAGAGATCCTCCGGAAGGCCTTCAAAAGGTTCAATCTTCCTGTTGTAGAGGACCTAGGTGCAGAAACAGCTGCTGATTTGGAATCTTCTGTTCCGGAAGAAGTGAGCCCTGAACAGACAAGTGAGGACTTGGGACCCTCTGCTCCAGAAGAAGTGGCCCATGAACAAGCAAGCATCTCTCCTCCGGTTTCCCCTACAGTCTCCGGATCCAAAGAAGAAGAGCAATTGCAGGAGAAGGAAGCAGTGGTGACAGACAAAGAGGTTGACAGTTCTAAGACTGCAGAAGAAAAGAAACATCTGTCTCCGGCAAGAGACACTGCACAAACTGTTCAACAATTTTTGAGCAAAGAAACTCTAGAGATTGATGAACCGGAGCTTCTAAAAGGTCCATTTGATTTTGACTCTCTCTCTCCGGTACAAACAATGAAGATAGCTTCATTTGCAAATGCCAAGGCAAATGAAAAGCTCCTGAAGTCTCATATGGAAGACTGTGAGTTGATAGAGGCTGCTTCCGGAGTACTTGTAAAGATCATGCCATCAATCCAAATAGATCCGACAGCCTCCACTTCCGGTAATCTAAAAACCTTAGTCAGCAGTATTGATACACATTTTAATTCTCTAGAAAAATCAGCTGAAGACAAGGTCCGGAAGGAATTTTTGGATAAGAGATTTTCTGAAATATTAGATTTAATCTCTAAGGATAGGAAGATTGTAAGCATTGGAATAAAGAGCTTAGAAAATGCTCTTAAGGATGGCGGTGACATCTACAAATTTTGTATATCTTGGTCAAAGGCAACAGCTGCAATTGACAAGAAAATAAAAGAGGAACAGGACAAGCTTCAAAGCTTATCTCAAAGTTTTGATCCTCTCTCTTCCTCTATAATAAATCAAGAATGTCAGACTATTGCAGTCTTGAATGAAATAAAGAATCTTGAGAAGGAGAGAAAGAACATTACCAACCGGATGGGAGAACTTAGAAGGATTATAGTCCCTAAGTTGGAAACGATGCATGAGGCCATCAGTGATGCCCAGACCACCGCCCATACAAAAGATCCGACAGATCTCAGGCGGGCAGAAGCTTTTGCATTTTTGTTGAGTGGTCACATTTCAATCCTGGACAGAATGAAGCTTAGTTGGGCTACTGAAATGGTTCAACTGCAGACATCCTTTGCAGACATTCTGCAGTATATGTGAGTATGTAAATATGCGGCTATATATAGAAAATTTTTGAAAATTTTGGTGTGCGGACCCTACCCTTTGCCATTGATGTCAAAGGGGGAGTGAGGAACAGTGAAAAATGAGGAATCCAACTCAGGGGGAGTTCCGGAAATTGTATATAAAGACAGAGCATCAGCAAAGGGGGAGCATAGTGTAAACACTTAGTCATTTTTCACTAAGTGTTGCCATCAATGCCAAAGGGGGAGATTGTTGGCAAGAGACACTATATGGATTCATGGTTGTTGTCATTGATGGCAACAAAGGTCATCCCACATATCCGCAAGTCATGATATGTCTCTACCGGAAGTCAGATTGAAGATTGTGGTGGTCCGGTGAACAAGAACAGAGCATGTGGCAAGGTCCGACAGATTGGTCCGGATCTCTCAGAGGAAGTGTCTTGGTGCAGTGCGGATCTGGGGAAGTCAAGAGGACTATCTTGAGTAGTATATTCCAAGGATTTAGCCTCCGGAGATGGACAAGGAAAAAGATATGAATAGTTGAGTACCGGATTCCTGAGAGACAGTGAAAACAGAGGAAGAACTGACTGACTGAGTATCAAACTACTTTCCGGATGTGTTACAGATGATGATAAAGGTTGCGGAGGCATGAATCATGTTTGGCCGACATAATTGATGATATCTACAAGTATATGCTTGATCCGCATTGCTTGGTGAGCAAGGATTCAGCCGACAGAACTAAGTTTGTAAGAAACTAGACTGTTCCGGATGCCGACTAGAAAGATGATGAAATTACTTGTGCGGATATATATAGAGGATGGATTTAGTGGTAAAGTGTGTGAATGGATGTGAGGATATGCGAACAAGTCTAGAGTAGAGCAGAAGTAACAAGAAAGATCCGGTATGTGAAAGGACAGCAGACTAAAGAACAGAGGAAAGATGAAGTGCAGCAGATCAGTATACTGAACCTAACCGGAACTGAACTCCAGCATATGCAGATGCTTCCAATCAGTTCAAGACTGTGATTCTAATCACTTTGTAAGACAGTGTGTCTTCTTGTAGGCAGTGAGCCTCTTGTGAGCAGTGTGCTCGGGCAGTGAGCCCTAATTGGCAAGTGCCATTTTTGTAATTTCCTATTCTTCTAACAGAGAATAATTCTTGGGTTAATCACCCCGTGGTTTTCTCCCTTAACAGGGTTTCCACGTCAAAAATACTGTGTCATGTGTTTCTTATTTCATGGTTTATGTTTTGTGTTTGATTTTATGCTGCTTCAAATAAAAGGAAAGTCTAATAAGGGAAATAATTAGGATAACTGATTCACCCCCCCCCCCTCTCAGTTATCAACACACACATCAATCAACATCAATGATACGACGATGCTTTCGTCTTGGACAAATTTTATTCTTGATAGGGAGTAACGTAACTTTCTTGAGGACTTTAGATTATGTATAATGCCTAAGACCCTATGTTAGCATCCTAACATATTAGCAATTGTACTGGTTGTGTAATGGGTACGCTGAAGAGTTTTGGAAGTTCAATTGTTATGTCTTTAAGTGAATGATGATTGTCTTGTATCTCTATGGCTCATGTCATTTTTTGTTTTCTTTAGTGTTGTGAATTAGTTTGCATAATCTTAATGGATTTCAAGATCCTTATGTTTTGTTTAGTATCTATTTCAAATGTGTGAACTTTCATGTTTGGTGTCTGGTCTCGATTTCTGCATCTCTTTTCTAGATTCTTGTTCATGTACTACACTTAGATTCTCTTGCATTCCATTAGTTGTGACCTATGCATATTATTTGAAGCATGTATGCTTGTTTATCACAAGCCTCATATTTCACATCTTGTCACCTACATTGAATAGACTTTCTCTTGCAAATATATAAATGGTCACCACCTACTTCATGTTTATTTGCCATCTAGCCTACCATCATGCATACTCTCATGGGATGGCATAGGATACAAAGATGGATAAAACTTATTAACTGTCATTGCTTTTATAATTTCACACATTTGCATAATTTGGAGGTCAAATAGATTAAAATTAAATTTAAACATGGTATAATTTTGAGAATTTGTAACTATCTAAAAATATTTAATTTGAAGGGAAAAACTTTTGATTTGTCTAAATTTGCAGGTGATATGGGAATGATCTCGAGACCTAAAAAATGACATGCATTTAATTTCATGGGAGTCCATTGTTGTAACATCACTATCCATAATGCTCAAGATTTAACATAAACATGTATCATAATCAAGTGAATAGTTAACAAAAAGATTAAGCTAGTCACTTTTAAACCAAAAGAAAGATAACCTTTTCATCAATTAAGCATGTCAATCTAATCATGATATAACAGAGCTTACATTTCAGTAATCATTTACAATCTTTAGTGAGTAACCATCACTAATCAAATACAATATATGCTCAAGGCATTATAGTACAATTAATAAATTACAAGAGACCATCTAGTCATAAATGTAAATACTGTATCTGGAACCAATGACATATGTCTTCATAAGCCTTGGCTTGTCTCATGCTTGGGAAGGAGAGCATCATCATGGTGCTTTTCCTCTAACCACAGACTTGCGGTCCCCCACTCATCTCCCTAACTGGAAGTGGCCCTACCCTTCTCGGAAAGGTTAGACATTAGAACCCAATAGGTTAGCCATCTGAGCATCTAGTGTTGTGTCCTTCCCAATGTCTCATAGTCACACACTATAGATTGACTCTAACTTGTACGACACTACTGGAGACACTAGGCCATCTGGAACACTATGGACCAATAATGCATGCAGAGACAAATGCATTACTTTGGCCAAAGTTTTACATACATACACGTTGCATAATGAATGTCGTTGTATGTTCACCACCCTAACTCAATTGATAGGCTGTCATGTCCTACAGTAAGTTCTTAACTACCTTGTTCTTTAGGTCTAGTATGAGTGGGATCAATTCGAATCTTTGTCCATACTTGGACATTCGACTCCCATCATAGGTTGGTTATGATTAAATAGGTTATTGTTGATCATGATGTTAGTCATAAACAAACATAGAATAAAAGTTACACAACAAGCTTTACTCATCTTGAAAGATACGATGAATTAAAAGAATTCATGATCCCAAGTCTCCATGGATTAGTTCTTAATCTACTAACATTACTCAGTGGTTGATGTGAGTTGTTGTTTCCATTTTGGGGCCTTACGTTTGCTTATCAGCAAGATTCTGTTCCTATCTTGATTTTACACAGAAAAGTCATTCTACATAGAATATTTCTACAAATATTGTGTCTATGCTTAAATCTTTGCAAGATATTTGTCAATTGCACATGCTTTAGCTTCAAATATGCTATGAATTTTTAGTTATCTACGAGATGTCTGCATATTTTATGTAATTTGCTTCTGATTGTCAATTATTTGCAATTGTGATGGTGAATTGTTCTAAAATTAAAAGAAATGTAAAAGAATGCTTCAGCCACTGAGTCACATACACACTTGATACAGTCATGAGAAAGAAGAAATCAAACCATATTTTCACCAGGATGTTCCACAGCTAGATATAGATGATGCAAACTTCAAAGGACGAGGAATGAAAAAAAGATATGCAGACTGATGAGCACTCCAAGGGATGCAGCAAATCAAAGCATATATCAAGA
This sequence comes from Cunninghamia lanceolata, assembly GCA_027924645.1. Taxonomy (NCBI): domain Eukaryota; kingdom Viridiplantae; phylum Streptophyta; class Pinopsida; order Cupressales; family Cupressaceae; genus Cunninghamia; species Cunninghamia lanceolata. Next base: position 4,251,793 of record BSBN01001064.1, read on the forward strand.
ATTCAGACACAGATTACTCAAAATTTATGATGATTTGTAATCAAAATGGTCTTCTCTTTCATTAAGTATGCAAAAATATGTATGCTTACAATAACTTTGAAATAGGCCCTGATACTTCAGCAAACAAATTTCAATTAAGCTTCGAATGAATATAACAAGGCATCCCTGCACCTTTTATAGAATAAGGTGGGGGAGCAATTACAAATGATCTACGATCAAGATTTATCAATTAAGATCTACAGTACACATTCCTTTTGACTTGGTCAACTTTATCTCGTGGCGCAGGTTGCCAGCTGGAAACCATCTAGGTAACTTATTTTCTCCTAAGTACATGATGCATGTATTTCCCTTTGTGGCGCATCTTCATCTACTCATCAGGTTCTTCTTCTTCATCTTCATGATCATCACTTTCCGTGTCTTCATCATCCTGATGAATGTCTCCTTGTATATGGACCTGCATGATTGTCCTGATATTTTCATATGCTTCCACTACTCTTTCAATTTCTCTTCCATCCTAAGTTTTGGCTTTATTGATGGCATGCTTATGTGATTGGAACTTATCCCTGAGGGTTTCTAATTTATTTTTCCTACTGCTCAATGTTTCATTGCAGTTCTCCACCTTGACCTTGATCCTCATGATCTTGTTCATTGCTTCTTCTGTCAAGTGGTTAAGAGGGTCATCAGCCATCGGCTGGAAATTATTATGCAGAGCTTTCATGGCAAAGTCTGCATCTTGGTTCTCAATTTTACCTTCTACTTTCCCCTCTAAGGCCTCCAGGATTTCGGCCTCATAAGACATCATGTCATGCAACTTCACACTGATATCTCTCAGTTTATTGCTGCACCTCTTTAGTACATCACATTCAAATCTGATGTCTTTATACTAGATATCCACCAGCATGGCAGTGTTATTATTCAGCACTTGGTTGCTTATTAGGACCTAAGGATTAATCCTCTTTATTTCCCTCAAAGCACTCAAGGCTTTCTCTAACTGGAATGACCTTCTTCTAGTCTCTGTCTATAATTTATCAACTTTTCTCCTTGAGATACCCAAAGAATTCCACCTCTGCAAAGAGGCTTTCACTACTTCCTCAGCTCCTGTGAGTGTGGATGACATCCACTTTCTCATAATCACTGATTCATGCTTCATAAGGTCCAATTTATTGACCTCTTCCTGAGAAATCACAGTTAATGGGATTGCCTGATTTGATATTGTATTATCAGGGTTAATTAACCCTTTTATGTATGCATGCAGCTAAGCAATGTGCTCTTTATACTGCTTATTCTTCTCCTTTTCTTTCTTCACCCTTTGGGTCAAAGAATCTATTATGTCCTTCCCTTCCTGACATTCTTGGTCTTCATTGGCAAATCCTAAATCAACTATAGTGATCTAGAATTCTTCTAGGGTGATCTTGCCTTTCTCCTTTTCAACCGTGGGAAGTGCCTCCTGGGCGGTCCTTCTGCCTGTAGTAGGATCTCTTCTTATCGCAGATGTTAATCTGGCCTCCCTCTTGGGCTTTATAATGGTTTCTGAGAATAATGTCGAGACATCAAATTCCTGGATTTCAAAACCTATTTCCATACCTATTTCTTGCTCTAGCCATTGAGGTATTTGATCTCCAAATCCCTGATTGCCATCATCATCATGTCTGTCATGATCATGTCCACCCTGATCTCTAGCATTTATCATTGTTCTTAGTGGAGAGGGTGATTTTCTCATTTCTTCCTCATGATACTCTTCATGAGGGGGATCTTGTGGTACTTTCTCCTGTTGAGGAACTTCTTCTTCTTGCAGAGGGGAATCATGTTGTGTATCTGCATGCCGATCCTAATCTTTTACTTCCTCCTTCTGTGTCTCATCCACTTTAGGAATTTCCTCGTCTTGAGGCATATTGGTAGCTGTGGATATCATTGTGTCTGGCTTAGGTGCATCTACCTAATCTTGAATCACGTTATGATCCGCACCTGTTGTATCTACCTCCTAGGTCTTTAGGTCATCATGACCTGACATTTCTTTATTATCTAAGGTTTCTTGAGTCTTAAGGGCATCATCAGTTGATGTATCTTTATCTTCCCCACCTTTTTGCTGGACTTCCACTATTTTGGGTTTAGTAGGTATTTCTTGTTGTTGACCCATATCTGGAGTGCTGCTTTCTATTTCTGCCAGCTTGATCTCCTCAACATTTTCTATTTCATTAGGTGCACCCGCTTGATGTTTAGGATGTGTTACATCCTCCCTGTATGTTAAATCTATCACCTCAGGGCTAGTCACCTGATCAGCCAACTTATCCAGCCCTATTTGTTGGGCTACCCTCTTTGGGCTGTTCTCTTTTTCATGATCCACTTTCTTCAACTCTTCTAATACTGCCATCTATGCTGATGGGGTTCCTTGTGGAGTTATGCGAGTACTTGAAGCAAGGGTCTCCATTTGTTGAGAGGTCACATTTTCAACCACCTCATCATCTGATAAGTCCACCGTTTCCTCTAGTGAGAAAGGACCTCCTTGACTTGCTCTAGTGGTTTCTTTTACCTACTCTTTAGCCTTCTCAATTTTAAACTGAATGATGGTAGGAAGTGGTACATCATGTTGCAACTCTTTTCTGAACACTTCACTACCTGCTCCCCTTAATATTAAAGGGTCATGTCTTATTTCGCCCCTCATTGAGTTTCTCTGCCTTTTAGGTGGTGATGCCACCAAGGGTGCTTTCCTCTTTCTTGTGAGCCTCATAGAGTTATCTTCTTCTATAGGTTCCTTATTCAATGACTCTTCCTCAATAAGGATATCCTCTTCTATATTTTGCCGTGAGGTTTGGCCTTTCTCTAGCACTCCTGCAGTTTCTACAGCTGGCCTTTGGATTCTTTTTCTTCTTGGTTCATCCACCAAGGGCTGTGCAGATGCACCTTTAGCTGATATATCAATTCTTTCAATTACTACCCCTTTAGGTTCACTATCAGTTTTCTTTTTTATGGGGAATCTCTTGCTTTGTTCTTGAGGTGGTAGCCTTTCTCCCTTAGATTTTCTCTTTTCAATGAGAAAGTCGCCATATTCCTCATCAGGAATCTCCTGCCTCTTCTTCTTATTATCTACTGTGAGGGCTACACCCTTCTTCTTTAGTGTACTTATTTTCTCATCCACCCATGCTTGGGTCAACTATAGTACCCCACCTGTGAACTAATCCAATGAAATATGTTCAAGTTGTGTCAGGTTAGGGGCTGAAATGGTGTCATTATACACCTTTTTCTCTTCATATTCATTTGACAATAACTTGCCATCATCTTTTTTCAATTGTACACGCACTGGAATACAATCAAATGGCCTGATCTGGTTCAGGGTGAGTCTCTAGTATTTTCTCCTTCTAACCTCAGCCTCAACTTCACAGTCTATCCAAAAATCCTCTAAGTGTTTCTGATGAATGGGATTTCCCATGATCTTCTGCATCCTCCCATAGGGGTCATATGATCTAGCTAATGGGAATGGCTATAAGGTCATCATGTTCAAACCGGCTATGGCTTTCTTTATATTTTCTGAATCAGGGCATATATACCACCCTATAGTTACTAGAAAGAAAACTGGAGGAATCTTATTATTTCCTTTATAGGCAACCAGTATAGTTGATACTTGTCTCAAGAATTCCATCAGGACTACCCCATCAGTAGGGCACCTGGGTAGCATCAATGGTTGGCCTGCAAAGCCTTCTATTCTTATGTAGGAAAATGTGGCAAATTGGATAAAATAGGCACCATACCTATATATAACTTCCTGAGCTTCCATGCTCAGTCTTTTGGTTCTATCCTCCTCCATTGTTCTTACCAGATGCATAGAAAATGCATCATTCACTAATTTATAATCATGGAGGTAATTTGCCCTCTACAACTGAGGATAATGGTCCCATATGTGGGCATCATTTAGACTGCCACCAATCTTTCCAACTGTAATAAGTGCATCAAATGTACCCTTGTAGGCACATGAATATACAATATATGAAGTCATATAAAATGCACACTCCAGGCCTCCTAGGTTCATCATCTATGTATCTAGGGCATCACTGATCATCTTAGCCCATAATGGCTTGTTATCTATATAGAGGCACATTATGATAACCCCATACATCCAGTCTTTGAAGCTTCCAGCATTAGGCTAGCCTGTCACTCTGCTGAGTAGGGCAATTATATATTGATATTCATCATCAAAGTCAAACTTATACAAGTGCACTGATAGTTTGGCAGAGGCAGTGTAAGGACTATTTGTTGCAAGTATGGCCCTAACCGTTGTTTTCATTGATGTCAACATACTCTTGTTGCATTAAATATAGGGATTGGATGAGCTGTGTGCTGAGGATATTGAGAAAATTAGTCTCAATCAGGTACAAAGAAGAACAGGAAAGACAACAAGGGAAAAGTCCAAGGTAGGATGAGGATAAGAGGATACGGTTTAAAGGGTTTGTAGATATGTGTCTTAAGGTGGTCCAATAGAGATTTTAGAGGTCCGCATGAAGATCTGGAGAAGTTATGGCTATTCAAGTAAAACCAGTTCTGGCAGGTGTTCAGTGGTGATAGAGTGAGACAGATAGGTTCGGTGAGATCCAGAAATGCAATACCTATTGGCAAGAGACACTATATGGATTCATGATTGTTGTCATTGATGGTAACAAAGTTCATCCCACACATCCGCAGGACATGGTGTGTCTCTACCAGAAGTTAGAATGAAGATTGTTGTGGTCCAGTAAACAAGAACAGAGCATGTGGCAAGGTCCGACAGACAGGTCCGGATCTCTCAGAGGAAGTATCTTGGTGAAGTGCAGATTTGGGGAAGTCAAGAGGACTACCTTGAGTGGTGTATTCCAAGGATTTAGCCTTCGGTGATATATGAAGAAAAAGATATGAATAGTTGAGTACCGGATTCCTGAGTGACAGTGTGAACAGAAGAAGAACTGACTGACAGAACATCAGACTACTTTCTGGATGTGCTAGTGATGGTGGTAAAGGTTATGAAGGCATGAATCATGTTTGGCCAACATGATTAATGATTTCTACAAGTATATACTTGATCCGCATTACTTGATATGCAAGGATTCAGCTGACTGATCAGAATTAGTGAAAAGATTGACTATTCTGGGTGCCGACTAGAAAGGTGATGAAATTACTTGTGCAGATATATATACATGATGGATTTAGTTGTGAGAGTTGTTGTTGTGGTTAGTGATGTGCGAATAAAAGTAGAAGAGCATAGCAGAAGCAGTAAGAAAGGTCTGGTATGTGAAAGAAAGCAGCTTAAGGGAAAATAAAAGATGAAGTGTAGCAGATTAGTATACTGAGCCTAACTGGAACTGGACTCCAGTATTTGCAGATGCTACAAATCAGTTCAAGTATTGTATAACACTCTTTTGTAGACAGTGAGTCTCTTGTAGGCAGTGTGCCTCTTGTGAGCAGTGTGCTCAGGTAGTGAGCCCTAATTGGCAAGTGCCATTTTGTATTTCCTTATTCTTCTAACAGAGAATAATCTTTGGGTTAATCACCCCATGGTTTTCTCCCTTAACAGGGTTTCCACATCAAAAATATTGTGTCATGTGTATCTCCATTTTCATGGTTATGTTTGCTTGTTTGAATTAATGCTGCATTGATTAATAAGAAAGTTCAGAAAGAAGAAATAATTAGGATAACTGATTCACCCCCCCTCTCAGTTATCAACAATTGGTATCAAAGCTAAGTTCCTCCTAATAGAGTCTAACAGCTCGAGGAAGATCTGGGAATCCAAATGGATGCATATGGTTTAAAGGAGCAACTCAAGACTGCACTTGAGGATCTTGAACAGTCAAACTCTGAAATCAATGAATTAAAGGAAAGACTCAAATAGGTTGATGATTTCATGAGAGAACTAAAAGACAAATTAAGTCTCTCTATGAAAAAGAGAAAGGAGCTACTTCAGTAATTGGCAAGACAAGGTGAAGCTAATGATTCAAATGAAGAGCTGACTGAAAAAACAAAGTTATGTGAAAAGTTATCGAAAGAAGTCATTATGGTAAGACATGAAATGGAATCAAGAGTTATAAAGTTTACCCAAGAAATTGAAGAGAAAATAAAAACTAAAGATAATCTAAGACAATCTCTCAAGGAGAAATCAGAAGATTGCCACCAAATGGATAGAATTATCAAACATCTTGAATCTGATCTTGAAGATGCTAAAGAAAATGAAGAAAAACTTGAGGATCAAATTGTCTCTCTCAAAAGGGATCTTCAATCAGCAAATGAATATAAAGAGAAATTCAAGATAAGTTCTGCTCAACTTGAAGTTCTTCTTGGAAGTCAAAAGAGGGCAGATGACAAGTGTGGTTTGGGATATGAGAAAGGAGAAAGCTCTGGATCCGGTCAGAAGATTTTTGGATTAGAAAATCCAAGGAACAGGCCTAGAAGACCTCCAGTAAGACAACCCAATGCTCAAAGATATCCATCCTTCAATGGATACTACCACAACTATAATCACTTTGGTCACAAAGCTAATTAGTGCAGAAAGAGAATGAATCAGACTAATTCATCCTTCTCCGGACAATGTTTTAACTGCAAAAGGTATGGTCACAAATCTCATGAATGCAGAAATATGCAAACGAACAAATCATTCAATGGTAGATGCTTTGCATGCAATAGAATAGGTCATATGGCTAATCAATGCAAATCAAGAGGATATCAGTCCAATATGCAAAGAAATGTTGTTTTCCAAATCTGCAATAGGTCCGGTCATAGTGCAAAATTCTGTAGAAGCAAGAATCAGGACAAAAGAGGTTCGGTATATCATAATCAGAATCAAGATAAGGGTAAACAAAAGGTGAATGCGGATGAAGTTAAAAGTGAGATGAGCAAGATTTGGGTGAAGAAAAGTACTGAGAATGGAGAGGTTGGATCCACACCAGACTTTGGTGTTGATATTCCTTCCAAAAATTAAAAAGTGAGCTCTGGCTCAGGGGGAGACACAAAGAAAACCTTGTTCCCCCAGCCAGTCAAGTAGTGTCGGAACTGGCATAAGAAGAGTTGCAGATTGAAGGGTTCATAAGGGAAACATCCAAACAAACTATGGTTAAGATTTGGAAGATCCGCATGATGTTTAAAGATCAGGATAGATCTGGTTCTTCAAGTCATCTGAATAAGGCAAACTGGAATAATGTAGGTCAAGCATTTATTGCAATCTGATACTAGGGTTTGCGGAGCAATATAAGGGTTTTCTCATTAATCACTTGTTCATTCTGCACTCAAGAAGAAATGAAAAGTGGAGCTCTGCAACGAAATTTCTCAAGTTCATCAAAGATCATTTGCAGAAGTCATTACATCCAGAAATCAATCCAACCAACTCCGTGAAACCGAAAGGCGCAAAAGGTATTTTATGTTTTCAAATATCTCACTACAAATCTCTTGATAATGGCTACTTCGAATATTGTAAAGATTTCTGATAGACCTCACCCTACATTTAAGAAACATCCATACAAATCCTTGGAGGTAGATCCCCTAGGTGCATTTTCCAGTGTTCCGCATGGTGTTCTACACATCGAAGACATTAGGGTTTATATACATGCAAATATTGAAGAGTTTGGAGAATTCAAACTAAGAGATATCTATCACAAACAATTGATAGACGATGCCTTTGAGCTTAAACCAGAATATAAGGGTATCCAAGAGAAACATTTTGATCAATTCATTTATTTCCCCTACTTTGAAGAAGATGAATGGGTCCAGTATGTGTTGAGTAGGGTGCATGATAACTTCCTATGGCTAAACAGACCTTGCAAGATCACAAAGGAGGCAATTAGGGCAGTAACTGGTTTATACTCCTCCGGAGGGATACCTGTCCTCAAATCTGTCAAAAATAACATTGTAACTGAGGCCACCGAATCAAAATTTGATAAGAGGGCAATGACTATTGAAGATATTACTGACCCAGACATCAAATTTGCATCTATGATAATAGGATACAAGATATATCACTCCAGTAGGGAGAATTCAGTATCTAGAACTACAATATATACTGCCTATGAGATGCTGAGAAAAAATGCAGAATATGATCTCTGTGAACTTCTTTTGAGCCAATTAATGGAAAACATACAAAAGATCAAAAAGGAGAAGAAAAACTCTTTCAAATATGGTGCACTAATAGTATGTTTATTTTTCTACTTCATGAATGAGTTGCCCGGATCAAATGGATGGGTATGGCAGAATGACAAACTAGTAGCAATTCAGATCAGAGACTATTTGCATGGGCTTGGGGATGCTAAAGCAAGAAATACAGCCCTGTGGGGATATTTCAAGAACTTTCAGAATATGATGCAAGCAAGAGAAAGAATTCCCTAGTCTCTTGTTGAGAAATACAAAGACACGGTATGCTTTATGGTAGAGACAGATCAGTGCCTAATGGAGGTAGTAGAACCAAAAACTATGTGGATCATGCTTATGGGGTATAAAGTTGACAAATAAATTGTGGAGCTGCATGTTCAACACATGCTAAGTTAGCCAAAGGATCCAAAGGCAGAAAGGTTTTGAACCTTTGAAGAGCTAAGTATAAAAGTTCATGTGGAACTCAGGCAACTGGAAATAAAGAGGAAAGTTAGAAAAGAAGTTGAAGAAATTGCAAAAGGCCTAGGCATCTCAAAGGAGGCACTTGATGCCAACAGGGAAAAGAGACAAAAGGCTAAGGAAGAAAAGAAAGAAGCAGAAAAAGAAAGCAAGGAAAGTGCTCTGGTAGAAACCTCAACCTGGACCAGATCATCAAAGAGATCTGCACCTGTCACAGCCAAAGGCTCAAAAACATCAAAACTGGAAGTCCAGGCATCCGACAAAGGAGAGAAAAGGTCAAAGACAAAAGCCACAAGGGCTTATGCAAGTCAAAGAGATGAAGAGGAAACAGAATCAGATGAGGGGGTAAAAGAAATAAAGAAGCAGAAGAAGAAAGGATCCGATAAACCTACCACAGGACAAGACAAAGAAGAAATGGCAGAGGAATTTGTTGAAAAGCCCACCCTGTCTTTAGAAAGTGTAATAAAATCAGTCACTGTGGATGGAAACCTTCAACCAATGGCCAAATTTTATGATGATTACAATGACGCTGACCAAAATATCCTGCATGAAGCTACAATCCGGTACCTGAACATATATAATAAGGCCTTCATTGAAATTATATCTCTTATTCCTAAGAGCCTAGAAAAGGAGTTGGAAATGAGAAAGACAAATGCCATGGCAAAAGACCTTGAGATCCAGGAACAGATAGCTATTCAGCTATATCCTTCAATTGATCCCAAGACAATGAACATGGTATTCAAAGACTGCAAGGATGAATTCAGGAGCAAAGCAAGGATGAATCAGCTTATGCTTGGTGAGACTGACAAGGTGGCCAAGGATACAGAAAAGATTCTCTGAAAAGCCCTCAAAAGATTTAATCTTCCTATTATAGAGGACTTGGGTACTGATCCCTCAACCACAAGTATTGCAGAAGAAACTACTGAGAAAATGACAGAAGAGGTGGGCCCTGAACAGTCTAACATTTCTCCTCCAGTTTCCCCTACAGTCTCTGGATCTAAAGGAGAAGAAAAATTATAGGAGAAAGAAGTAGAGGTGAAGGAAAAAGAAGATGATAGTGTGAAGGTTGCAGAATGAGAGAAGACTTCAACAGAGAAGACCACAACTACTAGTGGTGAGAATATAAAAGGAGAGAAAGCTCGAAAGGACAGCTCCAAGATTGCAGAAGAGAAGAAACATCTGTCTCTGGCAAGAGACACTGCACAAACTGTCTAAGAATTCCTGAACAAAGAAACAATGGAGATTGATGAACCGGAGCTTCTACAAGGTCCATTCAATTTTGATTCTCTTTCTCTGGTACAAACAATGAAGATAGCTTCATTTGCTAATGCTAAGGCTAAAGAAAAACTCCTAAAGTCTCATATGGAAGACTGTGAGTTGATAGAAGCTATTTCCAGAGTGCTAGAAAAGATTATGCCATCGTTTCAAAAAGATCCCATAGCCTCCTCATCCGATAATCTCAAAACCCTAGTCAGCAGTGTTAGTACACATTTTGGTTCTCTAGAAAAGTCAGCTAAAGAAAAGGTCTGGAAGGAGTTTTTGGATAAAAGGTTCTCCGAGGTACAAGGTTTGATCATTAATGATAGGAGAAACATGGATATTGGGATAAAGAGCTTAGAAAATTCTCTTAAGGATGGCGGTGAAATATATAAATTTTGTATTTCCTGGTCCAAAGCAACAGTAGAAATTGAGAAGAAAATAAAAGAGCAAGAGGATAAACTACTAAGTTTGTCTCAAAGTTTTGATCCTCTCTCTTCATCCATAGTAAATCAAGAGTGTCAGACTATTGCAATCACAAATGCAATAAAGAATTTTGAGAAGGAAAAGAAGAACATAATTAGCCAGATGGGTGAACTCAGAAGAATCATCATCCCTAAATTAGAGGCCATGCATGAGGCCATAAGTGATGCTCAGACTACCGCCCAAACCAATGATCCGACAGATCCTAAGAGGGTAGAAGCTTTTGAATTTTTGTTGAGTGGCCACATCTCAATTTTGGATAGAATGAAGCAAAGTTGGGCTGCAGAACTCATCCAACTGAAACCATCTTTTGGAGACATACTACAGTATATGTAAGTACTTCATATGTATATAATTATGTGGCTAAGTATAGTAAAATTTTTGAAAATTTTGGTATGCGGACACTACCCTTTGCCATTGATGTCAAAGGGGGAGTGAGGAGCAATGAAAAATGAGGTATCCAACTAAGGGGGAGCTCTGGAAAATGTGTATAAAGACAGAGCATCAGCTAAGGGGGAGCATAGTGTAAACACTTAGTCATTTTTCACTAAGTGTTGCCATCAACACCAAAGGGGGAGATTGTTGGCAAGAGACACTATATGGATTCATGATTGTTGTCATTGATGGCAACAAAGTTCATCCCACACATCTGCAAGACATGGTGTGTCTCTACCGGAAGTTAGAATGAAGATTGTTGTGGTCCGGTAAACAAGAACAGAGCATGTGGCAAGGTCCGACAGACAAGTCCAGATCTCTCAGAGGAAGTATCTTGGTGAAGTGCAGATTTGGGGAAGTCAAGAGGACTACCTTGAGTGGTATATTCCAAGGATTTAGCCTCTGGTGATAGATGAGGAAAAAGATATGAATAGTTGAGTATCGAATTCCTGAGTGACAGTGTGAACAGAGGAAGAACTAACTGACAGAACATCAGACTACTTTCCGGATGTGCTACTAATGGTGGTAAAGGTTATGAAGGCATGAATCATGTTTGACCAATAGGATTAATGATTTCTACAAGTATATACTTGATCTGCATTACTTGATATGCAAGGATTCAGTCGACTGATCAGAATTAGTGAAAAGATTGACTATTCCGGGTGCCGACTAGAAAGGTGATGAAATTACTTGTGCGGATATATATACACGATGGATTTAGTTGTAAGAGTTGTTGTTGTGGTTAGTGATGTGCGAATAGAAGTAGAAGAGTAGAGCAAAAGCAGTAAGAAAGGTCTAGTACGTGAAAGAAAGCAGCTTAAGGGAAAAAGAAAGATGAAGTGTAGCAGATCAGTATACTGAGCCTAACTGGAACTAGACTCCAGCATTTGCAGATGTTACCAATCAGTTCAAGTATTGTATAACACTCTTTTGTAGATAGTGAGTCTCTTGTAGGCAGTGTACCTCTTGTGAGCAATGTGCTCAAGCAATGAGCCCTAATTGGCAAGTGCCATTTTGTATTTCCTTATTCTTCTAACAGAGAATAATCTTTGGGTTAATCACCCTGTGGTTTTCTCCCTTAACAGGGTTTCCATGTCAAAAATATTGTGTCATGTGTATCTCCATTTTCATGGTTATATTTACTTGTTTGAATTAATGCTGCATTGATTAATAAGAAAGTTTAGAAATAAGAAATAATTAGGATAATTGATTCACCCCCCCTTCTCAGTTATCAACAGTATCATGTTCTGTAGATTTGCAGGAGTGCTGAGGGAGTCTTTGTGGAGTGTCAACTGGATTGGTTCATGGATAAAAAGGTCTGCAAGCATCAATTCCTTTGTGACAGTGATGACAGACTATGTTCTTGAGGTTCTGGATGAAGGAGAGAAGGATTTCAGTAAGCAAATGAAGTGTGGATGTTCTTGGTGATTTAGGAAAGCTTGTGATGGTCTTTAGATCGTGTCCAGATCATGTTGGTGGTCCGCATTGAAGTTGGAGTTTGCATTTGAAGAACAACTTCCGGATGATGGTGTTCTTCCTAAGATAGGCCGACCGGATAAGTTATATATCATGTGGATTTTATTGTGGATGCTTGCCGACTTAGATGATCATTCCTAAGTTGATGTCTTGTATAAATAAGGGATTGCGAAGTCATTTGAAAAGTGTGCTTTGAGAGATGATAGTGTGGTAGCGAAGAGGAGAGCGAAAGGCAGAGTAGAAGTGTTGAGCTTAATGGAACTAATTCAAGCATGGTGAAGATGCTAGTTTCTAGTTCAAGTAGGTGATACTTCTTTCTTTGTAGACAGTGTGTCTCTTGTAGGCAATGAGCCTCTTGTGAGTAGTGCGCTCAGGCAGTGAGCCCTAATTGGCAAGTGCCATTTTGTTCTTACTATTCTTCTAATAGAGAATATAATCTTGAGTTAATCACCCCGTGGTTTTTCCCTTAACCAGGTTTTCCAAGTCAAAATCCTGGTGTCACATGTGTTGATATGTTTCTGTCTTCGAATTAAATGCATTATGTTTCATGATTTATATACTACTGATCACTTAAAGGATTTAAGTTTGTGATTAAGAGAAAGTTTTGGACAACTGATTCACCCCCCCTCTTAGTTGTGTGCCCTAAATCTAACACTATTCTTTGATCTCCACTGATAAATCCTCTTTTTCACATTCTTCTTATTATTCTCATATTCAACTTCTAACTTTTTCAGATCCATACTGACTACTTTCTTTTGAAGTGGTAGATTGAAAGTAGTTGCAATTCCTTTGATGGACAAATTTGCATAAACCCTGCAATGTTTTTCCACTTTCCTGGTCTGCGAGTTGTAGTTTCTCGCACATTCAATCACCAACTCTGGAGCTTCCATGGAATATGGAAATCCAGTCGCATACCACATTCTTGATACAAAAACAACATCCAGTAGGGTACTTTCCTTATCATGGTGCATCTTGGATGACCAGGCTACCAAATCTATGTTTCCTTGGTGTGTATCTCCAATGACACCATATTTAAACTGCACTCCCTCCGGTTGAGCAAACACAGGCTTAAGGAATTTAGCCTCAGTCTTGTTTCTTCTGACATCTGCCATGGATCCCTGCAATGGACACGACTGGTCTTACTATTTGATATTCACATGCATGCATACAACATTATTCTTTACGACATCATGCATATTATACTTATTAGCCTCTATTCCATGATGATATGCATAATTAGAGCTTCAAACCACATGAAAAATATACTACCTGGACATGCAAAAAATGACAACAAGAGGGTTTTTAAATTACTTACATGATAACGCTTATCTCCTGAATTATGCCGATGACTATAGGAAAGGAGTTCGGACACTAGTGACAATCACGTGTTCTATTCTGTTGCAAGCTGTTAGCATCCATAGGTAGCTCGTACGAGGGTTTGAATGTCTGCTCTGAAAATTTTCATTTCTTCGCAAGGTAAATGCAAAATGACCTTGAAAATTCACTTTTAAACTTATTCATCAGGTCAATTAGGGCAAAATGGGATTAAATTGATCATAACCATTGATTTTCTGCCATGGATCTACGGATGCTGCCAGGTGTTTACATCGTGGTCGCAATTGGCTGGAATCCAGCTACTGTATTTATGTGCATTTAATGTCATGGGGCAAGAGGAGTGGAATGATCTTCGGGAGATCAGGTGATATTTGGAATATCGGGTCATGTTTCAAAAATCAAGGGATGCTTAAAATGTCGGGTGATGTTCTTAATATGACCCCCTGAAACTAAAGTGACCCCATTTTCGAAAGATCATGATGACGTCACCGCTATATTATGGAAAAAGGATGATCTTCAGGAATATACCTCCGTGAGGTAGAAGGATGATGATGTCACCATTAGGGTGATATTTTGGGATAGGGTGATATTTGGAATATTGGGTGATATTCAGAATATCAAGTGATATTCGAAATATGACCCTCGCAAAATATATAAAGCTGTTTGACAGGTAAATACCACTATCATGTAAAATTGAAGTCTGGAGCATTGGACCAAATGATTTATCGAGTGATAAAATTGGATCGGGGTGACCTTTCATGAGATGACTGAGATTAAGAAATATGACCCCCCCTCGGAATATCAAGTTTGACCAGGACTTTGACTCACCATAACTTGCGTTCCCTAAGGAATATCAGGGTGATCCAAAAGGCAAACCTGCATGAAATTTTGTCCTCTTTCCAACCATGAGGTTATTGATATGAAATATTAACTTTGACAAACTAACCTCATCATGATAACTTACCAAGCTTCCTTATGCAAGATCACCTATATGACTTACTTTTACCAGACCACCGAAAGCAGAAAAACACAAGCCAGGCGAAGCAAAAAAGTTGGGTCCCTGTTTTGTCAAGTCAAAATGGGGCATGTTGTGTAACCACACAACAACTTGCCACCAAAGAAAACAAACAAATTTCAATGATTCAAGTGAGGTGAACACATTCATATATAGTATTCTAACTCTTTCTAAGTATAAGCATCATAATCTTTCTGTATGATATAGCTTCATCATGGCAACAATGCTAACAAAGGATCAGGTGTGTGCAAATGATTAATTATCCTCATCTTGAAAGCAAGTTGAAAACATGAGTAACTGGTGTTAAGCTACATAGTTTGGGAGCATCCCTCATAGCCAACCTAGATAGAGCCTTGCTACTAGCAAGTGTCCATAGCCCCAGCAATGTTATTTGTACAATCCCCCTAAGTAGAGCCCCACTGCCAGCAAACATCTATAGCCCCAGTAGAGTTGCTTAGATGGCCCAATTTATTTCTTTTCTAATTTTTTCATATTTTAAATTCTATATATCTAATATCATCATGTAAGCCCAGTGTACAAGGAATGGTCACTTGCTGATTTAGGTCAGAGATTGCATTGGTAGCAAAGGAGTCCCTTTAGATTTTTCACTTAACACCTATACTTGTGTGTTCAACAAACCCAAGGCTGTTAGGTGAGTTAGTGTGAAAGAATCACTTTGGTCATGAAAAGGCACCCTGATGAAAGGATATTACTGACCTAATCATAAGTACTTCTCAGAATGAATCATAACCTATATATAAATTTGTTCTCATCACTTGAGTCCTAACAATTTAGTTATTTTCTAAGGTGATGAGCTACATCATCTTGACTCACCAAAACAAAAACTCAATAAGAAAACCAAAACAAGACACAAAACAAAACTATACATACAACTATAAAAATATTCACTATGTTACACATGAATGTCATGAAGCCACTTAGGCTAGGAAATAATGTTTGAGGAATTGTCCATTAACTGGTAATGGGACATCCTCACCTATCAAGTTTTTAAGCCTGTAAGTGCTATCTCCTAATATCTCAAAAATTTTGAAGGGACCTATCCATAATTTGCCAAACTTACCATGGTCTCCTTTACTCTCATGTGCTTTGTCACACATTAGGACTAAATCTGAGATCCTGAAGGCTTTAACCCTCGTTCTTTTGTCAAACCAGTGTTTGACAACAACCTGATGTTTGGCAAATTGATCAATTGCCTGACTTCTCTTCTCTTCCAGGTGCATCAATTGAAGCAACCTGACTTCTTGCTTATTGTCTATGCCTAGGTACTCTTGGGCAGACTACAATGTAGCAATTTTTAGGTTAACTTGGAGGATGGGATCCACCCCATACACTAAATGAAAAGGTGAGTTTCCTAATGTAGCCTTATTCTTGGTTCTGTCTACCCATAAGGCATATTTCTGAAGGGTGTTCCATTCCCTATGGTTCTTTTCTATTAACTTTTTTATGATATTCAACAAATTTTTATTGGTAGATTCTACTAATCAGTTCCCTTGGGGATAATAGTTGGAGGAGAACTTTAGTATAATCCCATAATCAAAAGCCCAGCTTGACATTTTTGTTGAAGCAAAAGGAGAGCCATTGTCACATACCAAAGCATAGGGATCTCCATACCTGGTGACTATATTACTTTCCAGAAATCTAATGACATCATCAACATTGTAAGTCTTGCTACTAACAACTTCAGTCCACCTGATACAATAGTCAGTAATCGTTAAGACATACCTGTGGCTTGAGGATGATGGAGGATTAATTGGTCCTATGAAATCCATGCCCCATTGTGCAAATGGGTGCATCTCCATCGCTGGCTGCAAAGGTTGAGCATCATATCTCTCTCTATTGGCAGCAACCTGACATACATGACAACATTTAATATACTCAGCAGTATCCTTGAAAATTGTGGGCCAGTAGTACCCTGCCCTGAGGACAGCGTGAGTAGTGGCCAAGGATGACCCATGTGTTGTTCCAAACTTGTCATGTAGATCTAATACCACTCTATTTGCTTCTGGCCTTTCTAGGCATCTTAGATATATTCCTTCATAATTTTTCTTGAAAAGGACTCCCCCTTTCATCATATACTTCTGTGACCTTATTTTTAGGGCTCTCCTTTGTGAGGCCTGTAGTCCTGGAGGACATCTTCCAGTAATCAAGATGTGCCTCATGTCTGAGTACCACTCTCCATTGTCCTTTGCATTAATTAAATACTGCTGACTCATGATATTGGGATCTATCTCTGATATCACTTATCTCAAAGCCTGTCCTTTCACTAACTTCATGGGTGTAATATCGATGTCATATTCTTGTAGGATAGTGATCCACTTAGCCCTTTTTTCAGTTGGCTCACTCTGCATTAACAGCATCTTCACTGCTGCATCAGACACCACAACAATAACTTTACTTCTCAGTATATAGTGCCTGAATTTTTGTACTACTTTGACCAAAACAAGTGCCTACCTTTCAACATCCATATATCTCAGTTCAGCATCTTTGAAAGGGCAGCTCATGAAGGCTATGGGCTTCTCTTCCTTTTCTTCATTTCTTTGTGTTAGTACTGTTGCCGAGGTATGCTCTGAAGCAAATGAATAAATATAGAAGTCCTTGGTGTAGTCTGGACTGATTAGGATTGGAGCATCAGATATAGCTTTTTTAATGTCTTCAAAAGCAACTCTAGCCTCTGGTGTCCAATCAATCTTTGCATCCTTCTTGAGCATGGCATTTAAAGGTCTAACAATTTCAGCAAAGCCAGTGATAAACTTCCTAACAAAATTTATCTCATCGAAGTAAGATTTGATCTCCTTTTTCCTTCCAAGAAGTTGTATTTTCATAATAGACTCCACCTTGTCAAGATCAATGATAATTCCATCTTCAGTTATTAGGTGGCCTAGTAATTTTCCTGTTGTTACCCCAAATATGCATTTCTTAGGGTTCAAGGATATCCTATATTCTTCACATTTGTTAAGAACATTTCTGAGATCTTCTACATGGTTTCCTCTATCTTTAGAGAACACTGTTAAGCCATCCATGTATATGACTATACATTTTCCTATTAAGCCTCTGAAGGCTATGTCCATTGCTCGTTGGAATGTTGCTCTAGCATTGATTAACCCAAATGGCATGCACCTGTAGGTGAATATCCCCCACTTAGTGGTGAAGGTAGTTTTTAGTCTGTCTATCTTGTCTACCATTACCTGGTTATAGCCTTAAAAACCATCCAGAAATGACATCATTTTGGCACCGTTCACAATTTGTAGGACCTCATCTAAGGAAGGTAAAGGATAATTATCCTTCTCAGATGCTCAGTTCAAATTCCTGAAGTCCACACATAGTCTGATGTCTCCATTTTTCTTCCTCACTGGGACCAGATTTTCTACCTAGGTGGAGTGCCTCACAGGAAATATGATCCTGGCATTTAACAGTTTCTTAACCTCCTCAAAAATAATAGGTTCCAGCAAAGCATTGACAGACCTTTCCTTTTGTCTGAAAGGCTTGGCATCTGGCTTGAGGGGTATGGTGTGAGCAATGACTGGAGTGTCATATGTCTTTAGCTCATCATAAGTCTAGGCAATGACATGGATGTAATCTTTGAGAGCCTGGGTGATTCCTTCTAATTCTTCTTATGTGCAAACTTTTCCTATCAGGACATTTTTCTTTTCATCATTCTGTCAAATATTAACCTGAGAATATTATCCTCCATCAGCTTTTGGAAGATCCCTCTGTTTCAACTTGTTGTCCAGATCAAATGCTCTCTCTAGTTCTATCATTCCCTTAGGTACTTTATTGCTAGGCAACTCTAATATTTCTTCCTCTTCCCAAACATGATCTACATTGTTCTCATCTATGATCTAAGCATCAAATATATCCATGTTGGAGATGAAATCTAAGATATGATGTTCATCATCAAATACCTGGAGGTTGGTCACATTGTCAGGCATAGAAGGTACTGATACCAGCTCTACTAAAAATCTTTTCAGTCCAAAAATAGGCAGTGGCTCCAATGTACTAGCAGCCTGGGCTAAAGCATCTGCCTTATGGTTCTGTTCTCTAGGTACGTGGGTGATATTAAATGCATCAAAGGATTCTAACAAGTCCCACACCCTATGTCGGTAATTAGATAGTTTTTTATAGTTGCAAGAGTAAATTCCTCTCACATGTCTCACTACTAATTCTGAGTCCCCATAGACATGCAGAATTTTCACTTTCTTCTTAAGGGAAAATAATATCCCATGAATTAGAGCTTCATACTCAGTGACATTATTGGTACAGGGGAACTGTAGTCTGTATACTGCCAAGTAGGACTTTCCAGATGGATCAATCAAATCTATCCCTACTCTAGCTCCTTGTTTGGACTTGGATCCATCAAATCTAAAGATCCAAGGTTTGTCTTCAACTAAAGGCTTATTTGAACTTTCCTTTTTCTTTGTAGCTCTGGCAGCTGCACCACTTGATATCCACTTTAACTTAGGTATTTCAGCTTTCTCAGACTTCACCTTTTTTGTCTTGTGTGAAGCTGATGGTTCTTCTTTCTTTTTCTCACCAGAAGGATGATCTTCTAGACTAGGCAATGTCTATCTTTTTAGGAGATGCAAACATAGAGAGCAAGCAGTCTCTAAGTGAGGTGCTTCATGTAACCTACACCAACTTTCAATCAATGCATCCTGTGGAGACCTCTGCTGTTGTGTCATTTTTTGGATCTCTTCTTTCAGAAACTCCTCAAATTTAGACAAATTACTTCCTCTATCTTCATCAGATAATTCATAATCTGATTCAACTAAACAATCACTCCCTTTGGTGATTTTCCTTTTTCTCTTAACATTAATCTAGTTGTATACTAGCATCTCCTCTATCATCTGAACATGATTTCCATCTTGACATGTACCTTCTTCTGTTCCTGTAGGAAATAAACAGCAATCAACATCACTATCATTATCACTATCTGATGAACTTACCTCTGATGATGATGATGATGATGCTGATGCATCACTGCATGCTTGTTCGAGCTCCATCATATCCAGGTACGCTTTACAAGTTTTCTCAGAATTTGGCTCATTATGCAACCTACACCATCCATCTATTAGAATATCATGAAGAGGTATTTTTAATAATTCGCATCGCTTCACCTGTTTAGACAAGTGTATTTCAAAATTCCTGAAGTGATCTACCTCATTTTCATTCTCAGGATTGTTATTAGATTCTACAACTATTTTTTCATCCTGAGGGTCATCATGATGATGATGAACATCATACATCAAAATTCCTTCTATCTTTACAGTCTGAGGTCTTATGGAGTAAACTCTAGATTCCACATCCACATACATGATCTCATTAGTTTTGTTGTATTCGGTGATCATGTGCTTCATTCTTGGTTCAGCGTCTATTCTTATCTGGTTTGGTATCCCCTTCCAGGATAAGCACATGTGACTAAAATCTGTGGACATGTATCTATTGAGGGTTTTGGACCAGTCTCTGCTGAGCAACATCCCATAGGTATTAGGTATGTCAACTACCTAAATGTCAATATAATATTGGATTCTGGGATCAGGTGTGAGCTACATGTGAATGTGGGTTAACTCTCCCACCACACTTACTTTTGTTTTGTCCAGTTGTGTAACTTTCTTCAAAGATTTAGTAGGATGCAGTCCTAAAGCATTGCATATAGACAAGGGCATTACATTCATAGATGCTCCCAAGTCTACTAAACAGTTGTGCAGGTTTTTACTAAACATTCTTATGGTGAGGAGAAATGGAGGTGACTCACTCTTATCTCTATACAAGGTCATGTGGGAGGTCTCTACAGCTTGAACAATAGCTGGCACCTTATGTTTAACATTATTGTCTCTGGCAGCATGATCCTTACTACTAGACTAATCTGAGGGGTGACTATCCTCTTTAGGAGCAGGATCATCTAGTGATTTCATAAATGCCTTCTTGATGGCAGGGATTTTGAGCAACTCTGACAAGGATACGCTGATTTTAATCTTCTTCATCTCATCAGCCAAATATGTTACTAACTTGTCAGATTCATGAGGTAGACTTATAGCTTTTGATGCATTATTCTGAGGTGTTAAATACTAAGCATTAACCTTGGGGAATCTAGGGTTATTACTCACCTTGGGATCAGGAGGTGTATTAAAATTATTCGGAGGCAAGGAAGAGGTCAATGGACTAGTAGGTCTATTGGCATTATTTCTCAAGTTATATTTATGCTTACCTAGATATTGCTGTTTGTAGGCATGTACCTCCTCATGTTCATTTGAAGGCTCATTCTTGTCTTCAAAGGGAAAAACATAATTTGATTCAAAAGCCATGGCTGATTCCTCACATGCCAGGGTATGATCTTGTTGAGCAAGCACTATTTGCTGATAAGGATGATGAGTGTAACTCTCAAGCACTAATGCAGAATCATATTCGCAAGGAATGATTTCATTTCCCTCTACCTGAGGTTGATTTCCTGAAGTGTTGGACACTTCAGTTTGAAAAATGCTAGCAGCAATTCTGAATTGAGGACAGTCTAACTCTGCATGTACATTGGTGTTATGAATTCTGCACCAATTAGTGAGGGCTGCCTCTGCAAGGTTGACTCTGGTAGTCTGTTTGGGCTCACCAGGAGGCTGATTGTCTAGGGGTGATGGCAAGGAACCATTGTTTGGCCTAGTGTTCCACACTCTAGGCTATCTTTGAGGATTATTATTGCCATTGTTGTTATAATTATTGTTGTTGTACCCCCTATCAGGATAGTTTGGTCTGTCATTGTTATAACCTCTGTTCTGGTTAGACTGGGAGTAGAAGTTTTGACTCCTTAAGTGAGTGATCTTAGTTGTAAGCTTCCTTAGCTGAGCTGATATTTCTTTGATCTCTTCTTTCTCTTCCTGAGCCTTAGCCACTACATTTTCTGTCAAAGGCTTGAAGAAGGAAGATCCATTGTTCTGATTATTCTGGTCTACAACCTGAGGTGCTTGTATTTGTCCAGGATACTACAACATCTGGCCATTTCCATTTGGAGGTGGAATTATACTCAATGGAGGTATCTGCAAAGGTGCTGGCATGACAGCTGGAAGCATCATGGTTCCATTATGTTGTGGTTGGGTAGGATATCCTGGATATCCAGGAAGTGTGGGAAATTCTATGTTTGGTGTAGGAGCAGGAATTAGCTGCTGATTGACTTTAATAGCTTCTTGGAAAGCTCCTGTTAAAGTTGTGATTTCAGGATGTGCTCTCCTGATGAACATGGAAGTTAAAGGATCCAAGGTTGAATAATAAATGCTCCTAGAAACTTCATCTGCTACAACATATGGGACAACTAACTTGGATAGCATTTTCTGGAACCTAGCGTTGAAATTAGCAATAGGTTCTCCTTCAAACAGTTTAATTGTGGCAAATAGGTGATAGTTCATTGAAGGATCTATTGGTATTTTGAACCTATCAATGAAAGCTTTCTCCAAGATAGCCCATGATCTGACTAAACCCTGACCAAGGCTAATATACCAATTATAGGCTTCTTCCCCTAAGGAAAAAGGAAATAATCTGCATACAACATCTTGATGCTCTATTCTGGCCCTACAGCAGGCCTCTTTGAAAGTTCTGATATGATCATCCGCATCCTGATACAGATGATATTTTGGAAAAAGTTTGTCAGGATTCTTTGGCAAAGGATGATATGCATTAAAAGATAAAGGCGATTCTGTTGCAAAAAATGACATTGCAACTGGTGGAGGTTGAGCTTGAGGTATAACTGGCTGAGGTTGAACCTGAGGTGTAATTGGTGATCCTGTAGGTATTTGCAAACCAATAGGAGTCACAAGAGGATGTTCTAGTGATGCTCCTGAAGCACTAGAGCTGGGAGTATGATGGATATCTACAGTCCTAGATCTAAATCCTCTGACAGGTAATTCATCAAATATTCCACTAGACCTAGACTTGGTATTTGGCCTATGAGCCAGGATTTCTCAATGTTAAGGGAAATTAGTTGGTTGATTGTAAAGATTAGTTGGAATTTACCAGCAAAGGCAATATTTATAGTCAGCAAGGGAGACTGGCTGGATATTTACTGAATATTTGCAAAAATAATGCAAATATGAGGTGATACTTATGTCTGGTGACAATTGCAACTGGATATCAGGTTTCTAAGGCTTATTACCTCAAAGCTTTGACAAATTTACCTAAAATTGGACTGATCTTTGCAAATTCACGATGATTTACTATAAAGCTTGCAATATTTATGGTTAATCTTGAAAACTTCACAAATGATTAGCATGTACAAGCTTAAAACAACAAATATTTACGTATTGATCGAAATCAAGAGATATTTCAGTGTTACCTCGTAGTCTACATCATCAAATTTGATAAACTTACTGATGATGATAAAGCTATGTGTTCTTTCTAGTTCGTGCCCTCCTTCTAGCACCAATTTATGTTGATCTTGATGTTAGTCATAAACAAACATAGAATAAAAGTTACACAACAACATTTACTCATCTTGAAAGATGCGATGAATTCAAAGAATTCATGACCCCAAGTCCCCATGGATTAGTTCTTAATCTATTGACGTTACTCAGTGGTTGATGTGAGTTGCTATTTCCATTTTGGGGCCTTATGTTTGCTTATCAAAAAGATTCTGTTCCTGTCATGATTCTACATAGAAAAGTCATTCTACACAGAATATTTCCAAAAATATTGTGTCTATGCTTAAATCTTTGCATGATATTTGTCAATTGCACATGCTTTAGCTTCAAATATGCTATGAATTTTTAGTTATCTATAAGATGTCTACATATTTTATGTAATTTGCTTCTGATTGTCAATTATTTGCAATTGTCATGGTGAATTGTTCTAAAATTAAAAGAAATGTAAAAGAATGCTTCAAATTATGTTCTCGGTGGAGAGGGTGATTTTCTCATTTCTTCCTCATGATACTCTTCATGAGAGGGATCTTGTGGTACTTCCTCCTATTCAGGAACTTCTTCTTCTTGCGAAGGGGAATCATGCTATGTATCTGCATGCTGATCCTGATCTTTTACTTCCTCCTTCTGTGTCTCATCCACTTTAGGAATTTCCTCGTCTTGAGGCATATTGGTATCCATGGATATCATTGTGTCTGGCTTAGGTGCATCTACCTGATCTTGAATCACATTATGATCTGCACCTGTTGTATCTAGCTCCTAGGTCTTTAGGTCATCATGACCTAATATTTCTTTATTATCTGAGGTTTCTTGAGTCTTAAGGGCATCATCAGTTGATGTATCTTTATCTTCCCCGTCTTTTTGCTAGACTTCCACTATTCTGGGTTCAACAGGTATTTCTTGTTGTTGACCCATATCTAGAGTGCTTCTTTCTATTTCTGCCAGCTTGATCTCCTCAACATTTTCTATTTTATTAGGTGCACCCGCTTGATGTTCAGGATGTGTTACATCCTCCCTATCTATTAAATCTATCATGTCGGGGATAGTCACTTGATCAACTAACTTATCCATCCCTATTTGTTGGGCTACCCTCTCTGGGCTGTTCTCTTTCTCCTATTCTACTTTCTTCAACTCTTCTAATACCGCCATCTGTGCTGATGGGGTTCCTTGTGGACTTATGCGAGTACTTGAAGCAAGGGTCTCCATTTACTGAGAGGTCACATTTTCTACCACCTCATCATCTGATAAGTGCACAGTTTCCTCTAGTGAGAAATGACCTCCTTGACTTGCTCCAGTGGTTTCTTTTACCTGCTCTTCAGCCTTCTCAATTTTAAGCTGAATGATGGTAGGAAGTGGTCCATCATGTTGTAACTCTTTTCTGAACACTTCACTACCTGCTCCCCTTAATATTATAGGGTCATGTCTTATTTCGCCCCTTATTGAAGTTCTCTGTCTTTTAGGTGGTGATGCCACCAAGGGTGCTTTCCTCTTTCTTGTGAGCCTCATAGAGCTATCTTCTTCTGTAGGTTCCTTATTCAACGACTCTTCCTCGATAAAGATATCCTCTTCTATATTTTGCTATGAGGTTTGGCCTTTCACAGGGACTCCTACAGTTTCTACAGCTGGCCTTTAGATTCCTTTTGTTCTTGGTTCATCCACCAAGGGCTGTACAGATGAGGCTGATGCATGTACTGATGCAGATGCACCTTCAGCTGATATATCAATTCTTTCAATTACTACCCCTTTAGGTTCACTGTTAGTTTTCTTCTTTCTAGGGAATCTCTTGCTTTGTTCTTGAGGTGGTAGTCTTTCTCCCTTAGATTTTCTCTTTTCAATGAGAAAGTCGTCATATTCCTCATCAGGAATCTCCCGCCTCTTCTTCTTATTATCTACTGTGAGGGCTACACCCTTCTTCTTTAGTGTACTTATTTGCTCATCCACCCATGCTTGGGTCAACCGTAGCACCCCACCTTTGAACTGATCCAATGAAATATCTTCAAGTTGTGTCAGGTCAGGGGCTGAAATGGTGTCATTATACACCTTTTTCTCTTCATATTCATTTGACAATAACTTGACATCATCTTTTTTCAATTGTGCATGCACTGGAATACAATAAAATGGCCTGATCTGGTTCAGGGTGAGTCTCTAGTATTTTCTCCTTCTAACCTCAACCTCATCCTCATCCTGATAGTCTGTCTAGAAATCCTCTAAGTGTTTTTGATGAATGGGCTTTCCCATGATCTTTTGTATCCTCCCATATGGGTCGTATGATCTAGCCAATGGGAATGGATGTAAGTTCATCATGTTCAAACCGGCTATGGATTTCTTTATATTTTTTGAATCAGGGCATATATACCACCCTATAGTTACTGGAAACAAAACTGGAGGAATCTTATTATTTCCTTTATAGGCATCCAGTATAGTTGATACCTGTCTCAAGAA
This sequence comes from Cunninghamia lanceolata, assembly GCA_027924645.1. Classification (NCBI taxonomy): domain Eukaryota; kingdom Viridiplantae; phylum Streptophyta; class Pinopsida; order Cupressales; family Cupressaceae; genus Cunninghamia; species Cunninghamia lanceolata. Next base: position 4,277,206 of record BSBN01001064.1, read on the forward strand.
TTCCATCAGGACTACCCCATCAGTAGGGTACCTGGGTAGCACCAATGGCTGGCCTACAAAGCCTTCTATTCTTATGTAGGAAAATGTGGCAAATTAGATAAACCAGGCACCATGCCTATATATAACTTCCTGAGCTTCCATGCTCAGTCTTTTGGTTCTATCCTCCTCCATTGTTCTTACCAGATGCATAGAAAATGCATCATTCACTAATTTATAATCATGGAGTTAATTTGGCATCTACAACTGAGGATAATGGTCCCATATGTGGGCATCGTTTAGACTCCCACCAATCTTTCCAACTGTAATAAGTGCATCAAATGTGCGCTTGTAGGCACATGAATATACAATATATGAAGTCATATAAAATGCACACTCTAGGCCTCCTAGGTTCATCATCTGTGTATCTAGGGCATCACTGATCATCTTAGCAAATAATGGCTTGTTTGTCTATATAGAGACACATTATGATAACCCCATACATCCAGTCTTTGAAGCTTCCAGGATTAGGCTGGCCTATCACTCTGCTAAGTAGGGCAATCATATATTGATATTCATCATCAAAGTCAAACTTATACAAGTGCACTGGTAGTTTGGCAGAGGTAGTGTAAGGACTATTCTTTGATCTCCACTGATAAATCCTCTTTCTCGCATTCTTCTTATTATTCTCATATTCAACTTCTAACTTTTTCAGATCCATACTGACTACTTTCTTTCCAAGTGGAAGATTGAAAGTAGTTGCAATTCCTTTGATGGACAAAACTGCATAAACCCTACCACGTTTTTCCACTTTCCTAGTCTGCGGGTTGTAGTTTCTCGCACATTCAATCACCAACTCTGGAGCTTCCATGGAATATGGAAATCCAGCCGCATACCACATTTCTGATACAAAAATGACATCCAGTAGGGTACTTTCCTTATCATGGTGCATCTTGGATGAACAGGCTACCAAATCTGTGTTTCCTTGGTGTGTATCTCCAATGACACCATATTTAAACTACACTCCCTCCGGTTGAGCAAACATAGGCTTAAGGAATTCAGCCTCAGTCTTGTTTCTTCTTACGTCTGCCATTGATCCCTGCAATGGACACGACTGGTCTTACTATTTGATATTCACATGCATGCATACAACATTATTCTTTATGGCATCGTGAATATTATATTTAATAACCTCTATATCATCATGATATGCATAATTAGAGCTTCAAACTACATGAAAAGTATACTACCTGGACATGCAAAAAATGACAACAGGAGGGTTTTTAAATTACATACCTAATAACGCTTATCTCCTGAATTGCGTTGATGACTATAGGAAAGGAGTTTGGACACTAGTGACAATCACGTGTTTTGTTCTGCTGCAAGTTGTTAGCATCCGCAAGTAGCTCGTACAAGGGTTTGAATGTTTGCTCTGTAAATTTTCATTTCTTCGCAAGGTAAATGCAAAATGACCTTGGAAATTCACTTTTAAACTCATTCATCAGGTCAATTAGGGCAAAATGGGATTAAATTGATCATAACCATTGATTTTCTACCATGGATCTAGGGATACTGCCAGGTGTTTGCATCGTGCTCGCAATCGGCTAGAATCCACCTACTGCATTTATGTGCATTTAATGTCATGGGGTAAGAGGAGTGGGATGATCTTTGGGAGATCGGGTGATATTTGGAATATCAAGTCATGTTTTAAAAATCAGGGGATGATTAAAATGTTAGGTGATGTTTTTAATATGACCCCCTTGAAAATAAAGTGACCCCCTTTTCGAAAGATCATGATGATGTCACAGCCATATTATGGAAAAAGGGTGATCTTTGGGAATATACCTCCACAAGGTAGAAGGATGATGACGTCACCATTAGGGTGATATTCAAAATATCGGGTGATATTCAGAATATTAGGTGATATTCGAAATATGACCCCGACCAAATATATGTAGCTGTTTGACGAGTAAATACCACTATCATGTAAAATTGATGTCCAAAGCATCGGACCAAATGATTTATTGGGTGATAAAATTGGATCGGGGTGACCTTTCATAAGATGACTGAGATTAAGAAATATGACCCCCCCTCAGAATATCAGGTTTGACCAGGACTTTGACTCACCATAACTTGCGTTCCCTAAGGAATATTAGGGTGATCCAAAAGGCAAACCTGCATGAAATTTTGTCCTCTTTCCAACCATGAGGTTATTGATATGAAATATTAACTTTGACAAATTGACCTCATCATGATAACTTACCCAGCTTCCTTATGCAAGAGCACTTGTATGACTTACTTTTACCAGACTGCAGAAAGCAGAAAAACACAAGCCAAGCGAAGCAAAAAAGTTGGGTCCCTGTTTTGTCAAGTCAAAATGGGGCTTGTTGTGTAACCACACAACAACTTGCTACCAAAGAAAACAAACAAATTTCAATGATTCAAGTGAGGTGAACACATTCATATATAGTATTCTAACTCTTTCTAAGTATAAGCATCATAATCTTTCTGTATGATATAGTTTCATCATGGCAACAATGCTAACAAAGGTTCAGGTGTGTGCAAATGATTAATTATCCTCATCTTGAAAGCAAGTTGAAAACATGAGTAACTGGTGTTAAGCTACATAGTTTGGGAGCGTCCCTCATAGCCAAACTGGACAGAGCCTTGCTGCTAGCAAGTGTCCATAGCCCCAACAAGGTTATCTGTACAATCCCCCTAAGTAGAGCGCCACTGCCAGTAGACGTCTATAGCCCCAATAGAGTTGCTTAGATGGCCCAATTTATTTCTTTTCTAATTTTTTCATATTTTAAATTCTATATATCTAATATCATCATGTAAGCCCAGTGTGCAAGGTATGGTCACTTGCTGATTTAGGTCAGAGATTGCATTGGTAGCAAAGGAGTCCCTTTAGATTTTTTACTTAACACCTATACTTGTGTGTTCAACAAACCCAAGGCTGTTAGGTGAGTTATTGTGAAAGAATCACTTTGGTCATGAAAAGGCACCCTGATGAAAGGATATTATTGACCTGATCATAAGTACTTCTCATAATGAATCATAACCTATATATAAATTTGTTCTCATCACTTGAATCCTAACAATTTAGTTATTTTCTAAGGTGATGAGCTGCATCATCTTGACTAAACAAAACAAAAACTTAACAAGCAAACCAAAAAAAGACACAAAACAAAACTGTACATACAACTATACAAATATACACTATGTTACACATGACTGTCATGAAGCCACTTAGGCTTGGAAATAATGTTTGAGGAATTTTCCATTAACTGGTAATGGGATATCCTCACCTGTCAAGTTTTTAAGCCTATAAGTGTTGTCTCCTAATATCTCAAAAATTTGGAAAGGACCTATCCATAATTTGTCAAACTTACCATGGTCTCCTTTCCTCTCATGTGCTTTGTCCCACATCAGGGCTAAATTTGAGATCCTGAAGGCTTTAACCCTAGCTCTTTTGTCAAACCAGTGTTTGACAACAGCCTGATGTTTGGTAAATTGATCAATTGCCTGACTTCTCTTCTCTTCCAGGTGCATCAATTGAAGGAGCCTAACTTCTTGCTTATTGTCTACGCCTAGGTACTCTTGGGCAAACTGCAGTGTAGGAATTTTTAGGTTAACTGGGAGGATGGGATCCACCCCATACACTAAATGAAAAGGTGAGTTTCCTAATGCAGCCTTTATTCTGGTTCCTTCTACCCATAAGGCATATTTCAAAAGGGTGTTCCATTCCCTAGGGTTCTTTTCTATTAATTTTTTTATGATATTCAGTAAATTTTTATTGGTGGATTCTGCTAATTTGTTCCCTTGGGGATAATAGTTGGAGGAGAACTTTAGTATAATCCCATAATCAAAAGCCTAGCTTGATATTTTTGTTGAAGCAAAAGCAGAGCCATTATCACATACCAGAGCATAGGGAACTCCATACCTAGTGACTATATTACTTTCTAGAAATCTAATGACATCATCAGCATTGTAGGTCTTACTGCTGACAGCTTCAGTCCACCTAATACAGTAGTAGGTAATTGTTAAGACATACCTGTAGCATGAGGATGATGGAGGATTAATTGGTCCTATGAAATCCATGCCCCATTGTGCAAATGGGCACATCTCCATCACTAGCTGTAAAGGTTGAGCAGCATATCTCTCTCTGTTGGCAGCAACCTGACATACATGACAACATTTAATATACTCAGCAGTATCCTTGAAAATTGTGGGCTAGTAGTACCCTACCTTGAGGATAGTGTGAGTAGTGGCCAAGTATGACCCATGTGCTGTTCCAAACTTTTCATGTAGATCTGATAACACTCTATCTGCTTTTGGCCTTTCTAGGCATCTTAGATATATTCCTTCATAATTTTTCTTGAAAAGAACTGCCCCTTTCATCATATACTTCTGTGACCTTATTTTTAGGGCTCTCCTTTGTGAGGCCTGCAGTCTTGGAGGACATCTTCCAATAATTAAGATGTGTCTGATGTCTAAGTACCACTCTCCACTCCATTATCCTTTGCATTAATTACATACTGCTAATTCATGATATTGGGATCTATCTATGATATCATTTGGCTCAAAGCCTGTCCTCTCACTAGCTTCATGGGTGTAATATCCATGTCATATTTTTGTAGGACAGTGATCCACTTAGCCCTTTTTCTAGCTGGCTCGCTCTGCATTAAGAGCATCTTCATTGCTGCATCAGGCACCACAACAATAAATTTACTTCTCAGTATATAGTGCCTAAATTTCATTACTGCTCTAACCAAAGCAAGTGCCTGCCTTTCAACATCCATATATCTCAGTTCAACATCTTTGAAAGGGCAGCTCATGAAGGCTATGGGATTCTCTTCCTTTTCTTCATTTCTTTGTGCTAGTACTGCTACAGAGGTATGCTCTGAAGCAAATGAATAAATATAGAAGTCCCTGGTGTAGTCTACACTGATCAGGACTAGAGCATCAGATATAGCTTTTTTAATGTCTTCAAAATTAGCTCTAGCCTCTGGTGTCTACTCAATCTTTGCGTCCTTCTTAAGCATGGCATTTAAAGGTCTAACAATTTCAGCAAAGCTAGTGATAAACTTCCTAACAAAATTAATCTTACCGAAGTAAGATTTGAGCTCATTTTTGCTTCCAGGAAGTTGTATTTTCATAATAGACTCCACCCTGTTAGGATCAAAGACAATTCTATTTTTAGTTATTAGGTGGCCTAGTAATTTTCTTGTTGTTACCCCAAATATGCATTTGTTGGGGTTCAAGGATATGCCATATACTTCACATTTTTTAAGCACATTTCTGAGATCTTCTACATGGTTTACTCTATCTTTAGAGAACACTGTTAAGTCATCCATGTATATGACTATACATTTTCCTATTAAGCTTCTGAAGGCTATGTCCATTGCTCATTGGAATGTTGCTCCAACATTTATTAACCCAAACAACATGCGCTTGTAGGCGAATATCCCCCACTTAGAGGTGAAGGTAGTTTTTAGTCTGTCTATCTTGTCTACCATTACCTGGTTATAGCTTGAAAAACCATCCAGAAATGACATCATTTTGGCACCGTTTACAATTTGTAGGACCTCATCTAAGGAAGGCAAAGGATAATTATCCTTCTTAGACGCTTTGTTCAAATTCCTAAAGTCCACACATAGTCTGATGTCTCCATTTTTCTTCCTCACTGGGACTAGATTTTCTACCCAGGTGGAGTGCCTCATAGGAAATATGATCCTGGCATTTAACAGTTTCTTAACCTCCTCAAAAGTAATAGGTTCTAGCAAAGCATTGACAGGCCTTTTCTTTTGTCTAAAAGGTTTGGCATCTGGCTTGAGAGGTATGGTGTGAGTAATGACTGAGTTGTCATATGTCTTTACCTCATCATAAGTCCAGGCAATGACATGGATGTAATCTTTGAGAGCCTAGGTGATTACTTCTAATTCTTCTTCTATGCAAAGTATTCCTATCAGGACATTTTTCTTTTCATCATTCTGTCAAATATTCACCTGAGAATATTGTCCTCCATCAACTTTTGGAAGATCCTTCTGTTTCAACATGTTGTCCAGATCAAATGCTCTCTCTAGTTCTATCATTTCCTTAGGAATTTTATTACTGGGCAACTCTAAGATTTCTTCCTCTTCCCAAACATGATCTTCTACATTTTTCTCATCTATGATCTAAGCATCAAATATATCCTTGTTGGAGATGAAATCTAGGATATGCTGATCATCATCGAATACCTGGAGGTTGGTCACATTTTCAGGCATAGAATGTACTGATACCAGCTCTACTGAATATATTTTCAGTCTAGAAATAGATAGTGGCTCCAATGTACTAGTAGCCTGGCTAAAGCATCTGCCTTATGGTTCTATTCTCTAGGTACGTGGGTGATATTAAATGCATCAAAGGATTCTATGAAGTCCCACACCCTGTGTCTGTAATTAGACAGTTTTTTATAGTTACAAGAGTAAATTCCTCTCACCTATCTCACTACTGATTCTGAGTCCCCATAGACATGCAAAAGTTTTACTTTCTTCTTAAGGGAAAACAATATCCCATGAATTAGAGCTTCATACTCAGTCACATTATTGGTGCAGGGGAACTATAGTCTGGATGCTGCCAAGTAGGACTTTCTAGATGGATCAATCAAATCTATCCCTACTCCAGCTCCTTGTTTGGACTTGGATCCATCAAATCTAAGGATCCAAGGTTTGTCTTCAACTAAAGGCTTATTTGAACCTTCCTTTTTCTTTGCAGCTCTGGCAGCTATACCACTTGATATCCACTTTAACTTAGGTATTTCAGCTTTCTCAGACTTCACCTTTTCTATCTTGTGTGAGGCTGATGGCTCTTCTTTCTTTTTCTCACCAGAAGGATGATCTTCTGGACTAGGCAATGTCTATCTTTTCAGGAGATGCAAACATAGAGAGCAAGCAGTCTCTAAGTGAGGTGCTTCATGTAACCTGCACCAGCATTGAATCAATGCATCCTGCGGAGACCTTTGCTGCTGTGTCATTTTCTGGATCTCTTCTTTCAGAAACTCCTCAAATTTGGACAAAATGCTTCCTCTGTCTTCATCAGATAATTCATAATCTAACTCCTCAAATTATGTTCTCGATGGAGAGGGTGATTTTCTCATTTCTTCCTCATGATACTCTTCATGAGGGGGATCTTGTGGTACTTCCTCCTGTTGAGGAACTTCTTCTTCTTGCGAAGGGGAATCATGCTGTGTATCTGTATGTTGATCCTAATCTTTTACTTCCTCCTTCTATGCCTCATCCACTTTAGGAATTTCCTCGTCCTGAGGCATATTGGTATCCCTGGATATCATTATGTCTGGCTTAGGTGCATCTACCTGATCTTGAATCATGTTACGATCTGCATCTGTTGTATCTACCTCCTGGGTCTTTAGGTCATCATGACCTGATATTTCTTTATTATCTGAGGTTTCTTGAGTCTTAAGGGCATCATCAATTGATGTATCTTTATCTTCCCAGCCTTTTTGCTGGACTTCCACTATTTTGGGTTCAGCAGGTATTTCTTGTTGTTGACCCATATCTGGAGTGCTTCTTTCTATTTCTGCCAACTTGATCTTCTCAACATTTTCTATTTTATCAGGTGCACCCGCTTGATGTTTAGGATGTGTTAGATCCTCCCTGTATGTTAAATCTATCACCTCAAGGCTAGTCACCTGATCAACTAACTTATCCAGCCCTATTTGTTGGGCTACCCTCTCTAGGTTGTTCTCTTTTTCCTATTCTGCTTTCTTCAACTCTTCTAATACTGCCATTTGTGCTGATGGGGTTCCTTGTGGACTTATGCAAGTACTTGAAGCAAGGGTCTCCATTTACTGAGAGGTCACATTTTCTACCACCTCATCATCTGATAAGTCCACAGTTTCCTCTATTGAGAAAGGACCTCCTTGACTTGCTCTAGTGGTTTCTTTTACCTGCTCTTCAACCTTCTCAGTTTTAAACTGAATGATGGTAGGAAGTGGTACATCAGGTTGCAACTCTTTTCTGAACACTTCACTACCTACTCCCCTTAATATTATAGGGTCATGTCTTATTTCGCCCCTCATTGAGGTTCTTTTCCTTTTAGGTGGTGATGCCACCAAGGGTGCTTTCCTCTTTCTTGTGAGCCTCATAGAGTTATCTTCTTCTGTAGGTTCCTTATTCAATTGATCTTCCTCAATAAGGATATCCTCTTCTATATTTTGCTATGAGGTTTGGCCTTTCTTTGGCACTCCTACAGTTTCTACAGCTGGCCTTTGGATTCTTTTTGTTCTTGGTTCATCCACCAAGGGCTGTGCAGATGAGGCTAATGCCTGTCCTGATGCAGATGGACCTACAGCTGATATATGAATTCTTTCAATTACTACCCCTTTAGGTTCACTGTCAGTTTTCTTCTTTTTGGGGAATCTCTTGCTTTGTTCTTGAGGTGGTAGGCTTTCTCTCTTAGATTTTCTCTTTTCAATGAGAAAGTCATCATATTCCTCATCAGGAATCTCCTGCCTCTTCTTCTTATTATCTCGTGAGAGGGCTACACCCTTCTTCAATGTACTTATTTTCTCATCCACCCATGCTTGGGTCAACCGTAGCACCCCACCTGTGAACTGATCTAATGAAATATCTTCAAGTTGTGTTAGGTCAGGGGCTGGAATGGTGTCATTATACACCTTTTTCTCTTCATATTCATTTGACAATAACCTGCCATCATCTTTTTTCAATTGTGCAGGCACTGGAATACAATCAAATGTCCTGATCTAGTTGAGGGTGAGTCTCTACTATTTTCTCCTTCTAACCTCAGCCTCATCCTCATAGTCTCTCCAAAAATCCTCTAAGTGTTTCTGATGAATGGGCTTTCCCATGATCTTCTGCATCCTCCCATAGGGGTCATATGATCTATCCAATAGGAATGGCTGTAAGTTCATCATGTTCAGACCAACTATGGCTTTCTTTATATTTTCTGAATCAAGGCATATATACCACCCTATAATTACAGGAAACAAAACTAGAGGAATCTTATTATTTCCTTTATAGGCATCCAGTATAGTTGATACTTGTCTCAAGAATTCCATCAGGACTACCCCATCAATAGGGTACTTAGGTAGCATCAATGGCTGGCCTGCAAAGCCTTTTATTCTTATGTAGGAAAATGTGGCAAATTGGATAAACTAGGCACCATGCCTATATATAACTTCCTGAGCTTCCATGCTCAGTATTTTGGTTCTATCCTTCTCCATTGTTCTTACTAGATGCATAGAAAATGTATTATTCACTAATTTATAATCATGGAGGTAATTTGCCCTCTGCAACTGAGGATAATGGTCCCATATGTGGGCATCGTTTAGACTACCACCAATCTTTCCAACTGTAATAATTGCATCAAATGTACCCTTGTAGGCACATGAATATACAATATATGAAGTGATATAAAATGCACACTGCAGGCCTCCTAGGTTCATCATCTGTGTATCTAGGGCATCACTAATCATCTTAGCCCATAATGACTTGTTATCTATATAGAGACACATTATGATAACCCCATACATCCAGTCTTTGAAGCTTCTAGCATTAGGCTGGCCTATCACTCTGCTGAGTAGGGCAATCATATATTGATATTCATCATCAAAGTCATACTTATACAAGTGCACTGGTAGTTTTGCAGAGGAAGTGTAAGGACTATTCTCTGATCTCCACTGATAAATCCTCTTTCTCACATTCTTCTTATTATTCTCATATTCAACTTCTAAATTTTTCAAATCCATACTGACTACTTTCTTTCCAAGTGGTAGATTGAAAGTAGTTGCAATTCCTTTGATGGACAAATCTGCATAAACCCTGCCACGTTTTTCCACTTTCCTAGTCTACGGGTTGTATTTTCTAGCACATTCAATCACCAACTCTAGAGCTTCCATTGAATATGGAAATCCAGCTGCATACCACATTCCTGATACAAAAATGGCATCTAGTAGGGTACTTCCTTATCATGGTGAATCTTGGATGACCAGGGTACCAAATCTGTGTTTCCTTGGTGTATATCTCCGATGACACCATATTTAAACTGCACTCCCTCTGATTGAGCAAACATAGGCTTAAGGAATTGAGCCTCAGACTTGTTTCTTCTGACGTCTGCCATGGATCCCTGCAATGGACACGACTGGTCTTACTATTTGATATTCACATGCATGCATACAACATTATTCTTTATGACATCATGCATATTATACTTATTAACCTCTATTTCATCATGATATGCATAATTAGAGCTTCAAACCACATGAACAGTATACTACCTAGACATGTAGAAAATGACAACAGGAGGGTTTTTTAATTACTTACCTAATAACGCTTATCTCCTGAATTATGCTAATGACTATAGGAAAGGGGTTCAGACACTAGTGACAATCACGTGTTCTATTCTATTGCAAGCTGTTAGCATCCGCAGGTAGCTCGTATGAGGGTTTGAATATCTGCTCTGTAAATTTTTGTTTCTTCGCAAGGTAAATGCAAAATGATCTTGGAAATTCACTTTTAAACTAATTCATCGAGTCAATTAGGGCAAAATGGGATTAAATTGATCATAACCATTGATTTTCTACCATGGATCTACGAATGCTGCTAGATGTTTGCATTATGCTCGTAATCGGCTAGAATCCACCTACTGCATTTATGTGCATTTAATGTCATGGGGCAAGAGGAGCGGGATGATCTTCAGGAGATCGAGTGATATTTGGAATATCAGGTCATGTTTCAAAAATTAGGGGATGCTTAAAATGTCAGGTGATGTTTTTAATATGACCCCTTGAAACTAAAGTGACCCCCTTTTCGAAAGATCATGATGATGTCACCGCCATATTATGGAAAAAAGATGATCTTCAGGAATATACCTCCACGAGGTAGAAGGATGATGACATCACCATTAGGGTGATATTCAGAATATCGGGTGATATTTGAAATATGACCCCCACAAAATATATGAAGCTGTTTGACTGGTAAATACTACTATCATGTAAAATTGACGTCCAGAGCAATGGACCAAATGATTTATTGGGTGATAAAATTGGATCAAGGTGACCTTTCATAAGATGACTGAGATTAAGAAATATGACCCCCCCTCAGAATATCAAGTTTGACCAGGACTTTGACTCACCATAACTTGCGTTCCCTAAGGAATATCAGGATGATCCAAAAGGCAAACCTACATGAAATTTTGTCCTCTTTCCAACCATGAGGTTATTGATATGAAATATTAACTTTGACAAACTGACCTCATCATCATGACTTACCTAGCTTCCTTATGTAGGATCACCTGTATGACTTACTTTTACCAGACCACTGAAAGCAAAAAAACACAAGCCAAGCCAAGAAAAAAAGTTGGGTCCCTGTTTTGTCAAGTCAAAATGGAGCATGTTGTGTAACCACACAACAATTATCTTTGTAATGAGGAACTAGTGACTCCTTGTCACCTTGTTCCTTTTCATTTCATATCAAATTTGACCATTTTGACCACCTTGGTCTCCCATGGTTTACTTTTTTGATAGCAAATCATCACATATAATGAAGTTAATTCCATGGTACTCAAGGCATACCATGCCTTAGTAGAGTAAATTAGCTTCATTAGGATTAATAGCTCTTATTATCCTTATGAGCTTTAGGTGTTAATCACCATTGATCCTATTAGATTACACTTAAGTAAGTAAAGGAATTATAACTCATAACATTAACCAATAAGTCTATATTCTTCTATAAGTACATTCTAACTATTTCGTGGTGAGGCCATGCTCTTGAATGATCTCACCACCTCCATAATCAAGGGTTTATGTATACAATCCTTGATAGTTTAAGTAACCTTATATGTGATTCATAGTCGGCTTTCCATACAAGCCTAACTTGGTAGTAGTTTAGGTGTTGTAAACACACTGATATTTAATTTCCCTCCTGACTATCACCACAGTCGAGTGACTATATTATAGGTATTATTGCCTTCTTGGTTGTTACCACAATCAAGTGACTATATTATTCATTTATAACTATAATCATTCTGGAGTTATTCTTTACTCCATTCGAGAGCTCTTAGGCTCTAACTTCATCATTATATGATGTGTATTTAACATGCTTTGATAACAAGCTTAGCCATAACGACTTTGAGCACTAGTTTTCATAAAGTGTAAAATGTATTAGAGTTGGGTCATGAGACCCTAAGCTATAACACAGAAAAGAATCTAGCTTCATACTGCTCAGCCTTATGGCCTTCGAGCTGGTATCTTAATAAAGCTATAATATTGTTACTGCTCAACTTTTAGTCTTGAGCCTAGACACATGAAAGGTTTACAACAATATACAGCTCAACCATTCCATTCAACCTTGAGCACAGTCTCAGCTAAAGGTTATTGTGTATCTTTATTCGGCCTTACAACATTTACATAGCCATAAGAAAGATTACAAAGTTTCTTTATTCGGCCTTATGGCCTTAAGCTCAGGCACAATCGATTCGATCATTTTCTCATAATCAAGTTAACATTTAAATGCTCGACCTTAAGGCTCTAAAATTTAAAAAGAAATCATGTTAGATATAGTGTGAGCTCAGCCATTTTAGCCTTGAGCCTCGACAATGATGAAACATCGACACAATGGGCATGACCTTATAGGCCTCGTGCCTCTATTTTAAACAAAACATTATGCCATATTTTCTCTGGCAAAGGTTTAACATAATATAGCTAATCAAATGAAGCCCAAAAGGGACATTGGCCACCATTTACCTGGATAGAGTGGTTGAATGGTGATGCAGTCCTAGACCAAGTATGCTATAAGCTACTCCCAACTTCCAATCGCCTGTTATTTTTCAAGAAGCTCTGCTACCCTGTTTACACACCCAGAACTAAAAACAACTTCCACTCACTAAGAATTCCCCCTTCCAAAACAACAAAAGAAAGACGTGCTTATCAGCCAATTTGGAAATGCTGATTTGGGTAGAACTGCCATCCCCACTTGGTTAGTTTCCTCCTAAAGTGGCTCGAATGAAGCATCATGCTCTTGAGAAGGCTGAGCTTGAAGCTCCCTTCACTTCTCAATGCCCACAAAAATAGTTTACACTATTCGATAATATTGAATTTTAAGATAGGTAAAAAGATTACTACATAAGTAAAATCAACCCATAAATATATACATATTTTTACTCATCTTTACTAAAGAATAAGGGTTAAATAATATATATTTAACATTATGGATTACCACTATAAGATTGAAATCACATAAGAATTCACATCAATATCATCGGTTATCTTGGTTGAGTAATACTCCCCCGAAATTGACTGAGTAATACTCCCCTGAAATCGACTATACCCATTAGTCGAATGACTAGGGAAATAATAATCCCTGAGCACAAAAGGATAACAAGAGACCTCCTCGTCTCTTAACACTGTTATCTCTTGACTAGGGATGATGTTCCAAGAACATCATCTGGTCGTCACAACTTGTTGTGATAACTCCAATGACATAACGACTTACAAAGAACATGGAAACTAAAGAAAAGAGGCATGACACATGACAACTTATGAAAGGATTAAGGACATAGAAGTTGATACTCAGATGGCTAGTCAACCTTTTGCTTTCACAACATTTAACCCTTCCTCTAGGATGATACTCTCCTTCCTTCTTTGAAGGACGTTTGTTTTCTTGTTAACACTCAGGATGACAAGATTATGATCAGTGCATCATTATCATATCTTGTAATATAAATCATTTAATTTACAAAACTATTTAACATCAGTATCTACTTCATAATCAAAAGTGAAATTAGATATTTCCACAATATCAAATCAATTAACTATGACTAATCCTCTTGATTATCATGCCAAGTTAATGATTAAGTCTAATTGTAAGTTGGGGATGTAACATATCTCCCCCCATAAGAATCATCGTCCTTGATGATTAATTGTCTTTAAGATAAATGAACAGAATATGAAAATGTTTTCAAAAGCATAATATCAAATGTCTCAAAAAAGATGAGGAAATCTAGTAGAGAAGTCATCATAATTTTTCTAGGTGGTATTTTCCACTGAATATTAGTCCCACTGAACCTTGCACTATGTTATTTCCTTTTTACGTAAGCATAGCTTACGTGTTTCGAGCACCTTGATGGGCTCAATCACGACCACTCCTGGGTCTTTCACCTATAGAATATTCCAATCAAGTATAGGAATTTGATTATCAACAGAATTAAACTTTTTCAAATATGAAACATGAAACACATTATGCATCATAGCAAGTGCTGGTGGTAGAGTAATTATGTATGCTACTGGGTTGACTTCTTCTAGAATTTCAAAAGGACCCACATATCTTGGTGCCAATTTGGACATCTTTCCAAATTTGATGGAGCTTTTCTGAGGTTTTACCCTTAGGAGAACTTTATCTCCCACAATGAAATGCCTTTCAACATGCTTAGCATCTGCATAACTCTTTTGCCTATCATTGGCTTCTGTTAGCCTCCTTTTAATCAGATGGACTTGTTCTTCCATCTCAGACAACATTTCTAGACCAAGGCTAACCCTATCTTCTAGCTTATCCCAACTTATAGGGATTCGACACTTCCGTCCATATAATGCCTCAAATGGTACCATCTTAATAGCTGAATGATAGGAGTTATTGTAGGCAAATTCCACTAGAGGAAGATAATCCTCCCACTTGTATTGCTAATCCATGCAATACATCCTTAATAAATCCTCCAATACTTGGTTCACCCTTTCAATTTATCCATCAATTTCCAGATGATAAGGAGAGTTTATGTTCAACTATGTACCAAGTGAAGAGAACAAGGTTTGCCAAAACCTAGATGTCATTCATGCATCCCTATCTGAGATAATCTTCTTAGGAATGTCATGCAGTCTGAAAATCTCTTTAACAAATTTTTGAGCAATGATGGGTGCCCCATCTGTCAAGTTTCCAAGTATACAATGGGCGGCTTTGGTGAGTCTATCCACCACCACCAAGATATCATTGTGTCTGTTCCTCAACATAGGAAGCCCTTGCACAAAGTCCATGCTTATAATCTGCCATTTCCATTCAGGAATTTCATGAGGGTATAATAAGCCTGCTGGGTGTTGGTGTTCGGCCTTCACCCTTTGGTATTCAATACAAGTAGCTACAAAATTTGCAGCATCCCTCTTCATTCCTTTCCAAAAATATAAAGGTTTCACATCAGCAAGTAACTTGGTTACTCTTGGATGCCCAGAATATGGTGCAGAATGAATCTCTTTCCAAACCATATTCCTTAACTTTGCTGAGTTAGGCACATACATCCTTCCTTTAAACCTTAATAACCCATCTGGTTCAAGGTTGAATCCCTCATATTTCAAATTCTATGGATTATTCTCAAGGGCATGTTTTACTGCTCATAAAACTCATCTCCCTTAGATTTTTGTAACACCTAATTTCTAAAATCAGAATGTATAGAGATCATAGAGGAGATATGCCTTTTCCTACTTAAAGCATCTACCACTTGCTTTTCTTTTCCCTGAATATACTTAATCTTGAAATCATAGTCCGAGATAAATTCTAACCAACTTCTTTGACGAGCATTAAGATGGCGTTGAGTGAATAGATATTTAAGTCCCTGGTGATCCATTTTCAACTCAAAAGGTTTTCCAAGTAGATAGTGTCTCCACATTTGGAGTGCATAAATGACTGCTGCCAGTTCTAAATCATGTGGGGCATAATTTTGTTCATTATTTTTTCAGTTTGTGTGATTCATATGCAATGACATGTCCATCCTGGACTAGTACACCACCTAAGACTTCTCCTGAGGCATCGGTAATGACTACAAATTGACCTTCTAGGTCAAGTACTTTCAATACTGGGGATGAAGTCAATTTTTCCTTCAGTAAGTCAAAGGCCTCCTAGAATTTTTCTGACCATTCAAACTTCTTACCCTTTCCTTGCAAGGAAGTTATAGGATGTGCAATTTTAGAGAAGTTTTTCATAAACTTCTTGTAATAACCAGCAAGGCCCATGAAACTTCAAACCTCATGTACATTTCTTGGTTCAGGCCATTCAGATATAGCTTTAATCTTAGCTAGGTCCACAACTATTCCCTTAGCTGAAATTATATGACCCAAATACTGTACTTCTTTCTATAAGATAGTGCACTTAGAGAGATTGCCATATAACTTATACTCTCTTAATCTCTAAAGAACAATTTTTAAATGTTGCATATGTTCTTCTTCATTCTTTCTAGAATAGATCAAAATGTCATCAAGAAATACCAAGACAAACTTGTCTAGACAGTCTCTGAACACATTGTTCATAAGATTCATAAATGCTGCTAGTGCATTCGTCAATCCAAATGGTAGGACAGTGAATTCATTATGTCCATATCAAGTTCTCAAGGCTGTCTTATGGATGTCTTCATCCTTCAACCTCAATTGGTGGTATCCAGATTGAAGGTCTATCTTGGAAAATACTGTTGTACCCCTCATCTGATCAAAAAGATCATCGATGCGAGGTAAAGGGTATTTATTCTTAATGGTTGCTTTGTTTAACATGTAGTAATCTATGCACAAATATAAAGTGTCATCTTTCTTTTTCACAAAAATGACTGACACTCCCCATGGTGACACACTGGATCTAATCAACCCTTTATCTAACAGCTCTTGCAGTTGAGCCTTTAACTCCATTAATTCTATTGTGGTCATCCTGTAGGGGGGTTTAGAAATAGGTTCTGACCCAAGAATAATATCAATGGCAAAATCAAAGGCTCTTTTAGGGGGTAACCCTGGTAGTTCATCCAGAAATACATCTTCAAAATCTCTGAGGAAGGGATACTTGTCCATATCTGATCTTTCTTGACCTATGGACTCCTTTATCCCTACTTCATTATGTTTTTGGGATTCATAAAACATCAAGTCATCTTGGAAGTAGGTTTCCTTTGTTTCATCTATTTTTTCCATCTTAACAATAAAAAGTTGGCATCCATTTCTCTGTTCTCTTTTCATTTGTAAGGCAAAAATTTGCGTTAGCTTTATTTCCCTAGTTTTTCCTTGGAGAAAGACTTTGTTTTCTAAATCATCCAAACATTCTACTATCTTGGCATAATAATCAACTTTGGATCGATGTCTCCATATCCAATTTATTCCTAAGATAACATCATATGAGCCAAGTGGGGCTACATAAAGATTTAATTCCATGGAAAAGCTTGGAAGTTCAACCCGAGCCTCAAACATGCATTGCTCTACTTGAGCCTTGGTGTGATTTGTATATTCTATAGACCAAGTATTTTCCATGAATCCTACTTTTCTAGGTATTTTATTTACAATTTTGGAAGAAATAAAACATTTCGTAGCACTTGTATCAATCAAAACTAAAATTGAAAGTCCAAATAAAATACCCATTGTCTCTACGGGAGTTATTTGATACTTGGCTTATCGGTTGTCCAAGGCCACATGGATACATTGTTGGAATGCCACTTGCTAGGAGGGTAGAGGATTTCCTCTTGGTTGCACTCCCTGTGATTTGTTGGGACACTAATTGGCGTAGTGATCTCCAACACAAGTGTAGCATCCCAGAATTGTTTCCATTCTTTCTAGAGTGGTTATTCCCTTTCTTCTCTCCCTTAGACTCAGTTTGTTTATTTTTGGCCCCTTTGCCATTCTTCTCAGTATATACCTGTTTCTTCCCCTTTTTCCTTGAGGATTGAGAAGATTGAGACTAGTTATATCTCTTACGATTTCTTTCCCTATAGGCCGACATAGCCTTCAAGTTTTGTTCTTGTTTGATGACCTTCTCGTAGACCTGTTCCATAGTAGTAGGACCATGAACATTAACCTCACCCCCAATTTGGGCGTTCAACCCCATTATAAACTTCCAAACACAGAATTTATCATCTTGTTGATACTATGGCACATACTTCAACAGTTGGGTGAATTTTTCCCAATATTCATTTACAGTCATATCAGCTTGTTTCAGGTTTTGCAAATCTATAATTTTTTTTATTATAGAACAGTTGAGGCAACCATCTTTGCCTAAACAATTGTACAAACCTATCCCAAGTAAGGCTTGTAGACCTCAAGCCTAGTTCCATCTTTTTGTTCATCCACCATGTGGATGCTTCACCCGCTAGCTGAAATGCTCCCCACACAGCTTTGGTAACCTCATTATAATTTCTGATTTCAAAATACTTCTCCATCTCCGTAATCCATGCCTCTACAGCATCTCCACTTACGGATCCATCAAATTTAGGTGGCATGACCTTTTTCATGTCATGAGACAATTCCATAACCATAAGGTTCCTCTTATCCCATTCTTGTCTAGTAGCGGAGTTATTTTCTCTATGCTCTCTCTAGGTGGTGTTATTGTCGCTTTCCTTGCCATCACCCCCATCATAAGCATCTCACCTATCTTTAGAATGGCCTCTTACTTTATGCTAGAGAGTTTCCACCCTCGCCCTTGTTTCTCTCAACAAAGTCAAGATTTGGTCTAATTTAGACTCGAATTGCCCTGAAGGTGCTCCTTCATCTCGACTATCCTCCATTCTAGTTCTAACTTGAACCTTTACTGCAATCTACTTCTTCCTGAAGTTTACAGATTAATCACGGATTAGTTTTTCCATGCTATACAATTCATTCATTTTACAAATCTATTCACATTCATGTAATCTTTAACAACAAAGGAAAGATTGTCAAAATTTGCCATTGCGTTATAGTTTCCATTGGATTACATATAATCCACAAAATTACAAAATTGTGTTTAAACCTTGCTCCTGCAAGTCATTTACAATTTGGGATAACTTCCCATAATCATGGTTTCTTTTCAATCTTAGGAGGTGAGGATACACACTGGTATTCCTTCACATCCTCCTTAGGTACATTACAATCTTTAGGGTTATTTCGCTCATCTGGTGCTTTAGGGGCAGAGGGTGTCTCTGATGCTTCACTAGAGTTAGGGGCAGCCAACCTTTTAGCTTTACTTAACTCCTGCTTGATGTGTTTCATGGCATCAGTGAAAGTTTCCTCATCAGATAACCATGCACCTACCAAGCATCCAGTCTGTTCAAGTTTCTCCTTCATGGAGGCTTGTGCCTTCAAGATCTTTTGTTGGCATAGGTAACGTCCATGGTCCATTACCTTCTTTTGAGGTATGGTTCTAATTTTTACCATTCTTGCATAGAACATCCAATCATTAGTATTCTTAATGTTGGATACAATAATCATCAAGTAGTGAGCTCATTAGGTCCATGTATTGAACCTGGTAGCTCTGATACCATAAGTAACATCACTATCCATAATGCTCAAGATTTAACATAAACATGTATCATAATCAAGTGAATAGTTAACAAAAAGATTAAGCTAGTCACTTTTAAACCAAAATAAAGATAATATTTTCATTAATTAAGCATGTCAATCTAATCATGATATAACAAAGCTTAAATTTCAGTAATCATTTACAATCCTTAGTGAGTAACCATCACTAATCAAATACAATATATGCTCAAGGCATTATAGTACAATTAATAAATTACAAGAAACCCTCTGATCATAAATGCAAATACTATATCTAGAACCAATGATATTTGTCTTCATAAGCCTCAGCTTGTCTCATGCTTGGGAAGGAAAGCATCATCTTGGTGCTTTTCCTCCAACCACGGACCTATGTTCCCCCACTCATCTTCCTAACTTGAAGTGGCCCTACCCTTCTCGAAAAGGTTAGACATTAGAAGCCAATAGGTTAGCCATTTAAGTATCTGGTGTTGTGTCCTTCCTAATGTCTCATGGTCACACATTATAGAGCCACTCTAACTTGTATGACACTACTAGATACACTAGGCCATCTAGAACACTGTGGACTGACAATGCATGCAGAGATAGATGCATTACTTTGGCCAAACTTTACATACATACACATTGCATAATGAATGTCGTCGTATATACACCACCCTAACTCAAATTATAAGCTATCATGTCCTACAGTAAGTTCTTAACAACCTTGTTCTTTAGGTCTAGTATGAGTGGGATCAAATCGAATCTTTGTCCATACTTGGACATTCGACTCCTATCATAGGTTGGTTATGATTAAATAGGTTATCTTCGTAATGAGGAACTATGACTCCTCATCACCTTGCTCATTTTCATTTCATATCAAATTCAACCATTTTGACCACCTGGTGTCCCATGGTTTACTTTTTCGATAGCAAATCATCACATATGATGAAGTCAATTCCATGGTACTCAAGGCATACCATGCCTTAGTAGAGTAAATTAACTTCATTAGGATTAATAGCTCTTATTATCCTTATGAGCTTTAGATGTTAATCACCAATCCTATTAGATTACACTTAAGTAAGTAAAGGAGTTATAACTCATAACATTAACCAAAAGTCTTAATTTAGACACATATAGAACAAGTCTATATTCTTCTATAAGCACATTCTAACTATTTTGCGGTGAGACCATGATCTTGAATGATCTCACCACCTCCATAATCAAGGGTTTATGTATATAATCCTTGATAGTTTAAGTAACCTTATATGTGATTCATAGTCGGCTTTCCATACAAGCCCGACTTGGTAGTAGTTTAGCTATTGGAAACACACTGATATTTAATTGCCCTCTAGACTATCACCATAGTCGAGTGACTGTATTATTGGTATTATTGTCTTCTTGGTTGTTGCCATAATCAAGTGAATATATTGTTCATTTATAACTATAATCATTTTGGAGTTATTCTTTACTCCATTCGAGAGCTCTTAGGCTCTAACTTTGTCATTATATGACGTGTGTTTAACATGCCTTGATAACAAGCTCAACTATAATGGCTTCAAGCACTAGTTTTCATAAAGTGTAAAATGTATTAGAGTTGGATCATGAGACCCTAAGCTATAACACAGAAAGGAATCTAGCTTCATATCGCTCAGCCTTATGGCCTTCAAGCTAGTATCTTAATAATGCTATAATACCATTACTGCTCGACTTTTAGTCTTGAGCCTAGACACATGCAAGGTTTACAACAATATACAGCTCAGCCATTCCATTCTGCCTTGAGCATAGTCTCAGCTAAAGGTTACTGTGTATCTTTATTCAGCCATACAACATTTACATAGCCATAAGAAAGATTACAGAGTTTCTTTATTCAGCCTTAAGGCCTTAAGCTCAGCCATAATGGCTTTGAGCCTTTTCTCATAATCAAGTTAACATTTAAATGGTCAGCCTTAAGGCTCTAAATGTTAAAAAGAAATCATGTTAGATATAGTGTGAGCTCAGCCATTTCAACCTTGAGCCTTGACAATGATGAAACATTGACACAATAGACATGACCTTACAGGCCTCGTGTCTCTATTTTAAACAAAACATTATGCCATATTTTTTCTGGCAAAGGTTCAACATAATATAGCTCATCAAATGAAGCCCAAATGGGACATTGACCACCATTTACCTGGATAGAGCGGTCAAATGGTGATGCAGTCGTAGATCAAGTATGCTATATGCTAGTTCCATCTTCCAATCACCTATTGTTTTCCCAGAGGCTTCACCACCCTACTTACATGCCCAAAACTAACAACAACTTCCACTCACTAAGAATTCCCTCCTTCCAAAACAACAAAAGCAAGACTTGCTTATCAGCCGATTTGGACATGCTGATTTGGGTGGAACTGCCACTCCCACTTAGCCAGTTTCCTCCTAAAGTGTCTTCAATCAAGCATCATGCTCTTGAGAAGGTTGAGCTTGAAGCTTCCTTCACTTCTCAATGCCCACAAAAATAGTTTACACTATTCGATAATATCAAATATTAGGATAGGTAAAAAGATTACTACATAAGTAAAGTCAACCCATAAATATATACATATTTTTACTCATCTTTACTAAAGAATAAGGGTTAAGTAATATATATTTAACATTATGGATTATCACTATAAGATTGAAATCACATAAGGATTCACATCAATATCATCAGTTATCGGGGTCGAGTAATACTCTGCCAAAATTGACTATCACCATTAGTCAAATGACTAGGGAAATAATAAACCCTGAGCACAAAAGGATAATGAGAGACCTACTCGTCTCTTAACACTATTGTCTCTTGACTAGGAATGATGTTCCAAGAACATCATTTGGTCGTCACAACTTGTTGTGATAACTCCAACTACATAATGACTTACAAAGAACATGGAAACTAAAGAAAAGAGGCATGACACATGACAACTTACGAAAGGATTAAGAAGGACATAGAAGTCTATACTTAGATGGCTAGTCAACCTTTTACTATCACAACATCTAACCCTTCCTCCATGATGATACTCTCCTTCCTTCTTCGAAGGATGTTCATTTTCCTATTCACACTCAGGACCACAAGATTATGATCAATGCATCATTATCATATCTCATAATATAAATCATTTAATTTACAAAACTATTTAAATTAATCATTTCATCAAGGCCTTGACATGTTCTTTTGATGTTGACCTAACCATTATTGATTTTTGTTCACTCCTTTCATGTGTTTTTTAATGCGGTCTCCTATGCTTTCAATCCCCCCATATGGGTTTTTTGTTCTCTTACTATTGTCATACAAACACTCACTTCCATTATCCAGAGAGATAAAACCGTTCTAACAACAAGATATGTAGGTAAGCAATATCTTTCTCTTCCTAGATAACTTTTGTTGACATGCATTGTAAAGACCACTCAAAATAATACAATATATCATTGCACAAAAGAGTAAAATTAAAAATTTTACTCAAATAATTTATTCCACAACAATATTCCAGTATGAATATACAATAAGCTAGAGAACCTAGCTTAATAAAACATAAGGATAAACTCTTTTACATCATGATCAAGCCATTAAGACAATTAATACAACTTGATATAACATAAATTTGTTTGTAACATGTCATCTCATATTACTTGGAATTACACACATAATTTACTAAGAAAGTAAATAAAGATAGAAACATGATTTTTTTTTATATATTTATATCATTTGAATAATCACAAAGAAATAAAAGCATATCTTTTTTGAATATTTTTCAAATTTGAAATTACAATATATTCAAAGATAATATCATAGTGAAAACAAATCACTTTGTACAATTACAAGTAATTTGAACTTGACAAAATGAATAAGTTTACATAAGTTTGACAATCATAAGTCATAACATGAAGTACACTGCATCTAGAATCTTGATATTTATTACACAAGTCTCAGCAAGTCTTTTTCTACAGAGGGAGAGCATCATCCGAGTGCTTTACCTCCAACCACAGACTAGCGGTCCCCTACACACTTTCCTTCCTAGAAGTGGCCCTACCCTTCATGAAGAGTATAGACATAAAGAACGAATAGGTTGCCATTTGAGTTCTAGTGTTGTGTCCTATGCAACTCAATTGACCATACAACTCTAGACAATCTTCTAGCTAAGTATGATTATTCTGATTGGTCATGCCATCTAAACACTGCGAACTGACTAATGCATGCAGAGATAAATGCATCACTTTGGCCAAAGTTTCTATATAAATAGATATTTGCAATAAATGTAGTTGTGTGTTCACACGCCTCTAAATCTACCTAGAAACTATCTCATCCTATAGTTCAACTTTATTTGCTTAGTATCTCTAGACATAAATTTTATGAACTATACTCAAATACTAGTCAATCTGACTTAGAATTAATCCTTAAACTAGGATATACATGAAATATATATAGGTTTAGGTAAAACTAACCTTTCAGAGAGTCCCTCTTTGCATACTTGCAATTTTTAGGGTCTATGACTTCCTTTCATTCTACTCATTGACTAAAATATTAAACACTCTTGTGTTATATAACAAGTTTCAACTCTATTAGAAATCAAAAATCATTTAAATTTATCAAAGTGATTCTTAGACTCTTCCTAAATTATTCTATCTTGATCTATGGTTTATCGACCATTTACTGTTGACCATAATATACAAAACAATGTCATAACTGACTTAAGAGTTCTAAGGTTTCTAAACCCTTCTGGGTTGATTCTAGGGTCTAACATCTTTAACCCAATACCTTGAAATATCAAAAACCTTGTTTTTTAAAGATAAGAACATACATATAATATAGCATGGAAACAAATACCTCTAATCTTCTCTAGACCACTTGGCATTGTTCAAATTTGCATTTCACATAACATGAATAAAAATACTATACGCGGTGTATCCTCATTCATATAATATCTTAATGAATACTATTATTTTGATATCTAATATTTTTTATTAAGTTCAATCTTTCAACCTAAATAGGTTTGAGTCTAAAATATAATAAAAGACTTTCGACCTCTCGGTCTTCTTAAGTCTACCGACTTTCAATTTAAGAAAGGTTATGAACTCATATATATATATATATATGCCACATAAACCTTTATTAACAATCATAAGTATTGTAAATTTGATATATCTTCCAAGAAGGGTGTTCAGGTGCTCTGCTAGGGTTTTTTAGGTTTTTAGGTTTTCTAGGGTTTTGATAGTTTGCTTACTATGTGCTAGTTGGGGATGGAGGGTATGTAGCTGGCAGTACCTATAGTCCCCTACCCGGTTCAGATTCTGCCAGGCTTGCAAACTAGAAAAATGTTCTAACGGGACAGGTGGACTCTCCTCATGATGGACAGACAGTGGTCTGTCACCAAAAGGAGACGGCTGAAGGGTCTTCCCTTGTGGTTCCTGATAATCTGGTGGATATGATTGTCATTTCTATGGATCTTTCTCTGGTTGGCAAGTTCTTCTCTCTCTGACCCAACATTGAGATGGTTCACAAATGGGTCTCCAATCGTTGGCATGTTAAAGGCAGTGTGACTTTCGTGGGTATGGCGCGCAAGGGCTACTCCTATTTTGCTTCACTAGCAAAGAAGACATGTTGGTTATTTTAGCTAGAGGACCATGGATTTATGGTTACCATTCACTTTCGTTGGGTTGTTGGAGACCAGGGTTTGACTCTAGTGTTAATATTCATAAAACTATCCCAATATGGGTTTGTCTACCTGGTTTTCCCTTAGAATACTAGGATGAAACTATTTTTAGTTCCATTGCTAAAACTTTTGGTCATTTTTTTACCCTTAATAACTCCACACACAACAAATCTCACTTTGTTTATGCAAGATTTTGTGTAAATGTGGAAATCAACAAGACTTTGCCCATGTTCATTGACATTAGCTCCAAATATGGAGTCTGGAGGTAGTCCATCACTTATGAGAATTCCATGACCTACTGCCAGAAATGTAAGAATAAAGGACATCTCATTTCACATTGTAAGTTCAAGAAAGCTAAGGAAAATACTAATAAGGAATTTGATGTGGATAACATGAATAAGGGGAATACCAGCACTACTCATTCTGGTAAGGAGAATGATTAGGAAGAACCTAATTTTGATGCTTCATAGGTTTCCAAGTTGGCTAGGGATGTTGAGGAATAGAACCTCCATCTTCATGAGGTTTCACAACCAAACTTGGAAGATGGCGAGATTCTAAATCAAGTTAAGGAAACCCAGTTTGAGAATAAAGAGGATACTGTTGCTAATGAATCTACTCATTCTGGTAAGGAGAATGTACAAGAAGAAACTATGTTTGATGCTTTATAAGCTTCCAAGATGATTAGGGATTTTGAGGAATAGATCCTCCATCCTCATGAGATTTCACAACCTAACTGGGAAGATGGAGAGATTTTGAATCAAGTTAAGGAAACCCAGTTAGAGATTGGTAATTTTGAAGAGGTTCAAGTTGAAATTGACAAAGTTAAGGAGACCCAGATGGGATGTTTCAAAGAGAAGGAGAATCTAGATAAATGTTCCTCTCTTTGTAATCTAGTGACTCAAGTTCATGTGCACCAATCTACTAAGATTAACTCTATTCAAGGAGCTAGAGTGCAGTCAAATGATAATATGCATTCAGTAGCTCAAGAAATATCTTTCTCTTCCCCAGGGAAACTCATTTCAGGTTCTCTCAAAGGAGGCTTATTTCCTCCTTCTTCAAGACAATAATCTAGTCTACTTTTTGTTTCTCCTAGAGTAGCTAGTGCTTCCCTAAATGACCATGAGGAATGGACATCTCAGAAGAAAAAAGTTCGTAAATCAAAATAGACTACTAATGTGGGTTTGGATCTTTTGAAAGGTAGACCTCCATTGAGAGAAACTAGGCAAAGAGAAGCAACTAGAGAGATTGCCAGTGGTAAGCAAAAGACACTGGAAAACTCTAGAAATATATTTAAATGAAAATTCTTTCATGGAATATGAGGGGCCTTAATAACCCCTCAAAACAATTTGGGGTCAAAAATTGTATTTTTGACCACAAGGTGGATATTCTCTTACTTCAGGAAGTTAAAATGCTGAAGAGAATTTTAAATTGATTGCTGATAGGATCTGGCCTAATGCTTCTTTCTGCATAAGCCCTGTTGTTGGTGCCTCTAGGGGAATGGTGACTATGTGGAATGCTTCTAGAATTCGAGGTAAACTTTCTTTTTTGAACAAACACTATTTGGTGATTGATTTTTCTTTGCCTTCCTTTAGATGGAGTCTGGTTAATGTTTATGCCCCTAACACTAGGGTGCTAAGGAAGAATCTTTGGGAGGACTTGGCTAATCAACTTGATTCTCATCCTGATTCTTATTGGATGTTGGCGGGGGATTTTAATACCCCTCTATATCCTTCTAAAAAGTCTGGGGGAATTTTTGACTACTCTAATAGTATGTTGGACTTTGCTAATTTTATAAATTCCTTTGGGCTTTTTGACATTGATTTGATGAATCAAAATTTTACCTGGACCAATAGGAGGAAAGGGGACCAAATGATTCAAGTGAAGTTGGACAGATTTCTTATTTCTAATAATTGGCCAAACATTATCTCCCTTAAACTGGTTGCTTTGCCTAAGACTGTTTCTGATCATAATCCCATCATTCTGGATTGGGATAATCAGAAGAGGAAAGGCCCATTTCCCTTAAGATTTGAGGCTATGTGGATTAAACATCATGATTTTAGAAATCTTCTTTCCAATTGGTGGCAACTTCTAGTTTTGGGTACTCCTATGTTTAGACTCTTTAAAAGGTTGATGCATGTTAAGAGAGAAGTTTATGGTTGGAATAAATATAGTTTTGGTAATGTCTTTTCCCAGAAAAAGATCTTGTCTGATAAGTTGGTAGATATTCAATATAAGATTTCTCAAGGAGATACTTCTAATACTTCAATGCAATTAGAAAATGATCTTATTAGAGATTGGAAGATTTTAATGAACAGAAAAGAGTTATTCTGGAAACAAAAATCTAGAGTACAATGGCTTAAGGAAGGTGATCGTAATACAACTTTCTTTCATGTTTTTTCTCTAAAGCATAGAAAATCTAACTCTATTTCCAAAGTAAGTTTGGAGGATGGTAGAATGATTACTGAGGATGACGAGATTGGAGATCATGCTGTCAGCTTCTTTCATAACCTATTGTTTGAACAGGGTACAAGTGCTGACAATTCTCAGATTGTCAATTAGCTTTTGAATAACATTCCCTCACTAATTTTTGAAGAAGACAATGCTGATATTTTAAAGTCTATCTTGGAGGAGGAGGTTCGTACTATGGTCTTTTCTATGGGGCCTTTCAAAGCTTTGGGCCCAGATGGATTTCCCCCTTTCTTCTTCTAAGAATTATGGGACATTGTGGGATATGATGTCACTACTGTTGTCAAAGATTTTTTCAAAATTGGGAAATTACTGAAACAACTAAATAATACCTTCATTTCCCTTGTTCCTAAGAAGCCTAATCCAGAGATGCTTACTAACTTCAGACCTATTAGCCTCTGTAACAGTATCTATAAAATTTACACAAAGCTTTTGGTGGTTAGATTGCAACCCCTTCTTGAAAAAATTATCTCTCCCTCACAAAAGGGATTTGTTCTAGGGAGACCCAGATTTTAGATGTTGTGATTACTACTCATGAAACTATTCATTCTATGGACAAGAGTTGCATCCCAGGTATAGTTCTCAAACATGATATTTCTAAAGCTTATGATCGGGTCTCATGGTAATTTTTATTTAAAATCATTCAAAAGCTTGGGTTTAATGATAAGGTGTCCCTTCTTATCAAGGAAGCTATTACTACTACTAAATACTATGTCTTTGTTAATGGGGTTCCTAGGGGTTTCTTTTCTCTCACTAGGGGAATAAGACAGGGAGATCCCTTGTCCCCCTACCTTTTTATTATGGTTACTGAAGCTCTTGGTAGATCAATCCTCAACAAGATCACCTCAAAAGAATTAATTGGGATTAAACCAACTTCTTCTCTCTCTCCGATGCCCATTTAGTAGTTTGTGGATGATACCATTATTTTTGGCATTTCCTCTGTTTTAGAAGCTTCAAGATGGAAACCTTTACTCAATGATTATGCCATGGCTTGTGGTCAGCATATTAATTTTTGAAAAAGCAATGTCTTCTTTTTTAATACTCCAAAGGATCTTAAAAGGAAAATTTTTAATATTCTTGGATGTGTGGCTGCTAACCTTCCCTATGTCTACCTTGGTCTCCCTTTAACTACTAAGGAAGGTACTCCTAGTTTTTGGCATAACATCATCGAAAGAACTCAAAAGAAATTATTGGGCTAGAAAGGCAAACTTTTAAGTAGTGCTGGTAAATTGCAGCTTCTAAGGGCTTCTCTTCAGGGTATACCTACTTACTTTTTATCTTTATTCAAAATGCCTAGATATCGAGTTGACAAATTGGAGCAAATTTAGAGAACTTTCTTATGGACTGGTGTGGAGGAGAAAAAGTGAATTTCTCTGGTTAAATGGGACAAAGTCTATCTTCCTAAGTCTCATGGTGGGCTCAACATCAAAACCATCCAAAAAATGAATAAGACTCTTTTGTCTAAGATTATTTGGATCTTCATAAATAGGGATACTAACTGGGGAGGTATTATAAAGGCCAAGTACTTATGAGACTTTGAAAAAATGTCTTTTCTCAATCAGGAGGGTCTTCCTCAAGGATCTGTTATTTGGAACAAAATGATTAAATCTAGAAGTCTTTTTAATAAGGGAATGAAATGGAAGCTCGGTGATGGATCTCTCATCAATTTTTGGGAAGATCCTTGGTTGGGGGATGGACCTCTCTCTAATCAGATGGAAAATGAAGCTATTGTTGCTCTTGCTAAACATTTTTTTGGCACCAAAGTTAGTCATTATATTTATCAAGACCATCATGTTAGAAAATGGAAAAATCTGCTAGAATGCTGTACTAATTATCCCAATCTTAATCATTGAGCTAATACCATACAACAAATGCTTCTTAATACCCGGATCCCTCTGTTTCCTAGAAATGATCAAATTTTTTTGTCCGCTGATAAAAAAGGTTTTTCTCTATTAAATTGACTTATCATTTGCTGTTTGAGAAGGATCTTATGGATGACATTTGGAGGAAAGTCTGGAACCACAAACTCCTTCCTAAGGTTAACTTTTTCTGGTGGACAACTATTCATAACAAGATTTTGACTCAGGACAATCTTCAGCGAAGGGGTCTTCAACTGGTTAATAGATGTGTAATGTGTTTGAAAGAGGAAGAATATGTCTATCATCTTGTTTTACACTGTGAATTTGTGACTGATATTTTGAGCAAAGTCCTTTTGAATTTTGGCTTACAATGGGTTTGCAATAAGGAAATAAGAGAACTCATTGCTAATTGGATCCCTCCTATATCCCATCCTTGGTTAGTGGAACTATGGAATCAAACTATTCCTTTTGTTACTTGGTTCCTTTGGAAAGAAAGAAATAATAGAATTTTCAGAGAAACTGCTATGAATCCCCCACAGGTTTTCTATTCTTTGTCTAAGGCCCTCCTGGAAAATGTTTCTAATTCCAGCATCAAAACTGCTGATAAACCTCTTACCTAGCATGAGGTCCTTGTGGCTGCAAATTGGGGGATTATGAATCAAATTCCTGCATTTGATGATTACAAATGCCTTAAAAGGTTAAATCCTATTTGGTCTCCCCTAGACCCAGGGTGGCTTAAATTGAATTTTAATGGTGCTGCTAAGTCAAATGGCAAGGGTAGTGGAGGAGTTATAAGGAATGATAGAGGAGATTTAATTACTGCTTATGCTGGTGGAATTGGGAACCAGACCAATAACTTTGCTGAAGCCTCAGCTCTTTTATGGGGTCTCAAGTTGGCTATATCTCTGGGAACTCGCCAACTTCATGTTCAGGGTGACTCTAAAATTATTATTGATGATGTCACCAAAGCTTCAGAGTGTGGATGACAACTTTGAGACATTGTGTCTAATATTCAAACTCTTATACAGGCCATTCTGGTCATTTCCTTTTCTTATATTTATAGAGAAGGGAACATTGTTGCTAATGGCCTAGAAAATTTTGGTCAACACTTTCAAAATTGGTGTTGTTGGTGCCATTTTCATAATATCGCGCACCACATTGGGGATATCATTCAAAAAGAGGAAGTTACCCTATGATGATGACACATCACTTCACTTGGCTTAGCTATGTGGCTTGTCTTTTAACTCAACTCATGCTAATTAGACACTTTGCTGGTGATTGGAATGGGTTTAGACAGCTAAGCATGCATGTGAAGGATGGGCAGTTAATGAAAAATTATTGCATAAAAACTTTGGGTTATCGGTGTAATGATTGCCCTACTTCTGCTCATATTTACATTATTGCCTTTGTCATTATTATACATTTATCTGTGATCGAAGTCTCTTGAATTCATCATAATATTGTTGCAAGCCTTTGGGTCAGAGATTTTCAAACCTCTGCTACTTCCTTCTCTGAGCTCTTTGGGGTTTGCTGGTTTTTCATTATGGGAGGGGACAAGATTAGAACCAAACCTAATAATTGCAGGGAATTTAAAGATAATGCCTTGGTCTGGCATTATTGCAAAGAAGGTGGTATCACTTCATTCCTCAAATGTTTGAATGGACATGATGAAAATTTGTCCATTCAATTTGATCAGTCACGGGATAATCGTAAGGTTCAAATTGGGAATATTAGTTTTGAGGTTTCAGAGAATGAAATTTCTATGGCTACAGGTTTATCTGCTAAGGGCACGAAGCTGCAAAAGAAGTCTAGGGTTTCAGATGCCCAGAACCAGAAACTGTTCCTTGGTGAAGGTGAGGAGTTGGTGCCCTATCAGAGAGGTTTTGAGAGAGCCAGACTTCCTGAACTGTGGGCAAATATGTGCTATATGGTGATGAAATACTTCACTTTGGAGGGTCATTTCACTAGGTTCTATTACTATCACCTTCCTTTGTTAAACCAGTTCAGAATGAATGCTACTATTAGTTTCCCTTTCTTTCTGCTTTCTTCTCTTGAGTGCTCTGTTCAACATGTTAAGAAGATTTTTCTTGAAAAGCCTAATGAAAAGCCTATTCCCCTCCATCAAGGGCTTATCCATAGGTTATACTAGTTTCACTTGGCTTTGTCCCCTCCTTCTATTCAGCCCTCTGGTCTTGAACCTCTTGCTAATACCCCTACTACCTCTATGAAAACTAATCATACTACTCCTAAACTATTTCTTGAAGGTGCTCCTTCCTTTGGTACTCTTAAATCTTCTACTGTAAAAAATGTGGAAACTCCTCCTACTAAATCCAAATTGAAATCTAAAAAATGCTTCTCTGATTCTGCTGTGGAAGCTAACCTTTTCAAAGAGGACATTGGAGATTCTAGGCCCCAGAATGATCAGGATCTGGTCAGGGAGGGACCCTCAAGAAATTTGAAAAAAGTCAAACTAAAGGGTAAATTTGTTGTTGTTAGGTGGTCTAGTCGTATTGCTGGCAAACCGGATCCTAAGTTGAAGCTGATAGACTACTCTGAAAGTAATTCTAAATCCTCTACTCAAGAGGGCGAGGATAAGTCCAAAAGTGATGATGTTCAGGAAGTTGTTGTCGAAGATTCAGGTGGTGTAGAGGAGATTGATGGGAAGAAATTCCTGCGGAGACCTTTGATACTAAGGGTAATAAAGGGTTTGAAAATTTTTCTCCCATTGGTGACTGTATGGATGTGGGAGCTACTACTACTCATGTGGAGGCTACTGACATTAATGATAACAATGGGAAGGATGTTCACTCTATTCACTGAAGTTCCTGTAGATCCTAATTTTATGCAGGAGGATTGCAACAATGCTAAAGATGGTATGGAGGAGGAAGTTACTGAGGAAGATAATCATTTTGATGTTTCGACTTAGTTGAAGGAGCAGGTCAGTTTTCTAGAAAAGAGGGTTTTTTCTCTTGGCAAATTCATTACAAGCATTCTTTGTAGACCAACTATGGCTAATCTCTCTCTGCTGCAGGAACATGAAGTTCTCACTCATGGTGTTGATGATGACAAGGATAAAGAATTCAACAAAATGTTTGAGTTCCTTTTCAAAGGCTAGGAAGACACCCCCTCCTAGTCTTCTTTCTAAGCTTTCTATTAGCTAGTTTTTTACTAATAGTTTCTTTTTGTTGTATATCGGTTGTATGTAAGCTATATATGGTGGTTCTGGCTCTTTTCATCTTCTAAGCCTTTTTTTCCCTTTTTAGGTTCTACTTTGTAAGGGTTTGGCCCCTGGTTTTGCTGCCTTATACTATCAAAAACAATCATAAGTACTATAATAACACTATCCAATCCAATTATAGTAAAACCATAAATTAATGTTGGCCATAATATTCTAAGTAACACCACATGAATTTATCATGTATATCTTGCACTATAAAATTGCTTTATATTATTTTGATTTGAATTTCCACATGTCATTTTCAAATAATAATATTTATAAACTTTATACTTCAAAAATGCATAAAAGCATTTAACCTCATTTATACATGATATAACATATATCCTTTATGTTCTATGATGAGAATCATATGAAAGCTTATCCCAAGATTAATAGTCATATAGTGATAGGATCAACAAGAAAAATAGTTCATATCTTCACTAGGTCTCATTATTCTATCATACAATCAAATGATTTCATAATGTTTCTATAACATCATATCTAATCATTTATTGAAATCATAGATAGCAAAATTTGATTCATCTAATTCAATATGCACCCATCAAATACATAAAGCTCATCATGAGTCAAGTTTATTTTCATTTCTTGAAATTCTATGTAACAAGATATATCAAGATGATAAGATACATGTCTTTAGCTCTAAGTAGATTTCATAGGTGATGTGGCATCTTAATGAATTCCTCACCCTAGCTCCTCCTTCGTACACCCAAAGATGAGAGAGTATCATAGAAGCGACATCCACCCTACCACGAAGCCAAGCTTCCCCATCCTATCCCACATAGGCAGCCTGACCCGTCCCGAGGAAACTAGTTCCTCAAGGTCACCATGCATGACAATGAATTTAACTATCTAATTCTACCCATTGCCAATGCAAACATATAGAAAACAACTATAAATTCAAAAATGACATCCATAACTTCAATCCTTTGGAATATATTCCACTTGAAATCAACCATTTATGTCAATCATGCATAGTGGTAAATTTCTCTTTAAAAGTATCCAGGGTTAATTAATTGATCCTTTATTTGATTCCATGACATTGTTTAATGGATACATACTTAAATCTAGTCTTTTCTTAAAATTTAATACACAAATTTAACCTTTTAAGTTTGGTATTTCAAATATAATTATAGGAAACTATACTTCATTTTCTTCTTCCTTATTCATATATTTTGAAATTATCTAATATAAAGTTTAGGAATCTAAATGTCATATTCCTTCCCTATATTCCAACTCTATAAAATTTTAAATAAACATCATCTCTTAACATATATGATAAAACAAATGAATCATTTTTTTTCTGTTTTAAACATCAACTTTCCTTTTATACAACTGAATGAAGACTCATCGAATGGTTAAGAAGACCATATATTAAGCTGAAATTCTATTAATTAAGGCAAGTTTCATGCTATTTTCTTTTCTACATATTTAGGGATGCGCCTCTAATACAGGCGTCTCCATTGGAGTGCCCCCCCTCTCATTTCTACTAAGTTTTTTAAACCAGAGATTTATTTGTTTTCCTTAAAGTGAAATTTATATGGTTAAGCATATTTATCTATTGTATATCTACATATAGGGTTTTAGCTGCAATATCTCAGTATTATTTGATTCAAAACTATATTTAAAGTTAAACTCAAACACTATATTTGTTATGAAGATGTGCATTTGAATAGAGATTATTTTCCTTGTATTTGGTTGATTGATTTTGTTTGTTCTTGTAGGTATTCTTTAGTTGGTTATAATCCAAACCGTAATTTCATAGTCACCCTATTTGGGAATAATTACATACAACAAAAATTTGAATGCAATTGTTTTTGCTAAGTTCAAATAAAAGTTTTGAAGGAAATGGAAACCCTCAACATGTACAAAATTTTATATTTGCATAGAAGAAGATATTATCTATCTTTTAAGCATTATTGGTAAAGGATTTATAATCAAACAAGCAATCTAGTAAAACCATACCTTAATACTTCTACAGATCTCAATAACTTGTAAGTATTTTCTATCTTATTTCCTCTCTTCCTTCTTCTGTTTTCTTGCTTTTCCTTTATTCCCCTATTGACATTCCCCTCTTTTTCCAGAAATTCCTATTTTAAGCATCTTTTCCTCTCTTTTTTCCCCAAGCTTCTAGATGTTGAAAATCATGTTAAGAGGATGCCAAGCAAAGCTTTGGTAACTCCCCTATGTTCTTTGTTTAACAACTCATACAGAGTGATTGCTAGGTGCCTCTTTTATTTTTACAGATATCCAGCATGATAAATATTTTCAGAAGAAAGGAGAAAAATGGTTTTATTTGAAAGTGATAAAATTATCACTCCATCTTTATATTAAATAAAATTGTGCTGATGAAAGTATAATTTGTTGGTAGGAGAAATATTTGCCTTGGCTAAAAGTAACAACATTGTTATTTGCTATGATTCCACATTGTTAATATTTCCTTTAAATTGACAATAATAAACATTGTTTTATTCTTATTTAAGGATAGTAATATATATTATTATACCCTTTATTTAACTTAGTTTGATTGCAATTAATTATTTGTATATTATATATGTGTGTGTGTGTGTAACGAGTATCTTCCCATTTTTGTTATATGTGTGTATACACATATACATGTATATATATGTATATCATGTGTATGCATATACACCATATATTCACACTTGTACTACTTACACACACACAAAGATATATATATATATATATGAAGTTGTTATGAAGAAGAAATTGAAGAAAGAATAATTCCAAACTTACAAGTTAGCTACAATCCCACCTTATATGCAACCATGAAAGATGATTTAGTGTGTGTGTGTGGAAGTCATGCAGACGACCTTTAGAGGAACTAGGTTCCTCTCTTCTATGTTACTCTCCTGTCGGGTAGAGGCAAGTGATGGATCCTATCGCACTCAAACACCAAGTTGTGATTAGTCCATGACAAACTGGTATTATATATAAGATAAAAATTCTAGATATGCTACTATAACATGGTATAATTAGCTACTCTACATATAATCATAGTAAAATAAAATTAATAAAAAAACATAATCATCCTAATGCTTAGAACATCATATGCCATTGGTCTAAATACATCATACATGGCTATACAGATTTAGGATAACAATACTATCATTCATCATATATAATTATATATAAAATTCTATAATCAACAATTCTATACCATGTAACAAAATGGGCTATGACATCCCTCCCCTCTAGGAGTTGTCATCATCCTGATGATATCCAAGGTTTATATAACAAAACTAGAAAATATGTGGAAAGAGTCGTATTTCTGCAACATCTTCCCAAGTAGCATTGTTTACAAAGAACTAGTCCCACTGCACCTTGCATTGGGCTACCTCTCTATTGTACAATCTAAGCTTGCACTGCTCAATTATTCACATGGGTTCTACTTGTACCAACCATAGATCCTGAACTTGCAAAGCTCACCAATCCAAAATGTGAGTGGTGTCAAGGTGTAAGATTTTGACAAAGAAACATGAAAAACATCATGCAACTGAGAGAGAGATTGTGGTAAGGCCAATCTATAAGACACAGGGTTTATCACATCTAGAACATCAAAGGGTCCCACACATCTAGGGGATAACTTGTCTAATTTCCCAAAGGATATGGAACTTTTATGAAGTTTAATCCTGAGGAACACTTTGTCTCTGACTATAATTTGACAAAAAATCCTATTTTTATTAGCATAGCTCCTCTATCTATCAGAATATTCCTTTAATATTTCCCTGATCAGTTTCATTTGTTGCTCCATTTCTTTGAGCATTTCGGGGCCAATTACTACCCTGTCTTCTATTTTGTCCCAACTGGTAGGGGTTTGACATTTCCTGTCATAAAGAGTTTCAAAGGGTGCCATACCTAAATAAGATTGGTGATAATTGTTGTAAGAAAATTCAACCAATGGAAGATATTCTTCCCATTTGCTCTATTGATCTATGCAGTAGATTTGTAGCAAATCCTCAACAATTTGATTAACTCGTTCAGTTTGACCATCAGTTTGTGGATGGTATGCTGAACTAAAGTTAAGTCAGGTGCCTAAAGTAGCATGCAAGGTTTTCTAAAAACTTGATGTCATCCTCACATCTCAATAGGAAATAATGGTTTCTGGCATTGCATGAAGTCTAGAAATTTCTTGCACAAATCTTTTGGCTAAGGTCAATGATCCAGCTGTTAGATTTCTAGGTATGAAATAGGCTTCTTTTGTTAATTTATCAATTACCACTAGGATTACATCATTTTTGGATTTAGACATAGGTAACCCCTGTATGAAATCCATGTTGATTACCTACTAGTTTTGCTCTGGTATATCATGCAGTTATAAATATCTTGTTGGGTGAACATGCCCAACCTTAACCCACTGGCATTCCAAACATCTGGCCACATACTCACTTACTTCTCTTTTCATACCAGGCTAGAAATATAAAGGTTTTAGATCAGCTACAAGTTTTGTTACCCCAGGGTGACCTAAATAAGGGGAATTATGAGCTTCCTCAAGAACTTTTGATCTCAACTCACCATGTTTTGGTATATACATTCTATTATTAAATCTGAGTAACCCATCTTGTTCAAGCTTGTATCCCTCAAACTATTGGTTAGAAGAATCCTTTTCTAGAGTTGTTTTAACATTTACATAAAACTCATCATTTTGAAGCTATTCTATTACTTACTCTCTAAAAGTAGAGCGGAAGACTACAACCACCATAACATTCATTCTCCTGCTTAGAGCATTAGCTACCCTATTTTCTTTTCCCTTGATAGAGTCAATATCAAAGTCATATTCACTAAGGAATTTGAGCCATCTTCTCTGATGTGCATTTAGGTTGGGTTGGGTAAAGATGTACTTGAGTCCTAGATTATCAATCTTTAACTCAAATGGTTTACCGATTGGATAGTGCCTCCACATATGTAGAGCATGCACTATTGCAGCCAATTCTGGATCGTGAGGTGCATAATTAACCTCATAAGTCTTCAACTTTTGAGACTCATAGGCTACAACCTAGCCATTTTGCATAAGGACCCCACCTGAACCATCTCTTGAAGCATTTGTTATAACTGAGAATCTCCCATTTGGATCAGGCATAGTGAGAATAGGACTGATAGTAAGTTTATGTTTTAAAAATTGGAAGGCTTGTTCACTTTTTTCTGTCCATTCAAATTTCTTTCCCTTTTTCTGAAGGGTAGTGATAGGGTTTTCTATTTTAGAGAACCCTTCAATAAATCTTCTATAATATCCAGCTAGACCCATAAAGCTACAAACTTCCTAAACATTTGTGGGGATTGGCCATTCTAAATAGCTTTAATCATAGATGGATCAATAGATATACCTTCTTCTGAGATGATATGACCCAAGTAGCATACATTCTTTTGATAAAAGGAACATTTGGATAATTTTCCAAATAGATGATGTTTCCTTAAGTGCCTGAAGAACTAATCTCAAATGTTATTCATGTTCCTCCTTGTTCTTGGATTAGATGAGAATATCATCAATAAAAACTATGACAAAGTCATCTCGGTAGTCTCTAAACACACTGTTCATTAAGTTCATAAAAGCTACAGGTGTGTTGGTGAGGCCAAAAGGAAGAACTATGAACTTGTAGTATCCATAACGAGTCCTAAAAGCAATTTTGTGTATATCTTCCTCGATCCTTAACTGATGGTATCCTGATCTTAAGTCAATTTTTGAGAACATGGTTACACCTCTCATTTAATAAAAAAGATCACTAATTCTTGGCAAAGGATACCTATTCTTAATAGTCACCTTATTGATCATTCTATAGTCAATGCACATTCAGAGAGTACCATCCTTAACAAAAAGTATAGGTGCTCCACATGGTGACACACTTGGTCAAATCAAGCCCTAGTCAAGCAATTCCTCTAATTGAACCTTCATTTCATACAATTTTGAAGTATTCATTTTGTAAGGAGCCTTTGATTGAGGTTCAGTACCAGGTAGAAGTTCAATAGAAAAGTCAAATTCTCTTTTTGGTGGAAGACTAGGTAATTCTTCAAGAAACACATCTCAAAATTCCTAGAGTATTGGAAACTTGTCAAAAGATAGTTCTTTCTCTTCTTCCAGATCTTTTATGTGAGTAGCATATAAAGGGAATCCTTTTCTTTGAGTCCTTTTTACTTGCATGGTCAAGATCTGTCTAAGACTTATGCTTGTTTTGATGCCACACACCTTGGTTGGGTCCCCATAGTCATCTTTATAGATTATAGTTTTCTCAAAACAATTTAAAACAACTTTATGTTGTGTTAACCAATTTATTCCTAGGATCACATCATATGATCCCAAAGGGGACACATAAAGGTTAACTTGAGTTACAAAATCTTGTAATGTTAATTCACTACAGACTAGACATTGGTCTACCTTTGGCTCATCTCGGTTACCATACATTACTATCCAAGAGTTGGCCATGTAACCGGCCTTCTTGGGTAGTCTTCCACTACTCTAGGATCAATAAAACATTTTATGACACTAGTGTTTATAAGTACACTAATTGAAAAGCCATAGATCGTTCCTATCAGCTCAATAGGAGTGACTTGGAATTTAGCTTGTCTATTATGGACTTCCACATGAATGCGGTGTTGAAGGGGTTATTGTTGCCAATTCCATTTTGTTCTTTCAACTACTCTTTGAGGGCATTTGTTAGCAAAATGCTCACCCCCACAGTTAAAGCACCCACCTTTCAGTCCTTCTTTGGGTTTTTGATATTTTCCCTTATCATTATTATCATTTGCCCCTTCACTGAAAGTCTTGGGTTTGGTGTAGTGTTTTCTTTGCTCACCCCTTTTTGCAAATTTATTCTTGTTTTTATTATCCCCAAATTGATTACCTTTCTAGTTCTTCTATTTGGGAGAATTTGGAGGAACCCGACTTTGATAGTTCTTCCCTTTCTCTTTATTTTTCCATTCTATATTCTGCAATGCTATGAAGCTTTTGTTCCTATTTGATGGCCTTTTCAAAGGCTTCATCCATTGTCTGAGGGCTGTGAAGATCTACTTTTGAACTAATTTTGGGTTTTAATCCAAAAATAAACTTCCTTACGTGGAAGCATTCATCCTATTGATAAAGGGGTGCATATTTGAGAAGTTGAACAAACTTCTCCCAATATTGTGAACTACCAAAAGTTCTTGTCTTAGGCTTTGTAACTCATTCATTTTTCTATCAAAGTAATGTTGTGGAAGCCATCACTTCCAGAATAGGGATATAAAAAGATATCCCATGTAAGGTTTTTAGATGAAAGTTGTTTTTCTATTTTTACATTATCCAACCAGGTGGTTGCTTCCCATTTTAACTAAAAAGATGCCCAAACTACCTTGGTTTCTAAAGAGAGGTTACATAGTTCAAAATATATTTCCATTTCCACTATCTAGGATTCAGTACCATCCCCTACAACTTTGTCATGAAACTTGGGGAGTGAAATTTTTGTTAAATATTTAGCCAATTCATTTTCAATTTTGGCTCTTTTACTTCCTGGTATGGATTCATTTTCATAAGAAATCTATTCATATTGTTTTTCTGCATTTATTGAAGTTCCCTATTGTTCTTCATGGTTTGGCATGGACCTAGTGGCCCTAACCTCATGTTCTAGGGCATTCATTTTAGCCCTGGTGTCTTTTAGCATAGCCAAAATTTGATCTAATTTGTCCTCTTGAGCCCTCTCATTCCTAGGTTCATTTTGGTTTGCATTGTAGGAAGATTCCATTATTTGGAAATTCCTATAATTTCATGAGTCTCATTAGAAGCAAGTAGACTCAATAGGCTCTAGAGTTTAACCTAGAGCTCTGATACCACATGTAATAACTCTATCCAATCCAATCATAGTAAAACAATAAATTAATACTAGTCATAATATTCTAAGTAACACCACATGAAATCATCATGTATATCTTGCAATATAAAATTGCTTTATATCATTTTGATCTTAATTTCCACATGTCATTTTCAAATAATAACATATATGAACTTTATACTTCAAAAATTTATAAAAGTATATAACCTCATTTATACACATGATAGAACATATATCCTCTAATTTATATGATGAGCATCATATGAAATCTTATCCCAAGATTAATAGTCATATAATGACATGATCAACAAGAGAAATAGTTCATATCTTCACTAGGTCTCATAATTCCATCATACAATCAAATGATTTCATAATGTTTCTATAACATCATATCTAATCAAATTGAAATCATAGATAACAAAATTTGATTCAT
The DNA here is from genome assembly GCA_027924645.1 of Cunninghamia lanceolata. Taxonomy (NCBI): domain Eukaryota; kingdom Viridiplantae; phylum Streptophyta; class Pinopsida; order Cupressales; family Cupressaceae; genus Cunninghamia; species Cunninghamia lanceolata. Next base: position 4,317,916 of record BSBN01001064.1, read on the forward strand.
CTAATTCAGTATGCATCCATCAAATACATAAATCTCATCATGAGTCAAGTTATTTTCATTTCTTGAAATTCTACATAACAATATATACCAAGCTGATAAGATACATATCTTTAGTTATGAGTAGATTTCATAGGTGATGTGGCATCTCGATGGATTCCTTTCCCTAGCTTCTCCTTAATATACTTGAAGATGAGAGAGCATCATAGGAGTGACATCCACCCTACCATGAAGCCAAGCTTCCCCATGCTACCCCACACAGGCAACCCAACCCATCCTAAGGAAACTAGTTCCTCAAGGTTGCCATGCATGACAATGAATTTAACTATGCAATTCTACCCATTGCCCATGCAAGCATATAGAAAGAAACTGTAAATTCAAAAATGGCATCCGTAATTTCAATCCTTCATAATATCTTCCACCTGAAATCAACCACTTATGTCAAACGTGCATGTTGGCAAATTTCTCTTTAAAAGTATCCAGGGTTCATTAATTGATCCTTTATTTGATTCCATGACACTGTTTAATGGATACATACTTAAATCTAGTCTTTTGTTAAAATTTAATACAAAAATTTAACCTTTCAAGCTTGGTATTTCAAATATAATTCATATATTTTGAAATTATGTAATATAAAGTTTAGGAATCTAAACCTCATATTCCTTCCCTATATTCCAGCTCTATAAAATTTTAAATAAATATCAACTCTTAACATATATATGATAAAAAAAATGAATCATTTGTTTTGCTATTTTAAACAATAACTTTCCTTTTATACAGCTGAATGGAGACTCATCGAATGGTTAAGAAGACCATATATTAAGCTGAAATTTTATCGATTAAGGCAAGTTTCATGCTATTTTCTTTTCTACATGTTTAGGGTTGCACCTCTAATAGAGGCGTCTCCATTAGAGTGCCCCCCCTCTCATTTCTGCTAAGAGTTTTAAACCAGAGATTTATTTATTTGCCGTGAAGTGAAATTTATATGGTTAAGCATATTTCTCTACTATATATCTACATATAGGGTTTCAACTACAATATCTCAGTATTATTTGATTCAAAACTCTGTTTAAAGTTAAACTCATACACTATATTTGTTATGAAGATGTGCATTTGAACAAAGATTTTTTTCCTTGTATTTGGTTGATTGATTTTGTTTGTTCTTACAGGTATTCTTCAGCTGGTTATAATCCAAACCATAATTTTAGAGTCACCCTATTTGGGAAAAATTACATACAATAGCAATTTGAATTCAATTGCTATTGCTAAGTTCAAATAAAAATTTTAAAGGAAATGGAAACCCTCAACATGTACACAAGTTTATATTTGCACAGAAGAAGAAGATATTATCTGCCTTTTAAGCATACTTGGTAAAGGATTTATGATCAAACAAGCAATCTGGTAAAACCATACCTTAATACTTCTGTAGATCTCAATATCTTGTCAGTATTTTCTATCTTATTTCCTCTCTTCCTTCTTCTCTTTTCCTACTCTTCCTTTATTCCCCTGTCAACATTCCCCTCATTTTCAAAAAATTCCTATTTTAAGAGTCTTTTCCTCTCTTTTTTCCCCAAGGTTCCAGATGTTCAAAATCATGTTAAAGTAGTGCCAAGAAAAACTTTGGTAACTCCCCTATGTTCTTTGTTTAACAACTCATATAGAGCAATTGCCAGGTGCCTCTTTTATTTTTACAGATGTCTGACACGGTAAATATTTCAGGAAGAAAGGAGAATAATGGTTTTATTTGAAAGTGATAAAATTATCACTCCATCTTTATATTAAATAAATTTGTGCTGATGAAAGTATAATATGTGTGTAGGAGAAATATCTGCCTTGGCTAAAAGTAGCTACATTGTTATTTGCTATGATTCCAAATTATTAACATTTCCTTTAAATTGACAATAATTGACATTACAGTTTTATTCTTATTTAAAGATAGTAATATATATGTGTGTGTGTAATGAGTATCTGCCCATTTGTGTTATATGTTTGTATACACATATACATGTATATATTTGTATATCATGTGTATGCATATATAACATATATTCACACTTGAACTACTTACACATATATATATGTATATATTATATATGCAATTTTACATCCTGAAATTAATTATATGAAGTTGTTATCAAGAAGAAACTGAAGAAAGAATAATTCCAAATTTACAAAATTAACTACAATCCCACCCTGTATGCAACTATGAAAGGTGATTTAGTGTGTGTGTGTGCAGAATTCATGTAGACGACCTTTAGAGGAACTAGGTTCCTCTCATCTAGGATACTCTCCCATTGGGTAGAGGTGAATGATGGATCTTGTTGCACTCAAACACCAAGTTGTGATTAGTCCATGAAAAACTAGTATCATATATAAGATAAAATTTCTAGATATGCTACTATAACATGGTATAATTATCTACTCTACAGATAATCATAGTAAAATAAAAAAATTATAATCATCCTTATGGTTAGAACATCATATGCCACAGGTCTAAATACATCATACATTTCTTTACAAATTTAGGATAACAATACTATCATGCATCATATATAACTATATATACAAGTCTGTAATCAACAATTTTGTGCCATGTCACAAAATGGGCTATGACAAGTATAAACATCATATATGCTTGGGTTTCAAATCTCCCAACATGTCCTACTAGAAGTTTGTTATAACAATGATGTTAAGTATTGGGTTAACCTTGTCTTCTATGCACTTAGCACTAAAATAAGTTCTAATAAGCATATATTATGAGAACTATAACTTCCCATCTCCTAGTTTGCATATACCCTTGAGCTAGTTTAATAGTTTCAATCTTGAAACATAGGAGAAGTTAAATATGTCTCCTAATATACTCTTTCTCAAGATGGTTTAACATAACTAATAGTTTGTAATCAAAAGGATATCTAGGTTTCCACTTTCTTAGTTCACCCATTTGCTTATATTTGTATTACAATATGATAGGAAGAACTCTATTTCACATAAGAAAATATTTATCCATGTTGCAATATTGTCACTTCAATAATGTAATGATATTATCTCACCAAAATCTCCATTGAGAAAAATAGTGATGATATGCTTCCAAATGAAAGATTACATCTATGGATCTTTCATAGTCTTCAACATAGATATTCACTTAAGACTTATAATCTCATCAGTAAAGAAGACATGAGGGGTTAACATATGGGTGAAAGAAAGAAGATGAGTATAGATTTCACAGAAGTCTTCCATGCAAGGAAAATGCCACTTGGAATGGGAACCCATTTTAAAAATAATGGGTTCCCATTTAGGAATGGGAGCCCGAGCCTAAATAGGTGCCCGTTAAGAAACAAGCTCCTAGTTGGGATAGGGCACCCATTATGAAATGGGCACTCATAATAGAAATGGGTACCCATTTTAAAATAGGTACCCATTTTAAAACAGGTACCCATTTTTGAAAAGTATATATATTTTTAAAAACAAGCCTATGGCTTCATTTTAACAACCATAGGTCGTGAAATAGTAGAAAAGAAGATGTCATAGATCGGGTACCCGCATCGTATGACCCCACCACCCACCTCTAGAACCTCACCACCTCATCTAGACTGGCTATCAACTATGCCAGGTTGGTTGTCTATAATTTTCTATTGTTTTTCATTATTTTTTTATTTTGTTTTGTTATTTTTTATTGTCCTTTCATTTGAAACCATAGGTGTAGTTTAGATAGAAATTTAGTTGTTTTTCACAATCTTAAACTATAAATATTAAACCCTAAACTGAAAACACTAAACCCTAATTCATAAACTATAACCCTAATTCATAAACTATAACCCTGATTCATAAACACTAAATCGTAAACCCTAAGTCATAAACACTAAACCCTAATTCATAAATTAGGGTTTTATAGAACTTCTAGGCTTTCTTTTATATAAGATTAACAATAAACCTTTAGCAATTATATTTAAAAATTATTTGAAATTGTATATATAGACTTCAAGAACTACTTATACACAATAGGCATGTTCTTAGTTTTCATGACTTTCAATGTATTGCATTTGTGTTGTCATTAATGTCAACAATATGAAGTTCAGGAGTGTTGTCAGCAGTGTTGTAATGAAGAAGGCTAGAAGTAAAGTGAACAAGAGGTAATCTATGGCAATGTGATCAAAGAAGAAGACAAAGAAGATGAACTAGGGAAGTTGCAATCAAAATGGTAAGATGATGGATGTCATACACCATGTATACAGTTGTACCCTATCTCCTGAAGTTCATAGACAAAGATTGTGCTAACATGAAGATTCATGGTTTGAGAAAAGTATTTGTTGTTATATGAAGTTGAGAATGAAGTCTCTGATGTAGTAAATATTGTATTCATTATTTTCTAAGGAAAAACATTACTTTAGTTTTGATAGAAAGGTTGAAGTTGTCTAAGGCACTGGAGTTTGTACAGAATAAGCTCAGGAGAATGCTTTGCATTCATCTGCATTCGAAGGTATGGCCTTGCAGTTTGGGCATTTGTCATAGACATGTGTAAATGTTGTATGTTCCTGATTTCAAAGCTTGAAGGTTAATGCAGAAGATTCTAGAGCTCGCAGAGTGAAGACAATTTTTCAAAGTTGTTGCAGTTAGGATGCATCTGGGAAATGCTTTGCATCTCTCTTCTTTTGAAGTTGAAGTCCTACAGTTTAAAGGATGATCATTTATATATGAGAAGATGGTAATATTCAAGTTTCAATTGTATGGCAGAGGTTCTCTAAGGTCAACAAAACAAAGACACATCTTGTTGTTGACTAGCGTTGTCTGGAGGAGAAAGCAAAAGCCATCGCATTTCACTGTAGTTAATCTTTTGTCTTTGATGTTTGGAGGATGAGTTCAAATGTTCAGATGGATGATTCAATGTAGGTTTCAGGTGCTAAAGTGTACCACAAGTTAGTTTTTTAATGCTCTATCTCAAGACTGTGTTCAGTGTTCATTTGTGATACCAGGCTCAGTTTCTGTCTATTTGCGCCAGAAATAAAACATATATTTTAGAGAAAGGATTGGTTGAAAAGGTTTGTGTAAGTCTTATGTTACTTGTATAATGAACAACATGATGTTAATTGATCCCTCTAGTACCACTTTAGGTCTAGAGCTATTGTGTGGACGAAAAAGTGTTTACTGGGCTGACTTCATGTGTTTTGATGTTCCTACCAGATGACTTGAAATGTGTACCACTTGGAAGTATGTGCTAATGAAGAATAGGTCATGGTTATCACTTGACTTGAACCACATTAATTTTCTACATCTTTTGGATGCTGACTTGGTGCAGCCTTGCACATTTCATGAATACACATTTCATCTTGGCCAACATGGGAGAAAGATTTTGTAATTTGTGGAAGGTATAAATGAAATATCTTGTTTGTTGAGGAAGGTAAGAGTGTGTGAGGGTGTGTGAAGATGTGTGAATAGATGTGAGTATGGTTGTGAAGGTGTGTTGAAGGTAGCAGAGTTCGTTGTGTAGAGAAAGTGAGATTTTGAGACAAAGTGAAGTATGCGGATAATGCAGAGGTGTTTTGTCCTGTAAGATTTGTTGAATGCAATATTTAGAGGTTGTAGCCTCATTTTGTAAGTGGTTCTATATTTTAGGGAGTTGTAGCTTCCTTTGGGTTGTAGCTCATAACTAATATTGTAATTTTATTTTTCATTTGTGAGGCTAGATTTGGATAGTAGATCCAAGAAGCTTGCTCACTGTGGTTTTTCCCTTCTTGGGGTTTCTAGGTAAATTTGGTGTTCTAGTTGTGTGCTTATGTGTTGTGCTTTAATTGGTTTAATTTGCCAATCTTCTGGTTAAAGCAATTAGAAGTTTGAGTGATAATGTTAAACTAGAATAAGTTTTGATATATATTGATTCACCCCCCTCTCAGTATATCCTTGTGTTCTAACAATTGGTATCAGAGAGAGGTTCCTTGGTGCAGCCTAACAACTCAAGGTAGATCTTGGAATAGAACACATGGCTCAAAAGGAGTACTCTTCTAAAGCTCTTATGTTTGATGGAAATAACTATGACTTCTGAAGTGTAAGGATGGAAGCGTATCTTACCTCACTAGGGTATTATGTATGGAGGCTGATTGCAACTAATTATGTTGAACCTGATCATCCCATTACAAATTTAGATGTGAAGAAGGCCCATGAGAATAATGCCAAAGCTAAGAATGCAATCCTAAGTGGTTTGAATAGTTTAGAGTTAGTCAAGGTTGTGTGGTGCAAGAAAACAAAGGAGATATGGGAGAAGCTCAAAGGTCTCTATGAAGGAGATGACACCATAAAGGAAGCCAAACTACAATCCTACAAAACAATATTTGAGAATCTAAGGATAAAAGAAGAAGAGAACATAGCTAGCTACTTACACTGGGTAGATGAAGCAGTGAATAGAATTAGAAGTATGGATGAAGACATAGATGAATCATTGGTTGTAAAGAAAGCCTTGAGATCTCTCCCTCACATATTTGATTCAAAAGTTTCTTCAAAAGAAGAAGCCAAAGACTTGAAGAAACTCACCATGGTAGAACTGTTTGGATCCCTCACTACCTATGAAATGAGAAATGAAGTCATAGGCCCCTGTCAAAAGGAAGCTACTTTCAACGGTGAAGAATGAAGGAGCATCTAACATATGCAATGAAGTTGAGGAAGAAGAAGCAAATTTTGTAAGAAAGATGAAAAGAGGATTAGGTAAATATAAAGGTAAGCTACCTTTCAAATGTGGTATAATTGATCATTATGCCTTTAAATGTCCTTTTGGAGAAAGTGAAAGTGAAAGTAGTGAAAGTGAAAGTTGAGGAACCTTCTTTCAAAAGAAGACTACAACTCCAGAGAAGAAGTAGATCACTACCCATTTGATTAGGATAGAGGAGAATCTCTATTCATGGACGTGGTGATCTTAGATGGTTCAAACAAGATTGAAGATGAAGAATAATATGAAGTTGACTTTGAAGGTGAACTTATTTCTACTTTTGAAGACTTAGATTGTGCAAGGAAGGAGAATTAAGAACAAAGAGCTATGATTGAAGCTAAGACAAAAGAATGTATAAAACTTGAGAAAGAAATTTAGTTACTCAAAAAGGATTTAAAGAAGACAAATTTGAAAGGAAGCTAGGTGTATAGAAACACTTCCTACACTAATCTATTGAGGAGAGGGCTATGCAAATTAAAATTTATCCTAACTACTACAGCGATGTTAAACCATTAACATGAGACATAGCAGCAAAACACAAGAGCCAGAAAGAAGACAGAAGAAGAGAGACAAAGATTTACGGTGGGGAAAACCCTTATCGGGTGAAAAACCCCACACTCAGAAACCTGCACAATGTATTAACAAATCTAAAAGAATGTTTACAATACACTTGTAATGCAAGCTTCAATTATCTTCAACAATTGTGTCTGGATTCAATTCGGTAGCATAACAGTACTTGTAAACCTGTGATACAAACTTCATCTCCAAGCACCTGTATAAATAGGAAATACAAGGCAATATTGGACCTTTCTTGGAATGGGTGTCCAACATGGCATCTTGGACCAAAATACACACCCAAGGACACTTGGTCAACATTCTAGAATGTGCCTGACACTTGTCCATAGCTTCCATCCCAAAGAGGTCACCTATTTCCAAAATGGGCTATGACAGACACTCTTATGACACTTATGACCATCATAGAATCTATCATAGCGGTTACAACTTACAGCTGTAAGAAAATCTATCATACACATGCTATAAATAACATATTCTCTTAAAACATGTCATATTCCACCTTGGGACACCCAAATATGCCTTCTTCAAAGATGCTTCATGACGCATGTCATCACCTGTCTTACAACTTTCTATTTTTGACTCTTACATGTCATAGGTTCATCATAGGAATCCGTCATAACCATTTCAGCAAACATTCCTTACACAACATAGAAGATGCCAACACATGGTAGAATATTCCTACCACTAAGTGGGATGCCTATCTCCTCATGTAAGGACAAAAATACAAGTTGTCATAATCCATGTAGGATTGACACATCACCGTGCCACATCCCACAATATGACAATACGGATTTTCCAAATATTTACAACATAGGAAATTAAATAATAAATACAAACATTACAAATGTAGAGAATTACCAAGGTTGAGACACCTGAATTCCCAACATTCTCCCTCTTGTCGAACACCTTGTAAGAGCCAATAGAAAAACATGATTTAACTGCTATAGGTGAAGAGGCCCATAGACTCCGAACCATTTGAACTTCTCTGTGCCCACTGGTTTAGTCAATGCATCTACAACATTCTTCAAAGTATCTACCTTCTCCAAATTTACCTTTCCATCCTCAACCATCTCTCGCACAAAGTGAAACTGAACATCAATGTGCTTGGTTCTAGCATGGAAAGTTGGATTCTTTGCAAGGCAAATTGCACTCTGACTGTCACAACTGATCTTGATCTGACCTGCATCAACACCAATATTGGAACACAATCTCTTAAGCTAAATGGCTTCCTTACAAGCATGAGTTTCTGCCATATACTGAACTTCTATCATGGACAAAGCAACAACAGGTTGTCTCTTACTCATCCAACTAATAGCACCACCAAATAGTGTAAACACATAAGCACTGGTGGATCTCCTGTTGTCAATGTCACCTGCCCAATCTGAATCCACAAATCCATGAATATCAACAGAATGTGGAGGTCTTGAAACATTACCATGATAGCAAATGGAATACTCGAAAGTACCCCTCAAATATCTAAACACTCACTTAACTACATCCCAATGAACCCATCCAGGATTAGCCATAAATCAACTAAGGACTCCCACTACTTGGGCAATGTCTGGTCTTGTACAGACCATAGCATACATCAAACTACCAATAACACTAGCATAAGGTACTGTGCTCATGTCCTCCACCTCACTAGGATATTTTGGACAATCCTCAATAGACAACTTTGTCCCCAAGGAAATGGGAACACACAATGGTCTATAATCTACCATGCTGAATCTATCCAACACGGTCTTCACATACTTACTCTAGCTTAACCAAAGTTTTCTATTGGTTCTATCTCTTCTGATTTCCATTCCTAGAATGTACCTGGCTGCCCCTAAATCTTTCATTTCAAACTGAGCTAACAACTGAGATTTAAAATCAGAAATCACATATCATCAACATATAGTGCAACAATGATTATACGATCACCATCAAACTTATAATAAACACAGTGATCTAATTTTGATCTCACAAATCCAATTGACAACACAAAGGCATCAAACTTCAAGTACCATCTCCTAGGGGATTTCTTCAAACCATACAAAGACTTCTTAAGTTTGCAAACCAAATTTTCTTTACCTTTCACCATGTAATGCTTTGGCTGTGACATGTAGATTTCTTCCTCCAAGTCACCATGAAGGAAAGTTGTCTTCACATCCATCTGTTCTACCTCCAAGTCATAAGCTACAGGGAGAGACAACAGGAATCAAATGGATGTCAACTTTGCAATGGGAGAGAAGATCTCACCATAATCTATACCCTCCACTTGTGAATACCCCTTCACAACCAATCTAGCCTTATACTTCTCAACACTGCCATTTGCATCCAACGGGTTTTCATCCAGGAGGCAAAGGCACCAAGTCCCAAGTTTGATTTTTTCCAAAGAAGCCATTTCTTCCTCCATGGCCTCTTTCCAGGAACCTGCATCCTTCATATCCAAAGCCTCTGATATAGTTCTAGGTTCATCACTGTTAATAAGCAAAGCATAAGCACAACTAGAATCAAGCAATGTAAAACCAAACCTTTCAGGCTGCTTTCTTATCCATGTAGACCTTCTCAAGAGCTGAGGTTGAGGTTCAGCTTCTTCATCTGAGCTTTCAACACTGCTAGAGCTCTCCTCATCATCAGGTCCAACATTGTCTTTTTGTTCAGTCTTCTCAGGGGTGAGAGGAAACTAAACAACATCCTCTTTCTTTTCTCTTTCTTCTGGCTATAAAATAGTGGAAGAAGGTGTAAGATCTCTGAAGATGACACTTCTGCTATACAACACTTTTTTAGCCATGTGGTCCCAAAGATTGTATCCTTTCACACCAACACCATAGCTAATGAAGATACACTTGACAGCTTTGTTCTCCAACTTTGACCGCTTCTCCCTAGGCACATGTGCATATGCCTCACAACCAAAAACACGAAGATGACTTATTGAAGGCTTTCTACTAGACTACACCTCCATGGGTGTCTTTCCAACAAGAGCTGATGTAGGAGATTTATTTACCAGATAGAAAGCAGTGGCAACAACTTCAGCCCAAAACTTTTGTTCTAGACTAGTTCCACTAAGCATAATCCTAGCCTTCTCCATCAGTGTCCTATTCATCCTCTCTGCAACTCCATTTTTCTGCGGGGTGTATGGAGTTGTCTTGTACCTTTCAATCCCAAGTTCCTTGCAATACTTATCAAATTCTGTAGAACAAAACTCACCACTGTTGTCAGTTCTCAAACATTTAATCTTTTTACCAGTCTGGTTTTCAGCAAAGGCTTTAAACTCCTTAAACTTGCTATAGACTTCAGATTTGCTTATGAGAAAATGAATCCATGTCCTTCTACTATAATCATCTATAAAAGATACAAAGTATATAGATTTTGATAACAAAGGAACATTAATAAGACCAAACACATCAGAATGAATGAAGTCCAACACACCAGAAGACTTATGAGAACTCGAGTAAAACTAAACACAGTTTTGTTTTCCATAAATGCAATGTTCACAAAAGTTGAACTCAAGATTACAATCATCTAACCCCTCAATGAGGTTCTTATTTTTCAGGGTACTCAGAGCCTTCTCACCAATGTGGCCAGATCTCTTATGCCATAACATTGTCTTTCCTGTAGGAAGTTTAACTTCCAATGCATGATTACAACCATCAAGACTAGAAACGACAAATTTGTTCACTGCTCATTCAGATGGTGGGGATGAAGTGACTACTGCCCTCTTCCTTGAGTCAGAAGAACTATTGCATTGTAAAATGCATGCCTCCTGCTGAAATAGAGTACCTCTCCTAGTACCCTTAGCAAGCACCATAGCTCCTCTAGTCAACTTGTATCCTTCTTTCGAGAAGACAACCTACACACCTGCATCATTCAACATACTTACAGAAAGCAGGTTCCGTGCTAAGCCTAGGATGTGTAGAACCCCAGAGATCCCATTCACTCAACCATCAGGGAATCAGATAGAGACTCTTCCACAACCAACGATCTTGAGATGAGAATTGTCACCTAGATACACCTTTCCACCATCGAACTCCTCATACTTAGTGAACCAATCTCAATGTGAGGTCATGTGGAATGATGCACCAAAGTTGATTAGCCACACATCATCAGATGCATGGGTTGCCAAGGCTGTGATGAAAGCATCATCGTCATCTTGTGATTTGTTAGAATCTGAATCAGGAGCATTCTTCTTTTTCTTCTTCTCCTCTTTGTATTCATTTCAGAAATGCCTGGTCTTGCCACAGTTCCAACAAAGAGCCTTGGACTTTCCAGGAGATTTAGATCTACCCTTCTCAGCTTTCTTGTCCTTCTTCTTCCCTATGAACTACAAGGGTTTCTTTGGCTACCTCAGAAGACTTTCTCCACATCTCTTCAGACTACAATGAAGAAACCACTTCTTCCATTTTGGATGTGGATGTGGTGCTTCCAATTGCAATGACAAGATGATCCCATGAGTCCGGTAGAGAACAAAGCAGGGTCATACATCGATCCTCCTCCTCCATCTTTACACCAATAGATGTCAATTGTGCAACCAACATGTTAAAGGCATTCATATGCTCAACAATGAATCATCCATCCTCCATTCAAAGAAAATACAACTTCTTTCTCAGGAAAAGTTTATTGACTAGGGATTTGGCTTGATACACATCCCACAACTTCTTCCAAAGGAGTTTTACAGTAGTCTCCTCATGGACATTTAACAACATAGAATTGGCAAGACTAAGTCTTATGAGACCCTTAGCCTTCCGATCCTTGAGATCCCACTCATCTTACAACATTGTATCTTGTTTAGTTCTATTCACACTTTCCTAAAGGTTTCAATCAACTAACATGTCTTCTATTTTGAGATTCCACAGCTCAAAATTACTGCCATTGAACTTCTCTACTTCAAACCTTCCTGATGTGCCTACCATCTCCTTGCTGTAATAAGATACAGAATGCTCTGCACAGACTCCCACTCAACCTAATATTAGCTCAAAAAACCCCTACCCAACAACTAGGACCAAAGGTGATCAACCTCTAATACCAACTGAAAGGAAGCTAGGTGTGTGGAAATGCTTCCTACACTAATCTATTGAGGAGAGGGCTATGCAAATTCAAATTTATCCTAACTATTCCAGTGATGTTAAACCATTAACATGAGATATAGTAGCAAAACACAAGACCTAGAAAGAAGATAGAAGAAGAGAGACAAAGATTTACGGTGGGGAAAACCCTTATCCGGTGAAAAAACCCACACTCAGAAACCTACACAATGTATTAACAAATCTGAAAGAATGTTTACAATACACTTGCAATGCAAGCTTCAATGGTCTTTGACACTCATGTCTGGAGTCAATCTGACAGCATAACAGTACCTGTAAACTTGTGATACAAAATCCATCTCCAAGCACCTATATAAATAGGAAATACAAGGCAATATTGGACCTTTCTTGGAATGGGCATCCAACATGGCATCTTGGACCAAAACCCATGCCCAAGGACACTTGGTCAATGTTGTAGAATGTGCCTAACACCTGTCCATAGCTCCCATCCCAAAGAGGTCACCTATTTCCAAAATGGGCTATGACAGATGCTCTTACGACACTTACGACCATCATAGAATCTGTCATAGCGGTTACAACTTACAGATGTAAGAGAATCTATCATACACATGCTATAAATAGCATATTCTCTTAAAACATGTCATATTCCACCTTAGGGCACCCAAATATGCCTTCTTCAAAGATGCTTCATGACACATGTCATCACCTGTCTTACAACCTTCTATTTCTGACTCTTACATGTCATAGGTTCATCATAGGAATCCGTCATAACCGTTTCAGTCAAACATTCCTTACGCAACATAGAAGATGTCGGCACATGGAAGAATATTCCTACCACTAAGTGGGACGACTATCTCCTCATGTAAGGACAAAATACAAGTTGTCATAATCCATGTAGGATTGACACATCACCGTGCCACATCCCACAATATGACAATATGGATTGTCCAAATATTTACAACATAGGCAATTAAATAATAAATACAAACATTGCAAATGTAGAGAATTACCAAGGTTGAGACACCTTAATTTCCAACATTCTCCCACTTGTCGAACACCTTGTAAGAGCTAATAGTAACATTTCTTTTGAAACCTTGATCTATTAGGATTTGGCCTTGAAAATCTTTCTGGACATTTTGAGGCAAAATGACCAATCTTATTGCAGTTAAAACATTTAAAAGGCAATTTCCCCTCATACTTACTGGATCATCTTGGTAGTCTTTTTACAATAAGGGCTTCAAGCTGAGCAGCTTCTACTTCATCTTCTTCAAGGTCTTTTCTTGCTTTTTCATACCATGATGGTTTCCTTGATGAGTTCTCTCCTGGATCAAACCTTTGTTTTCCTTTTACGGAGGCACTAGCTTTGATTGTAGATTTAGTCTTGGGGGGGGCATCTCCAAACTCAGTCAATTCAAATGCAGCCAATTTACCAACCAATTGATCTCTAGTGATACCTGAATAGGATCTGAATTCTTCAATGGCAGCAACCTTGTATTTGTAAGAATCAGGAAGGGATATGAGAACTTTGCAAACAATCTCATCTTCATCCAAGATCCCACTACCACATCTAATGCCACAAACAAGCTCATTTACTCTAGACATAAATGTAGTGATATTTTCATCTTCTCTCATCTTCAGGTTTTCAAATTTTCCTTTCAGACTCTGTAGCTTGGCACATTTAACATACTTGTCTCCTTCATGCAAAAGTTCTAGTTTTTGCCAAATCTCATATCTAGTTTTTAGATCAACAACATTTGTTAGCTCTGAATCAGATAAGGCACTTAGAAGAGCTTCTTTAGCCTATAGATTGTTTTTAGCATCTCTAATTTCATCTACGGTGTGTGGACCATTATGTGGGGGGATCATACTTCTTTAAAGCCATAATCCAATACTGCATTCCCATACATTGCAAGTGACATTCCATGAGACTTTTCCAAAGAGAGAAATTAGTTCCATCAAACCTTGGACTATCCTTTTTGTAGGACGACATCTTGGATCTCCTCAAGCGGTTAAACTCCTTTTAGAGGAAATTGGCTCTGATACCAATTGTTAGATTTAGGACAAACAACTGAGAAGGGGGGTGAATCAATTGTCCAAAATTTTCTTACAATTAATCAATTAAATCCTTTTCTTAATTCAACAACATAATAATAAGTCAATCATGGAAACATAATGCAACAATTCAAGTGCAGCAACACATTAACACATAAGACATCAAGATTTTTGATGTGGAAAACCTAGTTAAGAGAAAAACCACGGGGTGACTAACCCAAGATTGTATTCTCTATTAAAAGAATAGGAAAAACAAAATGGCACATGCCAATTAGGACTCACTACCCGAGCACACTGCTCACAAGAGGCCCACTACCTACAGGAGACACAATATCTATAGAATAATGAATATTACATACTTGAACTGAAGAATAGCATCTTCACCATGCTTGAGTCAGTTCCATTTAAGTTCAATGATTCTTCTCTACCTTTCGCTCTGCTCCTCTTTACCACACTTTCATCTCCACAAGACACCTTTCAAAATGACTTTACAACTTATTTATACAAGACATTGACTTAGGGATAATCATCCAAGTTGGCATACATTACAGAGAAAATACATAAATACAACATGACTTATTACAAAAAGACTTCACGTGCATAAACACACTATCATCCACACAGATCTGAGACTTCAATATTCCTTTAGGGACATGCCATTCTTCACAAAACATCTCTAAGATCATCCGCAGGATGTGTAACTCATCCGGTCGGCCAGACTTAGGAAGAACATTATCATCCGGAAGTAATTCTTCAATTTTGAGCTCAATCTTTAATGCAGACCACCAACATGAATTGGACACAATCCAAAGACCTCCACAAGCTTGCCTGAGTCACCAAGAACATCCACACTACTTCTTACTGAAATCATTCTCTCCTTCATCTAGAACATCAAGAACACAGTCTGTCATCACTGTCATATTGGAATAGATGCTTGCGGACCTCCAAACCACAAACTAATTGAGTTGTTAGTTCATATTGACTTCTTAAACACTCCACCAGATCCATAGAACAAGAAATTGCATTTCCAGATCTTGCCAGACCTATCTGTGTCACTCTGTCACCATTGAACATCTGCCAAAACCAGTTTTACTTAAGTGGTCGTAACTTCTTTAGATCTTCATGCGGAGCTCTAAAATCTTTACTGGATTATCTTAAGACACATTTCTACAAACCCTTTGAAGTGCATCCTCTGATCTTCAACTTATCTAGGATCTTTACCTCATTGTCTTCACTATTCTTGTCTATTCCTAATTAGGACTAATTTTATCAATATCCTCAGCACACAGCTCATCCAATCCTTATCATCAATGCAATAGGAGTATGTTGACATCAATGTCAACACCAGTTAAGCCCATACTTGCAACATAGAGAACTCATCTATTAGGACAAACAAATGAATGCTAGCTATGACATAAGAGAATGGGGTACATCAACTTTGACAATTTGGTAAAGATTATTTCCATGAAAGTAGTAAGAGATGTGCCAAATATCATCAAGCCTACAAGCACAATATGCAAGGAATGTTAGATTGGGAAGTGGACAAGGATAACTTTCAAGTCCAAGGAATATTCCACTACAAGGCCTTTGGAGCTAGTTCATACATACTTGTGTAGACCAAATAGGACAAAAAGCCTACAAGGTGAGAGGTATTTCAAGTTACTCATTGATGATTTGTCTAGAATGAAATGGGTTAGATTTTTGAAAGAAAAATCAAAAGCTTTCAGTAGATTCAAGATCTTCAAATCTATTTAGGGGAAAATTGGATTTGTTAATGTTCTAGATTTTAGATGTTTGAATCCTCCTTTCAACCTATAAATTCAAGGATCTAGGGTCGAGTGGCAATCCACTATCATACCCTAGATCATTGTGAGATGTAGGGAAGCTTGGATTAGGGAATTTAATTATCAGTTTCTCTTCTCTTATGCTCAATTGACCATTAAAACCCTAATTATGCAAATATGACAATAAACTGACAAATAATAGAAAAAGCTCTTGCAGATAGAAGTAAAATAGCAAATCACAGAGTACCTATTTTTGCAGTTCCAAAGCAGAACAATCAGGGACACTAGAGTGGACACCCAAGTCCAAGGTACTAGTTTCTTTGTGGGATCCTAATCTTCTTCCGACACTGATCATCACTGTAACTCCTATTTTTGGAAATTTAGCTGCAGAGGACACTAGAGCAAGCACCTAAGTCCTAGAAATGCTCTGGTGTCCTACTTCTCTTCAGATCCATAATCTTTGATGTCTGTTAATCCTTCCTACAACTTCACTTTTCCCAAATACAACACCTATAACCTACAATCACAAGACTTTGGGAGGGGGCTGTGGTGTTTAGAGGCTTTCCTTAGTCAAGCCCCAGAGGACTCTTAAGTCTCTGAACACCATTGTTAGATAGAGAGTGCGTACCCTTGTGAGGCAGAGGCAAAAACCAAAGGAATCAATGATGAAAACACGATATTATGTCACCTTGTAGTGAAGCTCTCATGGGAGGAAGATACTCTTCATTCCATGAGGAAATTGATGCTCAAATCTTGAAATATCAACACACAAAACACACAAGTATGCTCTTGCAACACAATGAAAGCCTTGAATCACCTTGAGAATGCCTAAATTTCACAATGTTCATCTAATTGAAATCTAGTTTTCAAACGAATGCTTAAAAATGCTTATATATGCAACTACAAGCACTCCCACCAAGATTTTAAAAATCAAAACTTACCCTGTCAGCAAAAGGACCAAATAACAGTCACAAACCGACACCCAAAAACTACGGCTGCCCTAAAATAGGGCAGAACTAGGGCATGGGCGTCCAAGTTCCCCCTTATTTTGGGTAGGGTACAGCTCAAGGGGTCCACCTAGGTCCAATTTGCCATGGAACCTAGGTTTCATTCCATTGGGATGCCAAAATATGAACTAAGATGTCTTAAATGCATGTAAAAGACCCAGGAGCTAAACCTTATGAGGGAAAAGCCCCCAAGGGGACATTTTCTGATGTTATAAAATCTATGGTTGAAAATGAAATGAATATAGAATCAAGTTCTTAAGATCTGATAGAGGTGGTGAGTTCACTTCAAATGAGTGTTATAGAGAGAAAGAATATGATTGTCCAAGAGATGGCCAAAACAATGTTGAGTGAAGCTAAACTTCCTGATATATACTGGAAAGAAGCAATTCATACTGCAGTCTGTATTCTTAATAGGGGACAACTAAGAAAGCACAACACTAAGACCCCTTATGAGCTTTGGAATGGAAGACCTGAATTGTCAAGTATTTTTGAGTTTTTGGAAGCAAATACTACATCAAAAGAGATGAAGAAGGTCTGGGAAAGTTTGACTCAAGAGTAGATGGAGGTATATTCCTTGGGTACTCGACTACTAACAAAGCCTACAAATGCTACAATAAAAGACTAAGGAAGATAGTTGAGAGTGTAAGAGTGGATGAAGAATCAAATCAAAATTCAATTGAGCAAGAGGATTATTGGTTAGATGAATGTGCCTACACAGAGGAAGTTGCAGAAGTTGAAGAAAAGGAGGAAACTTCAGAGAAGACTACTAAGACTCTAGCCAAGTATGTTTAGAAAAATTATTTAGAAGATCAGGTGATTAGAGACTAGAATGAAGGAGTTCAGACAAGAAGAAGATTTGCAAGAACAAATGAATAGGTAAACTTTGCTTTATTGCCAAGAATATAACCTAAATCCTTTAATGAGGCTAGCAAAGATGAAGGATGAATACAAGCCATGGAAGAAGAATTGAACTAGATAGAAAAGAATCAGACTTAGGAGTTGGTACCAAGGCCTGCTGACAAGAATGTAATAGGAACAAAATGGGTTTTTAGGAACAAGTTGAATGAAGATGGAGAAGTGTTCAGGAACAAAGAAAGATTGGTTTGCAAAGGGCATTCACAAGTTGAAGGTGTTTACTATGAGGAGACATTTGCTCTGGTGAAAAGAACCGAAGCAATCAGAATGGTTCTTGCTTTTGCAGTACATAAGGGATTCAAGGTATATCAGATGGATGTCAAATCTTCTCTCTTGAATGGTGACTTGGAAGAAGAGGTCTACATAGAACAGTTGAATGGTTTTCAGTTATCAAAAGATCCAAACATGGTGTGCAGACTCCAGAAGGATATGTATGGTCTTAAACAGGCCCCTAGGGCTTGGTATACAAGGTTGGACAAGTACTTACTCCAGTAGGGTTTCAAGAAAGGTACCATAGATAGCAACCTTTACATCAAGACTGAAGGTGATCAAATTCTAATTTTTGTTGTTTATGTTGATGATATAATCTTTTTGTTGGGAATTAAGGTATCTCAACCTTGCAATTCTTAGTATTGATTATTAGATTATTTATTTATTTAATTGCCTAATTTTGTATTTACTTGCACATCTTGTTTTGTCATTTAGTTTGAGGTGGTATTCTGACATGTCATCCTACTTGTAATGTGACATGGATGGTCAAGTCCAACACATGTGGATTTGGGCATCCCATTTGAGGTGGCACTAATATGTTGTGTCGGCATCTTGGATTATGACAGAGGAGTAATTTTGTATGACATAATCTATGACGCGTAAGAGCCAAGTATAGAGATTCCTATGACAAGTGAAGACAAGTGTCGGAGAGTATCTTTGCATGATTGAAAGGCATCTTTGGGTGCCCAAGTTGGGTTATGACATGTTGTAAGAGGAATATGCTATATTTAGTCTTATATGATAGATTCTCTTACAACATTTAAGGTGGTTATGTTGGATAGATTTTATGACAGCTATAAGATGCTTAAGAGCATCTGTCATAGCTATTTTTACCCTGGAGCGCTTCATTCTTGGGAAGTCAAATCTGCCATGTATGATAGATGTGAGAGAGTGTATGTATGTTGTACATGTGTCCTTTGATGTGGGAAATTGGTCATGTGGCCAAGATGGATGCTACCTCTAGAAGCTTCTTAGTTATGCCTTGTAACTCTATATAATGCAGTGTTTTGGAGTAGTAGATACATAGTGTTTTTACAGGTACTATTATGCTATCGGAATCACTCCAGAAACAACATTTACAAACTCCTAGAAGAACTTGCATTGCAAGTGTGTTGTAAATGATCTTGTTTTGATAATACATTGTGCAGGTTTTACAGTGTGGGGTTTTTTAATTGAAAAGGTTTTCCCCACAATATATCTTGTGTCACTCTCTTTCTATGTGTTGTGTTGCTAATGTAATCTTTATTTTATATGTTTAACATTGCTGCAATTGTAAGGATTTTAAAGAATTTGCATACTATTCCCCTGATTAGGTTGGTGTAGGAAGTGTGTTCCGTGTACCTTGCTTCCCTTCAGATGGTATTAGAGCTTGATCACCTTTGATCCTAGTTGTTGGGTAGGGGTTTTTTAGCTAATCTTTGATTGAGTGGGAGTCTGTGCAGAGTATTCTGTAATCTTGTTGTAGGACGGAGATGGCAGGCACATCCGAAAGGATAGATTTGGAAAAGTTTAATGGCAGCAATTTCGAGTTGTGGAAACTCAAAATGGAAGACATGCTTGTTGATAGAGATCTATGGGAAACAATTTCCAGAACAAAACCAACGGCAATGGCACAGGTAGATTTGGATCTCAAAGATCGTAAAGCTAAGGGTCTTGTGAGACTCTGTTTAACTAATTCCATCCTGTTAAATGTTCATGAAGAGAAGACCACGAAAGCGCTATGGAAGAAACTTGGTGATCTTTATTAGACCAAGTCCCTAGTAAACAAGTTATTCCTAAGGAAGAAGTTGTATTATCTAAGGATGGAAGATGGAGGATTAGTTATAGATCACCTGAATGCCTTTAACGTGCTAGTTGCATAGTTGACTTCTATTGGTGTGAAAATAGAGGAAGAGGATCGTTGCATGACCTTGCTTTGTTCTTTGCCAGACTCATGGTACTACCTTCTCATGGACATTGGGAGTACCACTACCACCTTCAAGATGGATGAAGTGGTTTCTTCACTTTTTTCTAAAGAGATGCGGAGAAAGTCTTTCAAGTTGGCTAAGGAGGCTCTTATGGTTCATGGAAGACCCAAAGATAAAGGGAAAAAAAAGGACAAGAAAGATGAGAAGGGTAGATCCAAATTCCATGGGAGATCAAAATCTCCTAGAAAGTCCAAGGCATTGTGTTGGAACTATGGTAAATCTAGGCATTTCTGAAAGGAGTGCAAGGAGGAGAAGAAGAAAAAGAAGAACATCTCTGATTTAGATTTTGACAAATCTCAAGATGATGGTGATGCTTTTGTTGCTGCCTTGGCCACCCATGCATCAGAAGATGTGTCGTTGATAGACTCTGGTGCTTCCTTCCACATGACCTCACATTGAGGTTGGTTTACAAAGTATGAAGAATACAATGTTGGGAAGGTATACCTAGGTGATGAATCTCACCTAAAGATAGTTGGCTATAGAAGAGTCTTGATCTGATTCCTTGATGGATGAGTGAAGGGGATCAATGGGGTTATGCACATCACTGGTTAAGCATGAAACCTTCTTTTTGTAAGTAAATTGAATGATGCAGGTGTGCAGGTTGTCTTCTAAGGTGGAGGATGCAAGATGACAAGAGGAGCTATGGTGCTTGCTAAGGGTACTCAGAGAGGTACTCTGTTTAAGCTGGATGTATACACTACTCAATACAATAGTTCTTTTGTTTTGAAGAAAAGAGCTTCAAATTCTTCATCCTCACCATTGGAACCAATAGTAAAGAAGTGTGTTGCTTCAACTTCTGATGGTAGTGCTTTCTAGGTACTTAAGGGTGCTCATGCTTTGGAAATGAAACTTCCTGCTGAGAAGACAATGTTGTGGCATGAGAAACTTGGTCACATTGATGAGAAGGGTCTTAGAGCCTTGAAAAATAAAAACCTCGTCAAGGGATTAAATGATTGTAATCTTGAGTTCAACTTTTAGAAACATTGTGTATATGGAAAACAAAACCATGTTTAGTTTTACTCAAGTTCTCATAAGTCTTCTGGTGTGTTGGATCTTATTCATTCTTATGTGTTTGGTCCTTTGAATATTCCTTTGATTTCTAAATCATTATATTTTGTATCATTCATTGATGATTACAGAAGGAGGACATAGATTTATTTTCTCAGAAGCAAATCTGAAGTCTTTAGTTGATTCAAAGAGTTTAAAGATTTTGTTGAGAATTAGACTGGTAAAAAGATTAAGTATTTGAGAACTGATAATGGTGGTGAGTTTTGTTCCGTAAAGTTTGATAAGTTCTGTAAAGAACATGGGATTGAAAGATATAAGACAACTCCATACACCCCGCAACAAAATGGAGTTGCAGAGATGATGAACATAACGTTGATGAAGAGGGCTAGGAGTATGCTTAGTCGAGCTATCCTCGAACAGAAGTTGTCTACCTAAAGATTTGGGACCTTAAGATGAATGCAAATTATCCTAAAATGCACCCAATCCCAAGTCCAAGGGACCTCAAGATTGGACCTAATTGCTAATGCACTAAACTATCTACTTTGCACCCCATCTAAGCACATTAACAATGATATGTCCTATATGATTGTGAAACTAAACTATGCTACTAGGGATTGCACTATTCTAGATGGATGTGAGCACTCAATTTGGTAGAGTAACTTTGCATAAGATGGCTTGTTGAAATGGGAGGTGGATGCCACAATTTATAGATTTTTGGGGATGGGATTGAAAGGCTAGGATCAATTTGGAGGATCAATGGTGGAGATTGCTTGAGGATCCTCAAGCAAGGAGAATTGGACAAATGGCATGATTGGATTAGATTAGAATTTTTCTCCAAGATTCAAGGGATGATTAATGGATAAGATTGCAAGTTTGAATGGATGGATAACTAGGATTGGGTAGTTGTATGACATGTAAGGACTCATTTATGGAAAGGTGAGGCTTGGATTTAGTGAAGAGTTTTTAATTCCTTGGAGAGGACAAGTGGAATTTTAAATTGGATGAATAGTATTCAAATAGTGCCACATGTAATTTTAAATTAGAATGAATAGTGACACATGGAGTCGGGTGGAAGAAATAGAGCAAATGTACACTTTATGGAAGATTTGACCATGATTCCAAAGTACCACTTGTCACATAAATGTGTGTACATAGGATGACAAGTGTACTTCTAGAAACATGGGGGTTTGTGATGATGAATTAATTAAAATTAATTCATGTGCACATGGATTAGAAGAAGATAATGATGATTACAAAAAGTAATCAAAAGTGAACAAAATAGGGAATTAAATAAATCTGATAATTTATTTAATTTTTTAAATGTGATTTATGAGCTATAGTAAAAAATATTTAATTTTTAAACTATAGTAGAGGAATTTGATTTTTTGTGAAAGGGAAAAGGTTTAGAATAAATTAATTAAAGAATTAAAAATTATTTAATTAGCAATTGGGTCAAATGGAATGATGTAAGTGAGATTAGGGTTGGATTGCATAGGTGGATGGAAGTGGTTGTGACCATTTTCAAACTCTACATTTTGCCCCTCTTTGATATGGCGTCATAGTTGTCGCGGTTGATGAGATATCAAAGAATGTGAATTTTTTGATAAGAGGGAAGTAGGTGACCAGGTGATGCCCCCTCGAGAGATTGGTGGAAAAAATAAATTTTTTCAACGATCTCTTGGAAAAAGGAAAAAAATATGAAAGCAAGGGAAAAGGGGTCCCGCGACTGAAGAATGGGAAAAAAGGGGAAATGGGGGAAAAAAAAGTGGAGTGGTGGGAGAAAAAAGAAAAGAAAAAAGAGGGGGGGAAAAAAGAAAAAAAGAAAAAGAAATGGGGGGGAAGAAAAAGAAAAATTAGGGTTGGGGGGTATAAATGGAAAAAAGGAGTTCATAAAGTTCATTTGGGTTTGGTGAGTTGGAGTGAATAGAAAAAATAAGAGCGAAGTGATGGTGGGCATCCCATGAGAGGAGCACTGAGCGGAGCGGGTGAGGGAGTACTTGCGACTCGCGGCAGTAGGCGAGCCGGTAAGTACACCTTGCCTACTTTGTGTATTTAGGTTTTTTTTGTATTAGAGCCACCTAGGGTATTGTTGTTTTTGTTTTATTATTGGGGGGTGCACAAAAAATAGTGCGGGAATGGATGAAGGGGCATAGAGGGGGGGGGGGGGGGTTGTGAAACAATGATGGGGGGGCAGTTTTGGTGCCCGGCCGAGGGCCGTGACACCTAGCTTAGGCCGGCGTCCGGCCGGTGCCAAAGCAACTTTTTTGTGTTTTTTTTTCAATTTTCAATTTTTTGATTTTTTTTTTAATTTTTTTGAGAACATTTTTTTATTTTTGATTTTTTATTTTTTTTATTTTTTGAGAACTTTTTTTTATTTTTTTAGATTTTTGAAAACGTTTTTTTATTTTTTAGACTTTTTGGGAATGTTTTTTGATTTTTTTTTTTTGATTTTAGATTTTTTAAAACATTTTTTTGACCTTTTGGATTAGTGGAGATTGATCCAAGCTAGCGCCAAGGCACCTGATCAGGGGAAGAGGGTTCAACCCATGCTAAAACACACGACCAGGGGAATGATTTTTAGGCAAAGAGGGGATAGGGATCTAACTAGAGACACCACTGAGTGGGGGAAAGAACATGTCACCTAACTTAGACTGACATGGTTTGAGATGGAGGAAATTGGAAAATTGAAGACAAAGACTGACATGGTGTGTTTTGGAATGATGTAGGAGGATGGGGATGTTCTTCAGTCACGGGAGCGACAGCTGCTGATGTTTGACCTGTGTGGGGAGCTAGATAGGATGGAGAGATTCTTCTTATGGATGGTAGGATTGTGGCATATTGCAAAAATGTCGTGGATACAGGCAGACCAAGCAATGATGACAACATTAGTGGAGCGGGGGAAAATAGATCAGTGTGTCTTCTTGTTGTCGATAGGGGAGGTGACAATTATGTTGGAGGATGTATGGAGGATCCTAGGGGTCCCCATACACAGCAAGAGTGTAGTATATGATCACAAATAGGGATGAGGATTATGGATGAGGTGTTTGCCTTGGGACGGG
Organism: Cunninghamia lanceolata; assembly: GCA_027924645.1. NCBI lineage: Eukaryota > Viridiplantae > Streptophyta > Pinopsida > Cupressales > Cupressaceae > Cunninghamia > Cunninghamia lanceolata. The sequence continues at coordinate 4,342,272 of BSBN01001064.1, forward strand.
TGCCATATGGAGGTGACAGGATGGAGATGATATACCAACTAGCGATAGATAGGGGCCTATATTGATTGCTCCTATTTCTCATAGGATTGATAGCATGGACCTTGGTCCGAGACAGGAGGTACCATGGGTTTCCAGTGGGGTGGGGAGTGGTTCTATTACATATGATTAGAGATGGTGTGACGTATGCATGGGGGCCATGCATATTGGCTCATCTGTATCATGACATGGATGTCGTGGTGTACAGGTGATCTGGGAGCTTGGGGTGCATGGTGACATTGCTACATATCTGGGTGTGGGAGCACATACCAGTGACCCAACCGTTGGTAGTGCAAGATAGGCTAAGGTGTCAACCATTTGCTTATGCATACAGGAGACATTTGATCCACCGGCAGTCGAGGGATATGAGATACTAGAGGCGAGTGATGGATGACATTCAGGAGTTTGCATGGAAGCCATGGAGGGAGGTAGAGAGGTGGCATGAGGATAGGGTGCGACTATGGTATATGATGCAGTCCTGGTTCTTGTTGGGGTGGACACATATGATTATTGATAGATACTTGCTAGAGCGAGTGCAGCGATAGTTTGGTTTAGTGTAGGATGTGCCATAGGTAGATGCAATGTTCACACAGATATGAGAGGTACAGGGTTAGTGGGGATTGGCTCCTGATCCTCAGATGGTGATAACAAAGTTTGAGGGCCTCCAGCCATAGGCATGGTAGGTAAGATGGGATGTAGTGGACATAGGGACTACGCCAGCATATGATCAGTGGTGGGTGTAGCAGAGGCCAGTGAGACTCATGCTGCTACTGGGATATGTAGCAGTAGAGGATGCAGTAGTAGAGGATGAAGAGGATGATGATGCAGATGAGGATGAGGAGGATGTGGAGGAGGTGTAGGTAGAGGAGATGGATGTAGATGTTGGGGGTGATGGTGGAGGTGATGGTAGAGGTGATGTGGATGGATTAGAGTTGGCTAGGGCATAGGAGCAGATATGCCAACTACAGGCATAGATAGCGCAACTAGAGGGCCTGATAGCCCAGTTACAAGGATAGATCAGAGATGAGAGTGCTGCAAGGTTGGTGAGAACATAGGCTCAAATATAGTAGCTACTAGCATAGATAGCTCAGCTAGAGGTATAGGTAGCTTAGTTGGAGGGACAAGTAGCCCAGTTACATGCATAAGTTATAGAACTGTAAGCACAGGTGACATAAGCTCAGGGGTTAGCATGGTGGTATGCGTAGGAGAGGGACCAAGCCCTCTAGGCATCAGGGATGGGGGAGATGGTGAGGTCCATGTAAGAGAGTACTAGCGAGGCCCAGTACTACATGAGACTTTATGAGGGGTTAGTACTAGTAGAGAAGAGAGTCAGTTACCGTAGCTGGTCATCAGCTTCTGGATCTAGGAGGTCAGGATGGTCAGAAAGGTCTGTTCAGCAACCCTCACCATATGCATTAGCAGTAGTATAGATGATGCCTCCTTAGGCACCAGGATAGACAGTTCGGCAGGATATGGGGGCTCTTCCTCAGAGGGATTTAGGACTAGCTGAGTTAGAGGTCTCAGGCAAGGACAACTCCACCTAGCGGCATGATGTATACATGTACTATTTTTGATAGGTTTAAGGACCACATTTTGTATCATGATCACATTTTGATATAAATATATGAGATAGATTATTTGATTGACGTGCTATGTATTATGGATGGATGCATTGATTGATGATTTATGATGTGTTATATATGATGGATGCATGGATTTATGATGTATTATATATGATGGACATATGACTTGTGTATGCATTTGGTGGTTTATGGATGTCATTATGTTATTTAAATGTGTTTATGATGGTTTTGATAGAAGATGTTATGAGTTGACTTGTATTTGGATGCAGGGTAGAGTGTATATATGTGTTATGATGGATGTATGGATGTGTGGTGCTAGCATTCTTGTGATGCAAGGTGATCTATGGTTATTTATGGATGAATGATATGTAGTACATATGATATTTGAATGATTATAGTTGGACTAACATGTTTGTGATGCATGGCCATGTGTGGGGATGGATGCGTAGGCATCGGTAATGTAATGTGAGTGATAATGATATGCAAATAGGTCCCTGAAAGTGGTCATAGGATAGTAGGGGGGAGATGGGATAGTAGAAAGTAGGGGGTGATGGAAATGTAGGTGTTGGTGAATCTTGAAGCAAAAGTAGAGGGATGGGGTGATGAGGGTAGATGTAAATGTGTAGGATAAAGGAATGACATCATACTAAGGCATTCTGCCAATAAAAAATGAGTGCTACTGCTGATATAGCATGGGAAGTTATGCACCAGGGTATGTAGAACCAAGGTGGTAAGGCATCCATGCATAGGACTTGACACTGCAAACAATAGGATGAACCCATGCATGCTCATAATAGTACAACCTTGTCTAATGAACGAGGGGGATTCAAATCATAAACCCTTAGTACACCAAAGGTATGAAGAACCTTAGATGCAAAAGGGGGATACTATGCCAAAACTGACCCTACATTTCACAAGATATGAATACTATGATGGAGTAATGAGAACTTCCCACAAGCACGGCATACAAAAGCAATGACTATGCTCCATTATGGATTTTTTGCCACATGCTATGATATAATGAGATCAAGATAGCTTTGAAATAATCCAAGAATGGTGCACAAAATAAAAATCACAGACCAAAATGTTAATTGATCCAAAACATAGACATTGCATCTCTTGCCAAAGGATGGATGGAGGATTGATGATTTTGTCCATTGTAGGAAGGATGCAGCCTAGGACAAGAATCGATGGTGGATTAAGATAAACTAATGATAGGCAGGGGGACACAGGTCGCTAGTTATGGAAGAGCTAATCTGTTGGTGAAAGATTTTGCATGGGATTGTTATGCTCTGATAGGATGCCTAGAAAGTGTATCATTTGTAGATTAGGTGTAATCAACAAGCTCAGGAAAGTGGGACCATCCAGACAGGTTGGATGGGTGCATCATATGTACCTGTGTACTGGATACTTCCTTCATATTCTAGACTACCTACATACGCTGTATCCACGAGATCAAGGCACATTACAATGTAGGTGGTGATCATATGTAGTACTGGGAGACTTGATGATGTAGGGACAGGGGTTGGTTCATGTGGAATGATGAGGTTTGGTTTAAAGGGTGTGGGTGTCAGGTATGAAAAACCATGGTGGGGATGGTATTGGTGAGGTGAAACGGTAGCATAAAGATGTGATGTCTATGCGAAACTGCCAAAGGGACTAAGGTTAGGGATGGATGAGGAGAATCAGGTGTATGTTAGTGGCATGGAATGTTGTTTTGGGATATGGGAGATATTTTGGGAATGATGGACAATGGAAGCTCAAATGATGGGTTTTCTCTAAAGCTCAGATGAGGGGATCATGGGATACAAGTTAGATAGTGTGGATGATGATGAGAAGGTGATTTGAACAATGGATCTAGGTTGAACCTACACATGACGTCTACAAGCAAGTTTTCACCATGGTACTTATCCAAGGTGCCACAAGAAATGGTTTTCACCATAGGATGAATTATTTCTCTTTACTGATTTTTTTTTATTTTTTTGTATTTTTGACATAGGGTATTCAACGGACTAACTGTGGAACCACTTTAGGTGGATGATGTTTATAGGCTCATCAAGTTCTTCTCCTTCAAGGGTGGAAAGGTGGTATGCTCTAGAGCCATACTTAGTAGTGACAATGTAGGGGCCTAGCCAATTAGGCTCAAATTTCCCTTTCTTTTCTCACTTTGATAGATTTCTTTGATTTTCTTTCAGGACCAAGTCTCCTATTACAAATTTCCTAGCACGAATCTTCTTGTTATAGGATCTATGAAGCTGATTTTGGTATGCTTGGAGGTGATTGAGGGCGTTGAGGTGCCATTTGTCCAATAGATTGAGCTCTTGAAGGTGTACAACATGGTATTCCTCATCAGTGATAACATTATGCAAGGAGATGCACATTAAGGGCAATTCGATCTATATTGGTATGATACCTTTGACTTCGAAGACTAGGGAATATGGTGTAGCTCATGTAGGTGTACGAATGCTAGTGTGATAAGCCCAAAGGGAAGGGTGAATGTGGAGGTGCCAATCATAGCTAGTTTAGTTGACAACTTTCTTGAGGATTTTGAGCAAGGTTTTGTTAGTTGCCTCAGCCTGGCCATTACCTTGTGGGTAATATGGAGTGGACCAATGATTTTGGATGTGGAATTGTTCACAAAGGTCCCGAACATCATGGTTTTTGAAAGGTTTACCATTGGTAATAATGGCAGATGGGATACCATAATGACAGATGATATGGTAAAGGATGAACTTGGTGATTTGATTTCCTATGGTGAAAGTGAGAGGAATGGCTTCAAACCACTTAGTGAAGTATTCAGTGGCGGTGATGATGAATTTGTGTCTGTTGGAGGAGGATGGGTGGACTTTGCCAATGAGATCTAGGCCCCACTGAGAGAAAGGCCATGGTGTGGTGATGGGCTGAAATGCCTAAGAGGGAGTGTGAATGAGATCTCCATGCTATTTACAAGGCTTACGCTTCTTCATGTACTCACATGCATCATGTTCCATAGTAGGCCAATAGTATCTGGTATGTAAGAGCTTCTTGGCTAGGACAATACCCCTTGTGTGTTCTTTGCAGATACCTACATGGACTTCATGTAAGGCAAGGGAAGCTTCTTCCATGTTTAAACATCAAAGGAGAGTGCCATCATAGCTTCGGCAATAGAGGGTGTCGGCAAGGATAGTGTAGCGAGTGGCTCGATGAATGAGGGATCTTTATTGTTTGTGGGTGGATTCAAGAGGGAAAGTGTGATGTTGGAGGTAGGTGTAGATGTCATGATACCAAAATTTTCTAGACCAACAATCTCACAAATGAATTCTAACTTGGAGACACAATATGCTAGCATTAGGAGATGTTCCACAAGAAACTCACATTGATGGTTGTCATGATGCATATCCAGAAGGGAACCAATAGTAGCCATGACATCAGCTGCTTTGTTGTGAAGGTGAGGCACCTGTTCAAACTGTATGTAGGTGAAGAATGGTTTGTATTCATCAACCATTTGCGTATAGGGCACTAGCTTGTCATCCTTGGTGAGAAACTCTTCATTTACTTGTTTGATGATCAACTGGGAATCTCCATAGACTTATCGCTGCAAGATATTCCATTGTACTATTGTTTTGAGACCAATGATCAAAGCTTCATATTTGGCTATATTTTTCATGCATGGGAAAGCAAGCATGTAAGCTTTGGGGATGTAATTGCCTTGCAAGGTCACCAATAGTATTCCAGCCCCTAAACCATGATTGGTGAAGGATCCATCAAAGTATAGTTTCTAATTTTTTGATTCTATCATGGTTAGGATGGACTCATCTAGAAAATCAATGGATAATTGTAGATAATCTATGAGGAGTGCTTCAGCCAATTGATCTTCTACAACCTATTCTTTGATTGCTCATCAGTCAACATATTCCATGTCAAATTCACTCAACAACATAACCCATTTTGCCATTCTTCCTATAAGTGTGGTCCTAGAAAGTAGATACTTGAGAGGGTCAAATTTAGAGATGATATTGATAGAATGACTTAGTATGTAGTGTTGTAACTTTTGGGAATAGAAAATGACAACTAGACATGCCCATTCCATAGGGGTGTAGTTAAGCTCATAGCCAACTAGAGTCCTACTGATGCAGTATATAGCCCTTTCATAGCCAGTATCATCCTGTTGTGCTAAAAGTGCCCCCAGTGCTACTAAAGTTGCTGATATGTACAATAACAAGGGCTTTCTAGGGATAGGTGCTATTAGAACTAGTGGTGAAGCTAGATATTCCTTGATGTGGTCAAATGCTTGTTGACAATTTTGGTCCCATTTGAAATGTACATCTTTGTGAAGCAAATGGGAAAAGGGATGACATTTGTCTACGAGTTGAGAAATGAACCTACGTATAGCCTGTGGTTTTCCTTAGAGACTTGGGAGTTGTTTGAGTGTCTTTCGAGGAGGCATTTCTGTTATAGCAGTGACTTTCGTAGGATCTACCTCGATGCCCTTACGGGAGATAATGAACCCCAAGAGTTTGCCTGATGTTATGCCGAAGACAAATTTCTTGGGGTTGAGGTGAAGCTTATACTCTCTGAGCCATGCAAAGATCTATCGCAAGACCTCAAGATGTTCTTCCCTTGTTCTATATTTTCCTAGGAGATCATCCATAAAGTCTTCCATTATTTTGCGTATCATGTTATGGAAGATGGTAATCATTGCACGTTGATAGGTTGCCCTAGCGTTCTTTAGACCAAAGGGCATGACTTGCAAGCATTATGTACCCCAAGGACAAGTAAAAGTAGTTTTATGTTGATCTTCAGGGATGATTTTGATTTGATTGTACCCAGAGAGGCCATCCATGAGGGAGAGAATCTCATGTCCTGCTGTGAGGTCTACAATTATGTCAATCTTGGGGAGTGAAAAATCATCTTTTGGACATGCTTTGTTGAGGTCTCAAAAGTCTGTACAATAGCGGATACCCCCAAGTTTCTTAGCAACTGGAACAATGTTAGAGACCCATACTGGATAGTCAATAGGGTGGATGAAGCTGGCATCTAATAGTTTCTATAGTTCTTCTTTGACAAGCAAGGCAACTTGAGGGTGCATCTTGTGAAGTTTCTGCTTAACAAGTCTTGCATTGAGATGTACCACAAGATGGTGAACAACCAAGGATGAATCCAATCCTAGCATGTTGGTGTAGGACCAAGCAAACACATCAGGTGCTTCATGAAGCACTATGTAGAGATTGGATTTTTCTTCAGTACCAAGACTTTCTGCTAGATGTGTAAGTTTGGGAAGTTCTTGTGTGCTGAGGTTGATTTCTTGGGTGCCTTCAATCAGAATATCAGAATGCTCTTTCCAGTAAGATGGTATGGGGGAAGATGGAGATACTCATCTTCTAGTGCCTCAGAGAGGTTTTCACTAGGAGATACATCTTTATTTTTCTCTTTTGTGTCTGAAAGTGCCTCAGAGAGGTTTTCACTAGAGGATGATTTTCTATTTTTTGATTTTTTCTTTTTTGGACTAAGGATCTCCTCTTCCCCAAAGTAGGCATGAGCATGCAAGCATATGTCATACTGTAAGGTGTCATGGAGTTCTAGGAATGCGGTGAGGGCCTAATCATGTGGAAATATGTTGAGAGGCGATGGTCCTTGATAATCCCAAGCAATGAGTTCAAGATGAACAAGGGGGAGGTAAATAACGAAGATGGAGTTGTCAGGGAAGATGCATGAAAGATTAAGATCTTTGCATGAAGCTATGATGACACTTGGAGTGATGTTATCAACACTAGAAGAGGATTTGGTTACTTGTACCGAAGTTTTAGTAGATCCACAAATTATCATAGTTGGGGGAGCATATCCTAAACTAAAGTGTTGAGCATATTTCTTGGGATATGTAGGATCAACCATGATGGGTTCTATAACACCTTGTTCATCGGCACCAAGTCATGTTCCTCGATAAGGTATTTTGGTACAAATTTGAAATGCTACATGATATTTGTCTTTGAAGTATTCAATATGTATAGGTGTTGGGGTGGTTTTATCACGGTATAGCCAATCGCTCAAGGCTATTTCTTCAGCTTCCTCTTCTCTAGAGACCTGTGCTAGTACACAGGGGATTTTATCATTGATCCCATGCTATTGTTCTTATTCCTTCTTCGGAAGATGACGACCACGGGAGTGGGGGGATAATGGTAATTGTCCCATGTGTAAGGCATTGTGAAGCTCATATTCACTACACCCTTTGTCTATGATCTTGATCTTTTGAGGTGTAGGGTGGAGGATGAGGTGGAAGCTTGTGATGGATCAATGGTGACTTGTGGAGTGGATGATGACGTAGATGGAGTGGATAAGGGTTCTTTGACATGGTCCCCATAGGTGCTTGGATAATGGAATTGTCAATCATAAACAACCTCTAAGGCCTTGCAATATTCAAAGGGTTGTTGATCAGTGAGAATAGTGACTTCTACACCATTGTGAGGGAATTTGAGACATTGGTGATATGTGGATGGAATGGATTGCATGGCATGCAACCATGGTTGGCCTAGGAGGAGATTATATGGAAGGTCAAGATCAATCACATGACATAGAGTGGGCATGGTAAGTGGGCCCACCTTGATAGGGAGGCATATGGTACCCTCAGACTCCCTTTCTATGTTGTCATAAGCCTTGATGGAGATGACCAAATACTCTAAGTCAGCTGCTAAATACCCCATGAGTTTGATAAATTTTAAGGTACATATATTCAAACTAGATCCATTATCCAAAAGGACCCTCTTGATCTTGTGGTTGGCAATTTGGACTTCAATGTGGAGTGCTTTATTATGCATGGGATTGATGGGTGCAATATCAGCATGACTAAAAGTGAGATGGTAGGATGAAGATAATTGAGCGACAAGGTTTTGGAATTGGGTAGGAGGTATGTCGGTGGGAACATAAGATTCTTGGAGGGCCATGTCAAGAATTTCATGGTGGATGGTGGATGTCCTGAGGAGTTCCAAGATGGAGATTTGTGCCAGGGTTTTCCCAAGTTGGTCAACGAGATTGTATTTGGGAGTGGTGGTAGTGGAGGATGGGGATGGTCCCTTTAAAGTTACTCACCCACGATGGGTGGTAACAACACATTCAGGAGTGGTATTTTTGAGTTTGACGGTGGTGACACAAGTTGAATCAAAATCAATTCTACCCAATACATTATCGTAAGGAGGCGGAACATTGTTGTAATTGATGTTGTTATCTTGGTTGTTAGGATTGGTGTTGGAGGACAATGGTTTAGATGCGGTTTGATTATTGTTGTAGTGGGGAAGAGGGTCTTGGTAGACACCGAGGATATCATTGGGTGATGTGTTGTTATTTTCTTCGATTTGGATGTCATTGTGATTGATGAGGTCTTAGATATAGTTTTTCAATTTCATGCATTTGCTTGTGGCATGGCCCTTTATGCGATGATAGTCACAATATTCCTTCTCTTTGTACCACACAGGTTTAGGTTGATTTTCATCAAATGGTTTCATCATGGGGAACTCAACCATGTTGGCCTGGACTAACTTTTGGAATATAACCTTGAGTGGTTTACCCAAGGGAGTATAATTGCATTTTGGATTGTTATAGGGATTCCACTTTTGAGGAGCGGATGGGACTAAGACATTGTTTGAAACATTTTGGACTACATTTGTCTCTTTTGGTTTAGGAGTGGTGATTTCGATATACTTGGAATCAATAGCACCATCTCCTATGGTGTTCTTTTTTTTAGCCCAAAATTTAGGCTTATCGTTGGATGTTTAGTCATTGTCATTTTTGTTGTATATTTTTACCAAACCTTTCACAATAAGGGCCTTTTCAATTGTGACCCCCTTTTCTATGATTTCATCAAAGGTTGATGCACAATGTACTTGCAAGTGAAAGGCCATTTCTTGGTTGAGATTTTGGATAAAAATGTGGATGAGTTGTTTTTCGGGGGTTGTCCAAGGTAGCCTACTAGCAAGGGCTCTCCATCTTTGTAAGTAAGCGGTGAAACTCTTGCCACTTCATTGCTTGGTGTTACAAAGGTTGAGCATAGTGATTTAATGCTCTACATTGTATGAGAAGTGGGTGACAAATTTCTTTAAAAGATTAGTGAAAGTAGAGATGGAGCTGTAGGGCAAGTGCATAAACCATTCTAGGGCTTGTCCTCCTAAGCTTCATGGAAAAAGACAAAGGAGGAATTGGTCATCATAGGCTACTTCTTGGCATGCCATGAAGAATTCCTTTATGTGATCACAAGGGTCTCCTTTTCCTTTGTATTTATCAAATTTTGGCATTTTGAAATGTTGAGGAAAAGGTGTGATGGTCATGTTTCTATCAAATGGATAGGGACATAAGTCTTCAAACTTATAATGTTTCTTTTGGTCCCTAGTTGGATGTTTTTGAGTGAGTTTTTCATTTCTTGCCATTCTTGGTCGAAAGGATTAGCAAGAGGTGGTTGTGGCATGTATGGGGGTTGTTTTGATGATGATTGTTGGTGTTGGGGATGGATGTATTATTGTTGTTGGGTGTATGGAGGTGGACCCATGGTTTCAATATAAACATGGGACCCACATGTTTGTTGTTGTGGGATGGTTTGTTGATTTTGAAGGGGTGGTTGTTGTTGGGTGATGTAACTTGGAGGTTGCATCAATGACCCATGCAGAGGTGGTTGATGCATAGATGATGGATATGTGTGTGTGGGATTGGTATAGCTCATCAAGGAATTTTGTGGTTGATTGAATGGATTAAATTTTTGGATGGGTGTTTGTGTTGTGGGTGGTAGCACTTTTTGAGTGATGATCGACCTTTAAGGGATATTCAAAGGAGGAAGGGGTTGTGTTGAGAGGCTGGTAGGTTCTTGTTGGTTGTTTGGTGGAGGTGGTATGTTGGTCATATTTTGTGAAATGACAATTTTTATATTGGTGGGCATGTTTGGATCGAGCATCATATGAGAAGGCATTGTATAAGGTTGCTCCGATACTTGTGGTTGTGATACAACATTAGGTTCTATGTTTTGACCAAGGATGTGGATGGCATTAGTGTTGGATGAATAGCTAGCCCATGGGTTGTCATAAATGAGTTCGTTGGAATTAGGGACACATCCCCATGGTTGATCTTGAAGGGGTGATGGTGGCTTATCATGGAAAATGGTTTTGATCTTGTCATGATCGTATTAATATGGAAGGCATGCACCATGTTCAATGAGATGTTCAATAAATTCATCCTTATGGTTGTCAATGAATTGGTCAAACTTGTCATGTAATCCCTTTTCATTGAGAAAATCAACAAAGGTAGGGGAATATGGGTGAGGATGAGTGGATGTTTCACCCACTTCAGGTTGGTTGACGTATCCATCCACATTACTCATGGTAGAGTCATGTGAAGAGAAGGGTTGGTAATGTAAGTCCATTCCTCTCCTAGCTTGTGATCGCATGATAGGAGGCATAAAAGGTGAACTTGGATATGATTTGGATGATGAGGTACCAATGATGATGGATGGGAATGGATTTCTAAGTTTATAATCTAGATCAAGAATGATTAAGGACCAACGATTACTCTATGCACTTAGGGTGGACAATGAGCCTAAGAAAAAGGGTGATAGGACTATTTTACTTGGGGTAGACAAGACACACCAAGCAAAATGAGATTTCTTGAAGTCCATTAACTTAGGGGTTTGTCTAAGTTCCCAAGCTAATTTATCCAAGAGGGTTGATGATGCTTAGTTTATACTAAACTTAAGATAGACAAAGTCTTAAGCTTAACACAAATAAAAGGATGATTTTGATCTAGAGTCTAACCTTAGGATTTGGATGTGATTTGGATTGATTGTGGATGGGAATAATATGATTGGATCAAGATCAGATTGATTTGAAGATGATTGATCAATTATGGATTGGTAGGGATTGATTAAGGATGATAATCGATGACAAACAAAGATTTGGCTAAAGATGGTTTAAGGATAATGAATGATTATTACAAGGATAATGCTATGGTTAATGATGGGGTCAATGATGGGCTAGGGCGAATTAATTATGGATGACTTATATAGTTTACAAACTAATGATGGTGGTGACAAGGATAATGCTTGATGATTAGAGTGGATCACAAGCTAAGAGAGAGAAATGGACATGGACATGGATGTCATGGCATGTGATCTGGAAGGATGATGTGGAAAAAGGATTTGTTGGCAACCAAAAGGATAAATTTTTGACTTTTTAATGCCTTTGACAATGGGCACTGATTAAGGGGGCTAGGCGTTATTTCAGAGCACTAGGTGCTAATTTGTAAGAAATGAGTGCCACTTTGGGACAACGGTGATATGTTTTGATTTTCAAGTTGTATGATTAGATTTTTCAATTGATTTAAGTGGTTTTGGGTGATGTCAATGAGTTTTCTTGGCAAGTAGACAAACACACCAATCAAGAGAATATAATGGGCAAAGGTTTGACAGGAAGTACAAGCGTGATGTGTATGTTCAAGAAGCCCCTCAAGGCCAAAATTTCCATGGGTGTAAACACAATCAAAAACACTTGAAGACAATGCTTAATCTACCTAAGGTCAAGGTGAATGGCAACTTGTCAAGCCCATAACTTGGAATCTCCAACTCAAATGCAAACACACTAATTACTAAGTGTGTCCATTATATTGTCTTTGTGAGAGAGGATGGATAGGGGCCTCTTGGAATGGAAGGATAACCTAATCATCCTTTCCCTGGAAAGCTACGTATAGCTTATGCTAAGTCGAGGATTCCTATCTCATCTCTAGGGATCCATATGGTCTGAATCTACAGAGGATTATGTGTCCTCTTGCCTTGAACAAACCACCACAATGTCAAAAAGGGGTGGGCTTCTAATCCAAAGGTATTTAGTGGGGGATATTCAGGGGATCAACACATTATGAGCATCCAGCAAGCCACTTAAAGCTTTAACTAGTCATACTAGGAGTCTCATATACACAAGGTATGCCTCCATTCAAACTAGCATTGTACGGTAAGCGCTAATACTAGTTAGACTTGGCTTTCACCTTATCCTTTTTTATATAGTAGACCAAATGAAAGTACTGCTTAGGGTCATCCCTTGGGGTGAGTACCTCTTTTCCCACCAAGGTAGGCCCTTTTCTACAAAAATGAAAAAGAAGAGAGAAGAACCATTTCTCTTCACCCAAGATCCTTATGAAGGAAAGGGGAGAGGATACTTTGATTCTATCCCTTGGGATCTACTAAAACAACTTGCAGGCACATCGAACACTTCAAACAATCTAAGTTCTTTTTAAGCACCCAAATAGAAGTGTTCCCATGTTAATAAATGCAAACACACATAAAAGGGGAAAATCTTGCAAGGAAAGCATTAGTAGTTTGATCTTTTGTCTTCGACAATTGATAAAGCTACAAAACCCATGTTAATTCAAGACAAAAAGATAAAAAACTAACCTTTTCTAAATAGAGACTAGGCGCTAATATAGAGTGCTAGGTGTCACTTCATAAAGACAAGCACCCCTATAGAAACTAAGCGCTACTTTGCAAGATATTCTATACTAAAGGTTAGGCACTGATATACCTGATTGGGCACTGATATGTTGGCTGGGCACTGATCCATAGGATTGGGTGCTGATCCAATTTTGGCAAAGTTTCCCCCTTGTTAAATGGAATTTTCCTACAAAACAAAGAGCTCCCCTATAGAAAATGATGATTAGAGGCCTACAAACTCCTATCAAAAATATCCAAAAGACATTAATTCTATGCTAACTAATGGCAATTGCTAATTTACGGGACTGGGTGCCACTATGGCTAATGGGCACTAATCTGCTATTGCAGGTACGAATCCAACATAGGCAGCACCTCCCCCTTGTAAAATGGATTTTCCCTCCAAAACAGAGAGCTAAGATGCACTAAAAGTTAGTAAAAATACCTTTAAGACCTAATGCAAACATAAAGTACTGAAATTGAAAAGAAAAACTATGAAACCAAGCTTTTTACCTTAAGAAGGGCTAGGTGCTGATATACCTAGCTAGGCACTGATTCACTACAATGGGTGCCACTTTGCAGAGATTGGACGTTAATCTGACCTGTCACAAGAAAAGATACACAAAACATGCAATTTGTTAGTCCTAAGGTGGTGGGAGTCCCACTGGGCATGCCAAAAATGTCTACCTAAAGATTTGAGACCTTAAGATGAATGCAAATTATCCTAAAATGCACCAAATCCCAAGTCCAAGGAACCTCAAGATTGGACCTAATTGATAATGCACTAAACTATTTACTTTGCACCCTATCTAAGAACATTAACAATGATTTGTCCTATATGATTGTGAAACTAAACTATGCTACTTGGGATTGCACTATTCTAGATGGATGTGAGCACTCAATTCGACAGAGTAACTTTGCATTAGATGGCTTGTTGAAATGTTAGGTGGAGGCCTCAATTTATAGATTTTTGGGGATGGGATTGAAGGGCTAGGATCAATTTGGAGGATCAATGGTGGTGGTTGCTTGAGGATCCTCAATGAAGGAGAATTGAACAAATGGCATGATTGGATTAGATGAGAAGTTTGCTCCCAGATTCAAGGGATGATCAATGGATAAGATTGCAAGTTTGAATGAATGGATGGCTAGGATTGGGTAGGTGTATGACATGTGAGGACTCATTTATGGAAAGGTAAGGCTTGGATTTAGTGAAGAATTTTAAATTCCTTGGAGAAGACAAGTGGAATTTTAAATTAGATGAATAGTGTTCAAATAGTACCATATGTAATTTTAAATTAGAATGAATAGTGACACATGGAGTGGGGTGGAAGAAATAGGACAAATGTACACTTTATGGAAGATTTGATCATGCTTTCAAAGTACTTGTCATGTACATGTGTGTACATAGGATGACAAGTGGACTTCTAGAAACATGGGGGTTTGTAATGATGAATTAATTAAAATTAATTCATGTGCACATGGATTAGAAGAAGATAATGATGATTACAAAAAGTAATCAAAAGTGAACAAAATAGGGAATTAAATACATATGATAATTTATTTAATTTTTGAAATGTGATTTATGAACTATAGTAAAAAATATTTAATTTTTAAACTATAGTAGAGGAATTTGATTTTTTGTGAAAGGGAAAAGGTTCAGAATAAATTAATTAAATAATTAAAAATTATTTAATTAATAATTGGGTTGAATGGAATGATGTAAGTGAGACTAGGGTTGGATTGCATATGTGGATGGAAGTGGTAGTGACCATTTTCAAACATCTACATAAGTTTTGGGTTGAAGCTATAGCCACTGCTTGCTACCTGGTTAACAAGTCTCCTACTTGAGCAATCATTGATAAGACACCCATGGAGGTGTGGTCTAGTAAGAAGCCCTCGTTGATACATCTTCATGTTTTTGGTTGTGAGGCATATGCACATGTGCCTAAGGAGAAGAGGTTGAAATTGGAAAACAAGGCAGTTAAGTGTATCTTCATTAGCTATGGTGTCGGTGTGAAAGGGTACAAGCTTTGGGATCTTATGGCTGAGAAAGTCTTGTATAGCAGAAGTGTTATTTTTAGAGAGGTAGCTCATTCTCTTATTATTTTACAGCTAGAAGAAAAAGGAAAGAAAGATGTTGTGGTTCAATTTCCTACTACCCCTAAGAAGACTGAACCGAAAGATCTAGTTGGATCTGATGAGGAGGAGAGATCTAGAAGCTCTAAAAGTTTAGAAGAAGAAGAAGAACCTCCACTTCACCTTGTGAGGAGGTCCACACGAATCAGAAAGCAACCTGATAGGTTTGGTTATTTATTGCTTGATTCTAGTTATACTTTTGCCTTGATTTCTAACACTGATGAGTCTAGAACTGTGAAAGAGGCTATGGGTATGAAAGATGTGTTGAAATGCACAAGACAAATGAGAGGGGGGGTGAATCAATTGTCTTCAAAACTTTGACCACTTATAAACATTAACACATCAAACACTTATTTACTATTATTCAGATTTAATCATGAAAGCATCAAATAAGAAACTCAACACAACAACATCATCAACACATGAGACACCAAGTTTTTATGTGGAAAACCCTAAAAGGGAAAAATCACGGTGGGTGTTAGCCCACAGAAATATATATGTTTTAACAATACTAAAAAATAGAGGCTCACTACCAATATGCTCACTGCAAATGTTGAGGCTCATTGCCAAGATCGACTCACTACCAAGGGGTGGCTTACTACCAAGGGTTGGCTCACTGCCAAGGATTGGTGAACTAATTTGATAGGTTCTACTCCATGCCTGGGTTTAGTTTCATTGAAGCACAATATAACTCTTCTACTTTGCTCTTTTTACACCTTCATACTTATCTTTTTATTTTCAGACAAGGACATTTTTTTTGCAACTACATTACATGTTTTTATACAATTCATCAACCTTGGAATGTACATCAAGGTCGACATTACATACATCAACCATTCGAACAATCTCTTAGGTCGGCATTACAAACATACATAGAAATAGGTCTAGACCTAAACAAAGTTTGCTAAGGTAAAGATGTATTGAGATCATGTTATGCCTTAGCTGGGACTCAAATGTAATCTTCCACGTCACGACATGCTTCCACAATCTTCAATGTTTCTCCACAAGTAATGAAAATAACCAAGTCGGCCAAGACTGGTATTAACATTAAGTCTTCTAAGAACGATTTTCATTTACGTTCCAAATTTCTCTTTGTGGACCAATCCAAAGGTAGGATCATGATCAAGAGACATCCACAAGAATATTGTAATCACTAGGAACAACTGCACGATCTCTGACCACTCTATCAAGAAGATTCTTCAAACCAGAGCACAAGAACAACACTATCAACTACTGTCATAAAGAAAGCATAGATTGCAGACCACCAAATCATGAACCATTGGAGTTGAAGGCACTTATCATCATTTTGGACTCAACTCATGAACCACAAATCATAATACTTCAATGTAGAGGAATGCAGAGCAAAATACATTCTCCCTGTCACTAGTAAATGCACAAAAAAAGTGTTTTTACTCTGATGAACATTACTCACTCAAATCTTCATACCAGAGGTTCAAACTTGGAACATAGTATCTTTAGACATGCCTCTAAACAACTTCCAATCCATAAATAGAGATATTCATTATACAAGAAATGTGAAGCAATCTACTGGACTATTTTGTTGTGAACAAAGATACTCTTCTATACACTGTTTCGACCAGAGGAGCAAATTTTCTCAAAAGCACTTGGAAAATCAATGTCAGGATCACTTGCTCATTATCTCCAACACTTATACAAGCCAGTGCAAAGCATCTATCTCATTACAATCAAGCATCAAAACAAGAGCATAGTTGACACTAGTGACAACACATATATGTTGACATCAATGAAAACACTGGTTAGGCACATACTTGCAACAATATCCCCTTTTGTCATTGATGGCAACATATGATGTGAAAAATTGTAATGACCATGAAATTAAGATACTCCCCCTTTCTCTTTACACATATGCACTCTTTCTCCCCTTAAGTTTTTTACATGACTTCTCTCCCCCTTTGACATCAATGGCAAAGGACACATACTTGCACTATGCTGCTATGATCAAATCGCTCTTTCATGACTACTATAACACTTACTACTCTTTGTCAGGAACACATATGAGGAACACTTGCTACTCCCCCTGAGAGGTAGCCCTCAAAACATCAATCTAGATCAAAGAATGAGGCTTTGGATATCATTGGGCTGATGCATTCTTATGCATCTTAGTTCAAAGCAGGAGGGGTAATAACCCCTAACTTTTCTCTAAGATACTCAAAGGTATCATTAGGTAGAGGCTTAGTGAAAATATCTACAATATGATCCTTTGTGGACACATATTCCATTTTTACTTCATTTTTTGTCACCTTCTATATCAAAAAGTGATACCTTATTGATATATGCTTTGTTCTTGAGTGCAGCACTGGATTCTTTGAAATGTTTATTGCACTTGTATTGTCACAAAAGATTGTAATTGGATCTTCATACATAGATCTTATATCCTTCAAAGTTTGCTTCATCCACAACATTTGAGTGCAACAACATGTTGCTGCAATATACTCTGGTTCTGCAGTAGAGAAGGAGATCAAATCTTATTTCTTACTTAGCCATGAAACTAATCTATTAACCAAGAAGAAAGCACCTCCACTTGTACTCTTTTTGTCATCAACATCTTTGGCCCAATCTGCATCTGTATAAGCACTGAGAGTGAAATCATTATCCTTTGGATACTATAAGCCATGACCTAATGTGCCTTTCAAATACCTCAAGATTCTCTAGCCTGCCATCACATGTGATTCTCTAGGATCTTCTTGAAATCTTGCCACAAGACATACTGCATGCATTATATCAAGTCTAGTTTGAGTTAGATAAAGTAATCCTCTAGTCATAGATCTATACCTTTTCTGATCAGTCTTAGGTGATTCATCAGTTTTGGTCAACTTGCAACCAAACACCATGGGAGTACATACTAGTTTGGAGTCCTCCATCCCAAACTTCTTCAACAACTCTTTTACATACTTAGACTAAGAAATGAAGATTCCTTTATCTGATTGAGTAATTTACAGACCTAGAAAGAAATTCATTTCACCAAACATAGACATCTCAAATTCATTTTGCATTTCTCTTGCAAACTTCATGCACATACCTTTATTTCCTCCAAAGATAATGTCATCAACAAAAACTACAACAATCAAGATTTGATTATCATTTATTTTGAAATAGAGATTACTATTAGCAATGCCTTTACTGAACCCTAATTGTAGCAAATACTTGTCTAGCCTTGCATACCAGGCTCTAGGGGCTTGTTTCAGTCCATGCAGGGCTTTCTTCAATCTACATACCATATCACCTTGATTTGGTAGTTGAAACCATTCAAGATGGTCAATGTAAACTTCCTCTTCTAACTCACCATTCAAGAATGTAGACTTCACATCCATCTGATACACTTTGAAATCTTTGTGAGTTACAAATGCTAGAAATATTCTGATTGTTTCAATCCTAGCCATTGGAGCAAAAGTCTTCAAAATCTATTCCTTCAATTTGAGAATATCCTTTGCACACAAGCCTTGCTTTATTTCTTACAACTTCTCCATTTTCATTCAGCTTGTTCCTGAAAACCCATTTAGTTCCAATGACATTCTTATCAGCAGGTCTAATAATCAATTCCCAAGTTTGATTCTTCTCTATTTGTATCAATTCTTCTTCCATGGCTTTTACCCAGTATTCATCATTGCAAGCTTCATTCATAGTCTTTGGTTCAACTTTTGGAAGAAAATAATAACTCACTTGTTCTTCTGCAGCTCTTTTCCTTGTTAGCACACCTTTGTTTTTGTCACCTCTAATCTAATATTTAGAATGATTAATCCTTACATACCTGGGAGTCTTAACAACACTTTCTAGAGCCTCTTCTTCATCTTGATTGTCTTCTTGTTCAACTTTTTCTTAATTTACTATAGTCATAGGTTCATCTCATTCATAGCAACTCAGATCTGATATTCTTTCCTTTCCCTCATCCACTTTCACATTAGCACTCTCAACAATCTTTTTCAATCTCTTATTGTAGCACCAATAGGCCTTACTCTTGGTAGAGTAACCAAGAAAAATTCCTTCATCACATCTAGCATCAAACTTGCCTAGTTCATCTCTTCTGATATAACATTTGCTACCAAAAACTTTGAAATACTTCACTGTAGGAACTCTTCCATACCATAATTCAAAAGGAGTTTTAGAGATGTTACCTTTGACTTGAACTCTGTTAGGATGTACACATCAGTATGTATGGCTTCTCTCCAATATACTTCCAGTAGGTCAGCTTCCTTTAGCATAGTCCTAGAAGCCTCTTGAACTGTCCTGTTCTTTCTTTCAACAACTCCATTATGCTAAGGAGGCCTAGGTGCAGACAACTATCTCTTTATCCCTTGTTCTTCACAGAAAATATTGAATTCATTTGATGTGAACTCACCTCCTCTATCAGACCTTAAGCATTTGATCCTCAACTCCAACCCATTTTGAACCATTGCCTTGAAAACTTTGAAATTGTCTAGGGCTTCAGATTTTTCTCTTAGAAAAGTGACCCAAGTCATTCTAGAATAGTTATCAATAAGAAACATAAAGTACCTGTCACCTTGTAGACTTCTTGTTCTTGTGGGACCACACAAATCTGTATGTACTAGCTCCAGCAACCCAACAGAAAATTGTTCTTTTCTTTTTAAAATTGGTTTTGTTTCTTTCCCAAATTGACACTCTTTGCA
Organism: Cunninghamia lanceolata; assembly: GCA_027924645.1. Classification (NCBI taxonomy): domain Eukaryota; kingdom Viridiplantae; phylum Streptophyta; class Pinopsida; order Cupressales; family Cupressaceae; genus Cunninghamia; species Cunninghamia lanceolata. Next base: position 4,362,122 of record BSBN01001064.1, read on the forward strand.
AATGGTGTTGGAAGGCTTCACAAGTTTAGGTAGATCTCTTATAGCTTGTACAAAACTTATCTTCACCAAATTATCAAAATTGATATGACACATCCTTCTATGCCACAACCAACTCTCATTTGTCTGAGCCAATAAACAATAATCATTAGTTTGTCTTAATTGGTAAATGTTACCTCCGGTCTTCTTACCAATAGCAATCACTATTCTAGAGCTTTCCATGATCTTGCACCCACTGTCTTTGAATCTCATATCATAACCTTTCCCACACATCTGACCAACACTCAAAAGATTATGCTTCAAACCCTTCACATATAGGACATTATCAGTTTTGTGCTTTCCATCAAAATAAATAGATCCTTTTCCACAAATCTTACCAGCTGTATTATCTCCAAACCTAACTAGTCCTCCATCATACTTTTCCAAACTCACAAACTTACTTTTGTCACCAGTCATGTGATGTGAGCATCCACTATAAATAATCCATTCATCCTTATCTTTCTCAACCTGAACAACGAAAGCACTTTCTTCCACTAGTTTTTCTTCCTTCACATAGCTAGCAGGATTAGTAGACATAGGTTCTTCTTTAATTGTAATAAACAAGCACTCATTTGCACTAGTACTAATATCATCAGATTCATCATTTGTCACACCTTCATCATCAAGATCTCTAACATAGTAGCATTTCTTTGGAACCCTAGGTCTATTTTCAAATCTTTTTTTATTCCTTTCAATTCTCTCAGGACATCTAGAAGCATAGTGACCACATGTAAAACATTTGAAAGGTAATTTGCCTTTGAACTTACTAGAACCTCCTTGTAGTTTGTCAACAAAGTTTGCTTCAATTTCATCAAGCTCATCATTAGGTTCCACCATGTACTTTTCAGCTCTGGAGATCTTCTATGAGGTACTGGCTTTGAAAGCAGTCTCAATCTTCGACAGAGCATCACCAAGTTCCGTCATCTCAAAGGCTGTAAGCTTTCTTAGTGACTGATCCTTGGTGACATCTTTCACAGTCATTACTTCTTCAATTGCAGCTACCTTGTGACTATAGGATTTAGGTAATGACCTAAGAATTTTCATCACAACTTCCTTCTCCTCAATAGTTCCTCCCATACCTTTTATTCCATTGACAATTTCATCAACTTTTTGCATGTAGGTTGTTATGTTTTCATCTTCACTCATCTTCAAACCCTCATATTTCTCTTTTAGACCTTGCAATTTGGTGCTTTTAATAGACTCATCTCCTTCATATAGATTTTTTAGCTTTTCCCAAACTTCATGAGTAGTTTCTAGATCCATGACCTTTATCAACTCAATGCCCAACAAGGCACTTAATAGCACATCTCTAGCTTTTATATTTAACTCATATTCTTTGATTTCATCTTTAGTTGTTAAACCATTCTAAGGCATGGTATACTTCATCTCTATAACTTTCCATATTATATAACCAAGACAAAGGAGATGGATTTTCATCTATACCTTCCATAAAGAATAATTCATCCCATCAAACTGAGGAGCTTCTTTCTTATAAGACATCCTGGATTGACCTCAAGCTATTAGGCTTCCTTCTAAGGAACTTTGCTTTGATACCAATTGTTGAAATGCACTAGATAACTAAGAGGGGGGTGAATCAGTTGTCTTCAAAACTTTGACCACTTATGAACATTAACACATCAAACACTTGTTTAATATTATTCAGATTTAATCATGAAAGCATGAAATAAGAAACTCAGCACAACAACATCATCAACACATGAGACACCATGTTTTTACAAGGAAAACCCTAAAAGGAAAAAACCATGGTGGGTGTTAGCCCACAGAAATATATATGTTATAACAATTCCGAAAAATAGAGGCTCACTGCCCAATATGTTCACTGCAAATGTTGAGGCTCACTACCAAGGGGTGGCTCACTACCAAGGGTTGGCTCACTACTAAGGATTGGTGAATTGATTTGATAGCATTTACTCCATGCTTGGGTTCAATTCCATTGAAGCATAGTATAACTCCTCTGCTCTACTCTTTTTACACCTTCGCACTTATCTTTTCATTTTCACATAAGGACATTTTTTTCGCAACTACATTACATGCTTTTATACAATTCATCAACCTTGGAATGTATGTCAAGGTCAGCATTACATTCATCAACCATTGGAACAATCTCCAAGGTTAGTATTACAAACATAAATCGAAATAGGTTTGAACCTAAACAAAGTTTGCTAAGGTAAAGATGTATGTGTTGCAAATATGTGCCTAATCGGTGTTGTCATTGATGTCAACATATCCTTGTTGTCATTGGTGTCAACTGTATCTTATTCTATTACTTGTTTAGAAGACTTGTATATTGAGGATATTGAGAAAATTAGCCTTTCTGAAAGAAACAAGTGAGTTACAGAGAAGTGTAGTATAGACAGTGAGTTGTATGCTAAAGAACAGTCTAGTAAACTACTCCGCATTTATTTCTATTTGAAGATCATGGTCTGTGGATTGGAAGTAAGTTAGAGGTATGACTAAGGATGCTACATTCTAGGTTTGAGCCCTCCACATGAAGATCTGAGTGAGTTGTGTTCACCAAAGTGAAACCTACTTTTTCTGTAAGTTTAGTTGGGACAAGAAGAAAGTATTCTACTCTGCATTCCTCTGCAATAAATTATTTTGCTCTGTGGTTCTAGAAGGAAGTCTGGGATGATGATAAGTGCCTATAGTTACAATGGTTCATGTTTTGGTGGTCCAGAAGCTATCTTTCTTTTATGATAGTGTAAGACAGTGAAGTTCATGTGTTTTGGTGAGAAGATTCCTATGGATAAAGTGGTTAAGGTTTGTGCAGTTCCTCTTGATGATTATAACATTCTTGTGGATGTCTTCTAATCATGTTCCTCTCTTGATATTGGTCTGCATTAAGGATTTGAGATCGTGTTCGAAGATTGTTCCCAGATAGTGTAATGTGTAACCAGTTTTGGCCAACCTAGTTAATCCCAATGATTACGGAGATCTCTGGAAGATTTTAAAAGTGTGTTGTGGCATGGAAGATCATGTTTGAGTCCCAGCTAAGGCATGGCGTGATCTGCATTTCAATTTCTTTGCATAATATTTTAATAGGTTAGGACCTATTTTGTAAATGTTTGTAATGCCAACCTTGGATATTGTTCTAATGGTTGATGATTGTGATGCCAACCTTGATGATCATTCCAAGGTTGTTGTAGTGTATAAATACTTAGAGTTGAGTCATGAAAAGTTGTCCTTGAGTGAAGATGGGAAGATAATAAGAAAGGTCTGAAAAGGCAGAGCAGAGAAGAGGCAGAGCATAGTAGAGGAAGAATAGAGTAGAGAATGTGTGGGTGTGATGTGAATATGCGAATAGCAGAGCAGTAACTTAGATCAGTAAGAATGAAGACTGGGGATTCAAAATTTAGTTGCTAAATGACTGCACCCTGGCATAGTGGTAGATGCTTAAGTAGTATTCAGTTTACATGTGCAATATGTTGGAAGCAAACTTTCATCATCAAGGTAGTGAGCCGACAGTGAGCCTTCAATAGGGTTTAACAACCCTTATTGTATACGCCTCAAAATGGCACGACTCGGTCTAAATAAATATTCTTAATATTTATTCCCTTCTAAATCTTCCATCAATAAATAAATAAGCAAATTTATTTATTTGTTTCACATTCCTCTAAATTAATTAAATATCGAAATATTTAATTATCTCTTCTAAAGTCAAAATTAAATAAAATCCTTTATTTAATTAAATTCTTCCAAACAATTAAATAATTCTTAATTATTTAATTAAGTCAAATCATTCTTCCAAATTTGAATAAATGAAATCAAATTTATTTAAATTCTCTCAATGTCCAAAAATAAAATACAATCAAATATTTTATTTATTCTTCTAAATCATGCACAACAATTAAATAAATTTATTTATTCAATTTGCTTTCTTATCTTCTAATTCTTCAAATATCTTCCAAATCTTCTAAAAATAAGTCTTCTTCTTCATGCACACAAAATTAAATAATTTATTATTTAATTTCTCTCAAATCATACAAAAGCAAATCTCAAGTTGAGTTAACTAACTCAATCAACCTTGTTTTTTATCAATATCTCTTAAATTAGGAAAAAAACTTTCTAATTTATGAATTCATGACTTATCTTTAGAAAAGAAAGTAGTTAACTCAAATAAAATAGCTTTTGGGTGACACTTGTCTTCTTCCTATTTGTGCATGTTTCCTCAACCATTCTCAAACTGTTGATCTTCTCATTCTTTCTATACCATTGATCTGCATTCTCTCAAGTCCCTAAATTGAACCTTATTCCTCCATTTCATTCATCCAAGCTTTAAGTATCGTTACTCTATAGGAATTACAGCACGCCTTTGGCACCAATTCCTTCATTGCTTGTGATCACACTCGTTACCATACTACTACCATTGTTGTGAAGGTCCTCTTCATGGCGAAACTATCATAGCCATTCTCCATTGACAATGTTGGAATTATAGCAAGGAAGTGCACTATCTGAGGGCCTTATTCATATGTGTAAGATCGATTGAGATAGGCAACCAGTGAAAGCTAAGAAGCTTTAAGGTTTGCAAAGGTTTTTAAAGTCCTTTCATTTGATTGATCTCTTTGTTTCTGTATTTCATTGAGTTTTGGGTATTTTGATATTGATATATTAATTATTCATTTTAATCCAATTTTCCCTTAACATTTTTGGCGCCGACCATGGGGCCTAGCCCCAATTTAACCCAAAAACTAAGTTTTTGTGTTTTAGAAATCTGTACATAGGCAGAAACAATGCATCTGACATATCCTAACAGGCATCTGCTGTCTATTCTGGTGCATACAGACTCTGTTATGGCGCATCTACCCTCCCATACGACGCATCTGTCAGTTCAGTGCATATACACTATTTTCCTGTGCTTTTGACCTCTGTCTTAGCACATATGTACTACAACACGTCTGAGCTTTGTTTCTATGCATTCAGTCTCTGAAGCTGTGCATCTGATCTAGGCAGTGATTTTTAGGGTTTCCTTGAAGTTTTTGCTAATGCTAACGTCTCTTTGCAGGAACACTCTTGATATGTTTTGCAGGCTAGGTACTTGTTTAGAATCATATAGTTGCACTTGTTAACTCACACTTTGATTTCTAATTGGAAAGTAAATGGATGCTCATGCAAATCTCACATAGTCTTAACTAGGAAGGTGGTAATTAAATCATTGCTATCTTGCATATCATTGAATCATTGCTATATTGCTATCTTTCAAAGTTAAACACATTGCTATCTTGTTATCACTTCAAAGTTAACAAATCACTACTATCTAGGTACAATTGAACACATCATTACTATCTTGTTATCACTTCAAAGTTAACAACTCATTGCTATCTGGGCTAAAATAGAACACATCATTGCTATCTTGGTAAAATTAAACCATTGATATCTTATTATCACTTCAAAGTTAACAAATCACTGTTATCTGGGTAAAATTGAACACATCATTGCTATCTGGGTAAAATTGAACCATTGCTATCTTGTTATCACTTCAAAGTTAACAAATTTTTGTGCATGCCCTAGTAGATAGCTCATCTAGTTTTTTCTCATTTTAACTAGGGGAAAAGAACCATTGTCTTCTATGTTTTGGGAATGATACCAGGCCTATGCTCTCCCCTATCTTGGGTGACTAAAATGCCAGACATATCATTTTCGCATGTGTTTTTCCTTTAGAGGGGCCTGCTCTTGGATACTGTTCATCTAAATAGGAATGACCCTAAGTGGTAACAGGCTAGATGCCAAACCCTACCAAGCCACTATAAATAAATTATGTTTGGAGTGAAAGCTTCAAACAATGAGTGTAGTTGTGTTATACCAATAGCCAACCTCCCCCAAAACCCTCCAAGGCGCAACCCTTACAGGCTGGGAGACTCCATAATGTAGAGTAGTGTTACCACATGTATAACCACTTGAACGGTTGCCTTGATTACTCATCCTTTGTTCTTAGTGGCCAAAAACCCCTATAATCTGGTGCAGGGAAGGGCAATTATCACCTCCCAAAGATGCTTCACTAGAGATAGTGAGAATTTGGTATTATACTATCCTTTGAAACCTAGGATTGTACTTGCTTTCTTTTAGACCAAATAGAGTTAAAAAATCACAAAAAAATAAAAAACCATAAAAACATTTTTTGTGTTTGTTGTGTCTTCTTGCCATAATTACAGAAAATTAGATCAAAGAGACCATCTTGCAACAAAAGAAACCAAAAACATCAGAAAAATTCCCAAAAAATTGTAAAAACACTGAAAAAACTAGAACTGTGCATTTGTTATCCAAAGTTGCATATTTGTCCCAACTTGTTGCGCATTTGTACCAACTTGCTGTGCTTATATCACCTGTTACTGCGCATCTAGTTTTTACTAGTACTACACATTTGTGTCAACTTTCTGCGCTTATATCCTCTGCTGCTGCACATCTGGTTCTATGCATGCATAACAGTGAGTACTTCCACATCTTTTCAGAGAAAAATTTCAAGTTTTCTACGTACCCATTTTAGTCTTGTGTCAGTTTTTATTGAAATGACAAACCAATTAGAAGTAATTGCTCAAGAATTCCAATACCTACAAGAGCAATTGGACTTCGATATCTCACCCTAGGATCATATAGCAATTGCCCAAGAACTCCAAGTGATACAACAAGAAATGACAATCTTACAAGCTGAACAAGCTAGTACTAGCTACACCTCACCCCAAAAGCATACATCCTTTTCTCATCTTCATGATACTCTTGACAAAGCAAGCACCACCTCAAGTTGGATATCATATACCACTCCGTCTACTAGTCCTCCTTCACCATCTCCTAGAACACAAGCCCAAAGCATACTAATCCTACCATGGAGAACTCCAAATTGACCCATCCATTACCTCATTCATCTACCCATACACCTATGCAGGATGTGATCCAAGGGCTACTAGCAGAAAGTCAACCATATCCTCAAATTCTAGTCCTAGACCTTATCAAAGAGCCTTCAAACATGGCAAATCCTACAACCCCTTCATGTAACCTACAACCCCTTGAGCATATTGAAGAACCTCCTACCATGCACCAAAGTCAAGGTCCATCACACCTTCATGTTGTTGACTGAGAGCTTATCCAAGAGTCTTCTACCTCAACTTCAATTCAAGCACATCAAGAGTTATGTCAAGAGCACACTTTAGAACATGTGGAAACATCAACCCCTTGTCTAAATCAAGATCAAAGCACTCACATTCGACCCTTACATAACCTTTATCTTTTCAATGATCCTATGCCTATACATGAGAAAGAAATTGAATACATGAGAAAGGGATCCAATTCCAACCTCTCCATAACCTATATCTTTTCTATGATGATCTTATTGTTGATGAAGAACCTATACACAAGCACATTAATACCATCATGCTAAAACCTATCTATGATCAAGATCCCATCTACGATCACGAGCCTATCTATGATCAAGCAGACCATGATGATCCTCGTAGCCCACTTTATGGGTTCCATGGTCCTGAGCCTATAACCCCATCTAGCCCTATCCAAGAGTTGACAACTTCCACTTCCCTTGATGAGACACTTGCCTCCCAAGCAAGCATAGAAGATCAAACCAAAAATAATCCTCCACCATCCATTATTGACCATGCTGTAAATCCCCCACCATATATCCTTGGTCTTACCACCTTCATTCATGAGTGTTCCTCCTTAGAACACTAGCAACCATTATCCTCTATCACACCTTCTTCATCCAATAAGGAACTTGTGTCTAGTGTTCCACCTACACATAATCTCGCTATCCACTACATACTCCAACATATGAACTATCAAGGTAAAGGCTTAGGCCTTCACAAACAAGGTATTTTGAAGCCCGTCCATGTCAATGTTCCTCCTCCTTCATATGGCCTTGGATACACACCCCAAGGTGAACAAACTCAAGATGTTGCTACTTCTTCCACTCCTTCAAAATCCTCCACTTTCCATTGAAAATCCTTTCGTATCCCCCAAAACATATGTCGCCATTCCGCCTCCATCATCCTACACATCCCAAAAGCATGTGACCATACACCTTCCACCATCCAATCTACCTCCGCTACTTCCAACTCCTAACATTCCTCCATGCATTTTACCACCACTTCTTCCAATGCCTTATCCATCCACCAATAAATCCTCTAACAATCCCAATCATGACCAACAAATGCACATGTTGTCTAAAAAAAGAGATTCCACCCAATCCACTTCCACCATCTCAAGAGAATTCACTAGCAAATATTTGAATGCCTCTACCTATAAAGTCAAAAATCCTAAGAGTCCTCATGACCTAGGATACAAAAGCCAAGAATCAAAGAAACATCCTTCTCAAGAGCTGCATACACCCACGCACCTATATGCCAAACTAAAAAAGGTGTGGGTCCATATCCAACAAATGATTACCTCTGAAGTTGCACCAAAGTTGCATACACCCAAGCCCATACCTTCACAGGTACTATCTAAAAGTAAAATGGCTTGGGTACCTAAGCAAAAAGCCCTCAAGTTACATGAGGCATCCACCTCTCAAGAATCTCAACCATCCACTTTCTCCCATTCCATCCAAAAGTCTCAAATTCTTCCATCCCACATGACAAGCAAAAATTAGTAAAATACTCAATCTATGTGGATCCCTACATGCCTAAGTTATTCATCCACAAGCAAAAGTCTTCATTGCTTCCTACACTACTTTCCCATCACTAGCTTCAATGTTTATGATGGTATGTGCAACCGTTGTTCATGATTCCATTCCATTCCACAACATTTTTGTGTACCTCCCCTTCCTTCCACTATTATCCTACATATCTTTCTCATCCTATTCCTATGGTCCATGCTTTAGCATAAGCCTTTTGTCCATATTCTGCATCATAATCCACTGTCTACCTACACCATATCACTGTCATGCAATCTCCTACCAACATTTATGAGAGTACTCGACATGGTCCATGCGATGACATCTTTCTAGTGGGATTATCACCTTTCATGGAACTAGGCACTTGAGGCCATCTTGTCCATTCTACCTTCTCCTATCCAAATATTCAAAAAAATTTAAAAAAAAAATCAAAGAAAAATCCCTTCGTCCAATGGTGAAAATCTAGCAAACAGACACCTTGGATAAGTACCATGATGAAAACCTGGCAAACAGACATCATTGGTAAGTTGATTTTCTACATCACCTACACTTGGGGGCACCTTGTCTCATCAGTATATAACTCTTCTCTTGTCAATTCCCTTTTGTACCATTCCCTATCCTATCCTTCTATCCATTACATACCTATACTGTCCAGTCTATCTATCCTAATCTTCCCTTCCTTCATTTTTCTTGATCTTGATAAAGATTAGGGGCACAATATTGACAAATGTTTTTGATGTCTCTTGACATACCTTATCCCTCCAAACCATGCAAATCCTTCAGTAATCCTCTCATCCTCCTAACATCAAAGCATTGCCATGAAAAATCCCAAGTACTCTACCTACAATGGGGCATGTTATTCCTATATGACATAGTCCTTGGAGATCACATCCTTAAATTCCTTCTACCTGACCATCCGTATCTACTGTCACCCATCCATCTACCTATCCATGGTGTTTCCTTGTCATCAGTATCATCTGATCCATATCTGATCCATATTCATTCCATATTTGATCCATATATGTTCCATATCTGATCCATATCTATTCCATATCGTGTCTTGTTTGATCCATATTTGTTCCATGTCATGTCTTATCTGATCCATATCCATTCCATATTTGATCCATATCTGTTCCATATCCATTCCATAGTTGTTCCATATCATGTCTTGTCTGATCCATATATGTTCCATGTTATGTCTTATCTGTTCCATATCTGATCCATATTTGTTCCATATCGTGTCTCATCCAATCCATATCTTAGGTCCATTAGGGTTTACCCTGAACTACATTGCCTCTGTGTCCTCATGTAGGCAAGGCCATTTAGCAATGAGCCCCTGAGGCACTAGGCCAATCCCTTAGGGTCCGTCTCACCAATAAAGATTGTGGAACCTCTCTCAAAGGCAAGCAAGTGCAAGCAGAACCCACTTTCAAGTAGAAATTTTGATGCAGGACTTCAACCTATCCAAAGAAAAACATGCAAATACCTAAAGCATTCTAAATGATTTTACCTAAATTATGGCAAGAAACAAACACATCTAAATGCAAAAATGTTTTGTGGTTGTGATCAGGTTAGGTTATAGCATCTTGATTTTTGTTATCATGTCTTTCTATGCTACTCAAGGATGCCTAAAGCTAGAGATGCTATGATGGGGGCATGATTATTTTCTTTGTTTTTTGTTTGTGGATTAATCTTTAGTAATGTGAAGCCTTGTCTAACGACATGATCAGAAAAATATCATCAAGGACTTCAAAGGTCTAACATGAACAGGGGCAATCCTTGTCTGTTGATACACAAGGAACACTCAGGTCATCTTGGTTCAATTATACCTTGATGCTTGTATTAACTTGCTAAATCAAAATCCATGTAAGTGATACTCAGGTCATCCTAGTTCAATTATACCAGAAGCTTGTATTAACTTACAACATTTAGAAAAAGTACAAAAAAAAAAATCACCCAATGATGAAATAAGCACTTCAAAATACTTACAATATCAAGATGGCAAATATCCATATCCATATCCATATCCATATCCATACCCACATCCATAACATATCCAATTGCATCTCATATCCATATCCATATCTAATCGTATTTCGCATACCATCCATGCAATAAAGATTCTATGCAGAGTATCAATACAAATAAAGGCTTGCGAGTCCTTCTGTCGAGTCATTCTTCTATCAATCAGTATTCTATCTATCATTGTGATCCATTCTTCTCAATTAGGTCAACCCGAGCAGTGATCCAAATGCAAGTCCATCCTTAATCCATATCAATCAAGTCAAGTCAATCTTGTCAAATGATCCAATCACAATTAGTGGTCTTGATCCTTGTCTAGTCGTAAACCAACTCGATCAGTTAATCAATCAATTGTCTTATACAAGATGTAACATTGTCGAAATCAGACCAATACACGTGTCTTACATGACATGTTTGATTTCCTAAAACCAGACACTATCCTTCGTGTTACTCTAGGCATCTATCGTTCCCCGCCATGATAACACACCTACCATGTTGGTCTAAGGATCTATCGTTCCCCGCCATGACAACACTGTCGTATATTGTTATCAATATATCATTGGTTTACCACTCAACAGGGGAAATACCTTGTTTGTTCTTGTATCATTTGTGTATACTTGCTTGTGTGTGTTATCATTCTATCTTGCATAGCGTATCATTCAGCTCTTTCTTCATGTCCTTCTTCGTGAGATTATCTGTCTCACGTCTCTTTTGCCTTCTTCCTGTCTAATCCCCCGAGGGGGCATCCTATCATTAAAACTTGTACCAGGGGCAAACTGAGACATGTATCATTGTCAGGCTATTTATTCTTTGAAACAATGTGATAAAACATATTGCATCAAAGAGGGGCAAAATGTATACGCCTAAAAATAGCACGACTCGGTCTAAATAAATATTCTTAATATTTATTCCCTTCTAATTCTTCCATCAATAAATAAATAAGAAAATTTATTTATTTGATTCACATTCCTCTAAATTAATTAAATATCAAAATATTTAATTATCTCTTCTAAAGTCAAAATTAAATAAAATCCTTTATTTAATTAAATTCTTCCAAACAATTAAATAATTCTTAATTATTTAATTAAGTCAAATCATTCTTCCAAATTTGAATAAATCAAATCAAATTTATTTAAATTCTCTCAATCTCCAAAAATAAAATACAATCAAATATTTTATTTATTCTTCCAAATCATGCACAACAATTAAATAAATTTATTTATTTTATTTTCTTTCTTATCTTCTAATTCTTCAAATATCTTCCAAATCTTCTAAAAACAAGTCTTCTTCTTCATGCACACAAAATTAAATAATTTATTATTTAATTTCTCTCAAATCATACAAAAGCAAATCTCAATTTGAGTTAATTGACTCAATCCACCTTGTTTTTTATCAATATCTCTTAAATTAGAAAAAAACTTTCTAATTTATGAAGTCATGACCTATCTTTAGAAAAGAAAGTAGTTAACTCAAATAAAACAACTTTTACGTGACACTTGTCTTCTCCATATTCACGCACATTTCCTCAACCATTCTCAAACCGTTGATCTTCTCATTCTTTCTATACCATTGATCTTCATTCTCTCAATTCTATAAATTGAACCTTATTCCTCCATTTCATTCATCCAAGCTTTAAGTGTCATTACTCTGCAGGAATTACAGTGCACCTTTGACACCAATTCCTTCATTGCTTGTGATCACACTCGTTACCATACTACTACCATTTTTGTGAAGCTCCTCTTCATGGTGAAACTATCATAGCCGTTCTCCATTGACAATCTTGGAATTATAGCAAGGAAGTGCACTCTCTGAGGGCCTTATTCATACATGCAAGATTGATTGAGATAGGCAACCAATGGAAGCTAAGAAGATTTGAGGTTTGCAAAGGTTTGTAAAGTTCTTTCATTTGGTTGATCTCTTTGTTTCTGTATTTCATTGAGTTTTAGGTATTTTGATATTGATATATTAATTATTCATTTTAATCCAATTTTCCCTTAACACTTATTGTAGTCTTGCTAGGTTTAGGGTTGAGGTAGTGAGTGAGCATGTTCTAGGCCCGTGGAGTGACCAAGACTGAACATTATTTTTGTAAAGATTGCAATATATATTTGAGAGGTAATCCTCTCCGTGGTTTTTCCCTTCTTGGGTTTTCCACGTAAAAATCTTGGTGTCTATGTGTCATGCTTTTATGGTTTCTATTCATATGCATGTCGTGCTTCTGTTTAATTAATTTTGGAAAATGGTTGAAAGTTAAAGGGCATCAAAAGATTTGTAGAACACTGATTCACCCCCCCTCTCAGTGTTCCTGACATTCAACAATTGGTATCAGAGCAAGGTTCCTTGGAAAAATTTTAACAGCTTAAAGAAGATCTGGGATAGAATGACCATGGTAGCAAGAAGATATGGAAATTATGGAAGATACAACTAACTAGAAGCAGCTCTTATAGATCTTGAAAATTCTGAAGCAAAAGTAAGGGATCTCAAAGAAAACTTGCAACAAGATGATGAATGCATCTTAAAGCTAAGAATGCAAGTCAAGAAATTCAAAGACAAATACAAAGAAGTTAGTGATCAATTGTTATCAGCAAACGAAGTCCTAAATGATTTGGAAGTAGAAATTATAGAAAGAACAAGAGTAGAAGATGATCTAAATTTGATTGTGAAGAATAGATCAGAAGATTGTGCAAAACTTGAAGAAGAAATTGCAAATCTAAAAATAGACGGAAAAGGCCAAAAGCTTTGAAGAAAAATTCAAGATAATCACTGCAAATCTTGATGAAATGATTACTAGCTAGAAGAGAGCTAGTGACAAGAAAGGTTTAGGATTTGAGAAGGGAGAAAGTTCAAACTCTGGTCAAATAAGCACTGAGTCAAAAAAAAACAAAGGATACCAGTTCAGAAATCAAAGAAGAAGACCTAAACCTTCGACCAAACAACCAAATGCTCAAAGGTACCCATCTTTTCATGATTATTGTAATCCATGTAATAAGTTCGGTCATAAGGATACTCAATGTAGAAGCAGAATAAATCAAAAGATTCCATCATTCTCTAGTCAGTGTTTCAATTGTCATAAAGCAAGTGAATGTAGAAATCAAATCAAGAAAAGTTTCAACAATGTATGAAATAACAATGCTTCAAAGGAAGATGTTTTACTTGCAACAAAATTGGTCATAAAGATGTTGTATGCAGAAGTAAAGTGAGTCAAAATCCTATTAGGTACAATGCATGCTATAAAATGGGACATAGGGCAAATGAGTGTAGAAGTCAAGTGAGAAATGGCTATGGCAAGAATAGGACAATTGAATCCTTCAGTGGCTATTGTTATATATGCAATAAATTTGGGCATAAAGCTAACCTATGCAATTCAAGGACAAACAAAAGGAATGATGGTCAGAAAAACACTATGTGATTTAATTGCAACAAGCCTGGACATATTGCAAGATTTTGTAGAACTAAGAACACGAAGAAGGATAATCAAGAAGAATTGAAGAAATCAATGGAAAAGGTTGAACCGATAGAAGTCAAGAAGGAGATGAACAAGGTCTGGGTCAGGAAAGAAGTAAATGAAGTCAGAGATGAGTCTGCACCAGATTATGGAGCAGATACTTCCTCTAGGAAGTAAACTGGGAACTCTAGCTTAGGGGGAGCTATATTGAAAATTCTAAATCCCCTAGCCAGATAGTCAGTGCTAAGATTTGGCACAAAGATATGATGTGAAGATTTATATAGCAGATTTCTTGAAAGGAACTGTGTTGATCAAGGCATAAAAGGAGTTTGGTCTGAAACCCTAAAATGACTAAAGTATGAGTAGTATATAAAGTAAGTAATAGAGATTGGATTAGTATGTCTCTGTAGTTGAAGATCATTATATGTGGTTTAGGTATGTTATTCATAAATATTTGGTGAACATCTTTTCCAGTGTTCAATTTCCAACTACCTCTGGAAGTCACATGGTGAATTGTCTAAGACTGGATGAATAGAGTTAAGCCCGAAATAGTGTAAATCATCTGAGTATTTTTGTCTGCATTTTTCTACTATTGAGTATTCTAATGTGTGGTTTTGAAGGTATGTTAAGTGGTCAATAATGATTGTTGGATATGAATTCTAGAGTCGCATATGGTCCACATTAGGAGTTATAACATGACAGATGAATTTGTCAAGTATGTTCTTAAGGGACAAGATGACAGGTGATGAATTTTAGCTAAGTATCTAACCAATAAAATCAAGTGACATGGATCTGGTATTCTGATCCGCTTGGGTCTGCCATTGAAGATAATGTTCTACAGTTCTGGCATATGTTTATTGATCAATGATTACATTTACATCCATAAATTTGTCTAATCTTGATAACTAGCTTGAGAATAATGAGTAACAAAAGTTCAGGATTGTTTTTAGTATAGAGTAGTATACTTTGGAAATGGTTTGAAAATCTGTATATGAACTCAAAGTTGAATGATTATGAACTAGATGAGCTTTCGAGGCAATTCACACCATTGTATATATCCTAAACAAAGTTCAAGTAAAATGTAACAGTTCAAAGACTCCTTATGAATTGTGGCATGGTAGAGTTCCTACTGTGGCATGCTCAGTTTTTGCTGGAGAAATGTAAAGTAAATTTGAAATGTCTATGTTTGGAGAGATGAACTTCTTTTTAGGTTTGTAAATAAGTCAATTAAATAAAGGTATCTTTATTTATCAGTCTAAGTATGTGAAAGAGTTGTTAAAGAAATTTGGGATGGAAGACACTAAACCAGTTTGTACACCTATGATAACTAGTTGTAAGTTGAGTAAAGATGATAACTCACCCTTGGAAGACTAGAAAAGGTATAGATCTATGATTGGAGGATTACTTTATCTGACTCAAAGTAGACCTGACATAATGCATGCAGTATGTCTGGTGGCAAGATTTCAAGTAGAACCCAAGGAATCACATGTGATAGCAGTCAAGAGAATTTTGAGATATTTAAAAGGTACAATGGATTATGGTTTGTGGTACCCTAAGAAATGTGACTTTACTCTCAGTGCATATACTGATGCAGATTGGGCCAGAGAAGTGGATGACAGAAAAAGTACAAGTGGAGGTGCATTCTTCTTGGGAAAAAGATTAGTATCTTGGTTGAGCAATAAATAGGATTCAATATCCCTGTCTACTGCAAAAGCAAAATACATTGTAGCAGCATGCAGTTGCACTCAAGTGTTATGGATGAAGTAGACTTTGAAGGACATCAAAATTGTGTATGAAGATCTAATTGCAATCTTTTGTGATAACACAAGTCCATAAACATATCAAAAAATCTAGTGATGCATTCAAGGACAAAACACATATCAATCAGGTATCATTTTCTAAGAGAAAAGGTGATAGAGAATGAAGTGGACCTGGAGTATGTTTCTGCCTAAGGATACTTTTGAGTATCTTAGAGAAAAGTTAGGGGTTATCACCCCTCCTTCTCTAAACTAAGATGCACAATAGTACATTAGTCTGGAGGTACTTAGAGGTCCAGATTGATGCATTTTAGGTCTACTTCTCAGGGGGAGTTGATGCAGGAGCATCCAAGGTGTAAGAGCAATCTTGCATCAACCAAAAAAAAATGTTGCTTCTTCTCAATAAGGGCTAAATTTGGCAAGGTTACTATTTTTAGTAAGTTTGCATTTGTGCACAGTTGGATACAAAATCTTACACGGACCTCCAGAATGGTGAATTGAAGATAATGGTGAAGAAATCACTTCAATATAATTTGTCATTTGTGAGATATTAAAATTTTAAATTCCAAAAATCCTATTGAAATATTCAAAGTCAAATTTGAGGCACTTAGAGGCTCTGGATGGGTCCAAAATTTGGCGGGAAACCCAAGCAATCTACCTTTAGGTATTTCTTCTACACAACCGTCTTTTCGAGAGTTTTTTGAAAAGGTATTATAATTGAAAATCTAATGGTTGGATCGAATGTTATGGCCCTCCGAAGTTGACTTGTTTTTAGGGGGGAGATGCAAATTTCAAAATTAAGCTGGTGGCCGCCAAAAAGGGCTATATATGACCATTTTTGGGAACCCTTAGAGTAGTAGAGTTAAGGGGAAAGGTGTAGAGTCAAGAAAAGGTAGGGAAATAGAATCCCTAGTTTATTTAGGGTTACAGAACGCTAAAGATTCCAGAGACTTGAGAGAGGGAGCTGTAATGCATTGCAGCCTATAGGGGATTCATCCTCTGATTATATTTAAGCTTCTGTAATGTAATGTTTTTCCCATATTAATAAAATATCATTCTATTTTCTGTGTGCAATTTCTGTTATTGTGTGTTTTATGATTTACCCCCTTCAGTAGGAGTAGTCACAGAGTTCATAAGAGAGATTAGATCAGAGCATAAGAGTGCAAGTATGTGCCCTTTTCCATTGATGTCAAAGGGGGAGAGAAGTCAGGTGAAAAACTTAGAGTGCAGATGTGTAAGAGAAAGGGGGAGAATTTTGGAGAAAGAAAGAGTGCAGGTGTGTAAAGAGAAAGGGGGAGAATCTTGTCTTGATGGTTGTTACAGTTTTTCACATCATATGTTGCCATCAATGATAAAGGGGGAGATTGTTGCAATTATGTGCCTAAGTAGTGTTGTCATTAATGTCAACATATCCTTGTTGTCATTGGTGTCAACTATATCTTATTCTATTACTTGTTTAGAAGACTTGTATGTTGAGGATATTGAAAAAATTAGCCTCTCCGGAAGAAACAAGTGAGTTACAGAGAAGTGCAGTACAGATAGTGAGTTGTATGCTGAAGAATAGTTTGATAATCTACTCCACATTTATTTCTACTTGAAGATTGTGGTCTACAAATTGGAAGTAAGTTAGAGGTATGACTAAGGATGCTACATTCTGGGTTTGAGCCCTTCGTATGAAGATCTAAGTGAGTTGTGCTCACCAGAGTGAAACCTGCTTTTTCTGTAAGTTCAGTTGGGACAAGAAGAAAGTATTTTGTTCTACATTCCTCTACAATAAATTATTTTTCACTACGGTTCTAGAAGGAAGTCTAGGATGATGATAAGTACCTACAGTTGCAATGGTTCATGTTTTGGTGATCTGCAAGCTATCTTTCTTTTATGACAGTTGAAGACAGTGAAGTTCATGTGTTCCGGTGAGAAGATTCCTATGGATAAAGTGGTTAAGGTTTGTGTGGTTACTCCTGATGATTATAACGTGCTTATGGATGTCTCCTAATCATGTTCCTATCTTGATATTGGTCCGTGTTAAGGATTTGAGATCGTGTTCGAAGATTGTTCCTAGATAGTGTAATGTGTAACTAGTTTTGGCCGACCTAGTTGATCCCAGTGATTGCAAAGATCTCTAGAAGATTGTGAAAGCATGTTGTGGCATGGAAGATTGTGTTTGAGTCCCAGCTAAGGTATGGCATGATCCGTATTTCATTTTCTTTGCATAATATTGTAATAGGTCAAGACCTATGTTGTAAATGTTTGTAATGCCGACCTTGGAGATTGTTCCAATGGTTGATGATTGTGATGCCACCATTGATGATCATTCCAAGGTTGTTGTAGTATATAAATACTTGTAGTTGAGTAGTGAAAAGTTATCCTTGAGAGAAGATGGGAAGATAATAAGAAAGGTCCAAAAAGGTAGAGTAGAGCAGAGGCATAACAGAGTAGAGGTAGAACAAAGTAGAGAATGCATGGGTGTGATGTGAATATGTGAATAATAGAGCAGTGACTCAGATCAGTGAGAATAAAGACTGGGGATTCAGAATTCAGTTACTAAATGACTGCACCTTGGAATAATGGCAGATGCTTAACAAGTATTTAGTTTACATGTGTAATATGTTGGAAGCAAACTTTCATCATCAAGGAAATGAGTCAGCAGTGATCCTTCAACAGGGTTTTATAGCCCTCTAGGTTTACCAACCCTTATTGTAGTCTTGCTAGGTTTAGGGTTAAAGCAGTGAGCCTGCTAAATCTAGTTGTACTTCATGGCAGTGATCCAGCATGTTCTAGGCCCATGGAGTGACCAAGCCTAAACATTATTTTTGTAAAGATTGCAATATATATTTGAGAGGTAATCCTCTCCGTGGTTTTTCCCTTCTTGGGTTTTCCATGTAAAAATCCTGGTGTCTATGTTTCATGCTTTTATGGTTGCTATTCATATGCATGTTGTGCTTCAAATTAATTAATTTTGGAAAATGGTTGAAAGTTAAAGGGCATCAAAAGATTTGTAGAACACTGATTCACCCCCCCTCTCAGTGTTCCTGACATTCAACAATTGGTATCAGAGCAAGGTTCCTTGGAAAAATTTTAACAGCTTGAGGAAGATCTGGGATAGTATGACCATGGCAGCAAGAAGATATGGAAATTATGGAAGCTACAACCAACTAGAAGAAGCTCTTATGGATCTTGAAAATTCTAAAGAAGAAGTCAGGGATCTGAAAGAAAACTTGCAACAAGCTAATGAATTCATGTTAAAGATAAAAGAGCAAGTCAAGAAATTCAAAGACAAATACAAAGAAATCAGTGATCAATTCTTATCAGTAAATGAAGTCCTGAATCATTTGGAAGAAGTTATAGAAAGAACAAGAGCAGAAGATGATCTAAATTTGATTATGAAGAATAGATCAGAAGATTGTGAAAAAATTGAAGAAGAAATTGCAAATCTAAAAACAGACTTGGAAAAGGCCAAAAAGCTTTCTTCTTGGGAAAAAGATTAGTATTCACGACTGGAAAGGTACCTAATACAGATAGGTTTTAGTAAAGGTACTACAGACAACAATCTCTACTTCAAGATCAATGATGAACAAACCTTGAATGTTGCATTTTTTTTTTCATGATATTATTTTTGGAGGCAATGAAGGTATGTGCTCAGTTTTTGCTGGAGAAATACAAAGTGAATTTGAAATTTCTATGTTTGGAGAGATGAACTTCTTTTTAGGTCTACAAATAAGTCAATCAGATAAAGGTATCTTCATTTCTCAGTCTAAGTATCTGAAAGAGTTGTTAAAGAAATTTGGGATGGAAGATGCTAAGCCAGTTTGCACACCTATGATAACTCGTTGTAAGTTGAGTAAAGATGATAACTCACCCTTGGAAGATGAGTAAAGGTATAGATCTATGATTGGAGGATTACTTTATCTAACTCAAACTAGACCTGACAAAATGCATGCAGTATATCTTGTGGCAAGATTTCAGGCAGAACCCAAGGAATCACATGTGATGGCAGTCAAGAGAATTCTGAGATATTTAAAAGGTATAATGGATTATGGCTTGTGGTACCCTAAGGACTGTGACTTTACTCTCAATGTATATACTGATGCAGATTGGGCCAGAGATGTTGATGACATAAAAAGTATAAGTGGAGGTGCATTCTTCTTGGGAAAAAGATTAGTATCTTGGTTGAGCAAGAAATAGGATTCAATATCCCTATCTACTACAAAAGCATAATACATTACAGCAGCATGTAGTTGCACTCGAGTGTTATGGATGAAGCAGACTTTGAATGACATCAAAATTGTGTATGAAGATCCCATTACAATCTTTTGCGATAATACAAGTGCCATAAACATATCAAAACATCTAGTGATGCATTCAAGGACAAAGCACATATCCATCAGGTATCATTTTCTAAGAGAAAAGGTGACAGAGAATGAAGTCAAGTTGGAGTATGTTTCTACCTGAGGATACTTTTGAGTATCTCAGAGAAAAGTTAGGGGTTATCACCCCTCCTTCTCTAAACTAAGATGCACAATAGTGCATCATTCTAGAGGTGCTCAGAGGTCTGGATTGATGTTTTTTAGGGATACTTCTTAGGGGGAGTAGTTAGAGAGTTCAGAAGAGAGATTATATCAGAGCAGAAGAGTGCAAGTATGTGC
Source organism: Cunninghamia lanceolata (assembly GCA_027924645.1). Taxonomy (NCBI): domain Eukaryota; kingdom Viridiplantae; phylum Streptophyta; class Pinopsida; order Cupressales; family Cupressaceae; genus Cunninghamia; species Cunninghamia lanceolata. The sequence continues at coordinate 4,382,660 of BSBN01001064.1, forward strand.
CCTTTTCCATTAATGTCAAAGGGGGAGAGAAGTCATACGAAACACTTAGAGTGCATATGTGTAAGAGAAATGGGGAGAATTTTAGAGAAAGAAAGAGTGCAGGTGTGTAAAGAGAAAGGGGGAGAATCTTATCTTGATGGTTGTTGCAGTTTTTCACATCATATGTTGACATCAATGACAAAGGGGGAGATTGTTGCAAGTATGTGCCTAATCGGTGTTGTCATTGATGTCAACATATCCTTGTTGTCATTGGTGTCAACTATATCTTATTCTAATACTTGTTTAGAAGACTTGTATGTTGAGGATATTGAGAAAATTAGCCTCTCTAGAAGAAATAAGTGAGTTACAGAGAAGTGCAGTACAAACAGTGAGTTGTATGCTGAAGAACAGTCCAATAAACTGCTCTGCATTTATTTCTACTTGAAGATCGTGGTCTGTAGATTGGAAGTAAGTTAGAGGTATGACTAAGGATGCTACATTTTTGGTTTCAGCCCTCCTTATGAATATTTGAGTGAGTTGTGTTCACCAGAGTGAAACTTGCTTTTTCTGTAAGTTCAGTTAGAATAGGAAGAAAGTATTCTACTTTGCATTCCTCTGTAATAAAGTAATTTGTTCTGAAGTTCTAGAAGGAAGATTGGGATGATGATAAGTACCCACAGTTGCAATGGTTTAAGTTTTGGTGGTCTGTAAGCTATCTTTATTTTATGATAGTTGAAGAAAGTGAAGTTCATGTGTTTCGGTGAGAATATTCCTATGGATAAAGTGCTTAAGGTTCATGCGGTTGTTCCTGATGATTATAATGTGCTTGTGTATGTCTCCTAATCATGTTCCTATCTTGATATTGGTCCACATTAAGGATTTGAGATCATGTTCAAAGATTGTTCCCAGATAGTGTAATGTCTAACTAGTTTTGGTTGACCTTGTTAATCCCAATGATTACAGAGACCTCTGGAAGATTGTGAAAGCCTATTGTGGTGTGGAAGATCGTGTTTGAGTCCTAGCTAAGGCATGACGTGATCCACGTTTCATTTTCTTTACATAATATTGTTGTTGTCGATTAGGATTGCACCCGTGATGCAAAGCTGTGACACTCAGCAATCCTTTGGAACATGGGATCAAACTCAGGTTGTGGGTGACCTATGTTGAGTTTGAACCTCCAGATTATGGGCTGGTTTCCTTAAAATATTCAATTGGATCTATGACTTTGATGTGGAAAAGGGTAAATAGGATCTTTCTGAGAGCAAATAAAACTGTAAAAGTATGGTGATGCACCTAAAAATGATGAAAACTTGGCAATCTAACTCACAATATATCTCAAAAAATCTATCCACACAAACCACTTTCAGCAAATTGATCACAAAAAAATTTCTAAGGAAGGCTGGAAAATGTCTCTATTTGAAGGAAAAGGGGTTTTCACAACATAAAAGAAAGATTCTCCAATTTGCACAACCTAAGACCTGTGATTCTCAATGTTATCTAACACAAACAAGTACTAATGAGACAACGATTTTAAAGGTTTTGATGTTAAACACAATAAAATCTCATCAAATCACTCCTACAAGTTGCATTAATGGAAGGTAGATATTTGATCAAAATGAAAAATAAAGGAAATAATTGCAAATAACAAAGTATAGAACTTGTAACCTACTGTAATCTCTATAAATCTACAAATAAGTGAGTTACAAAGCCTCTTTCTCTCTCAAAGTGTGAAGAGAAAAAAGGAAAGAACTAGAAAATAAGTTACAAACAAACATTGTCTCTCAATGTGTAAAGGAGAAAAGAATGCAAGAACTAGAAAAACTTAAGTTTTTCTTAGAATATATAGTTTTCTCTCTCTAAGAGGCATGAAAAAAATCAACTGCCTCTAAAAATAAGCTCTCAAATCTGATCCATGAACAAACAATGAAATCCCTAAAAATAAGGGTCAAAACCTCCTCAAAAGGAGCAAAAATAGCTCCAAACTTCTAGTCTCCATGTGTTTGACCCAAGAATTGACCAAATCTCTCCAATTTGACCTTCAATCCATGCAAAAAGACCTCCAAAGTCTTCAGTTAACTCAACTTCTCCATTTTGCATGATTTTTGCATGTGTAGATAATGTGGACAAGAAATGAAGTAATCTTTTGCATGACACTCGATTATGAGTTTCAATTTGTCCAATTTCTTTAATTTTACAACTTGTGACAAATTAATAAAGTAATTTATAAAATATTACTTTATTAATTGTTTACATTATTTATAGTTGTAAAATCATGAAGAAATGAAAGAAGAAAAACACCTTATCTCTCCCTTTACATTTGCATAATTTGCATGATTTCACTAATCAATTATGCCAAAAAGAAAAAGGCCATCATGTATGAAAAATAAAGAATATTCTCTCCTTATGCCTCTCATGCAAATACTTAACTTTATTACATGCAAAAATAAATATGCATTATCAAAAAGAATGATAAATACATCTTTACACCCTTATTACTCCATGCAAAAGAAAACCCCATAGTTGCATTACATATGCATACACGGCATAATCACATCCCCCTATCACTCCATGCAAATAAAAGAGAATATATCATCATTACTATACCATCTTCCTTGACTTTGCATTTCTCCATGCAATGTATTATTACATTAACCACCTTTATCATTTGATTTCTATCATGCAATGTCATAATGCATTACTACTTTGTTCCTTCCACCTTTGCCTTCATTTTTTCTCATCTTACCCATATCTCTGCCACCTTTGCCATCATCTTTTTCTCATCTTACCCATATCTCTACCACCTTATGAACACTTGTCTTCATAATGCATTTCTCATATTTGACTTGTATTACACATGCATTGTCTATTTTGACCTTATCCATATTTCCTGTCACATTTTACTGTCATTCACCATGATTTACTTTGTTGTCTTTTACATGCATTTGAAATGCATAAGGCAGCAAAAGGGGTCAAATTTTGACCTAGTCTTTATATGGCATAAATAATCTTTGACCTTTCTTTATCAACTATCATGAGACAATGGGAAATAAAAGAATAAAAGGCATTAAGCCTTACCTCCCAATGATTTACAATTTTGAGTTAGTAAAAAATCAAATGCAAAAAGAAATAAGTGTTCATCCCATAGCTCTCCTGTGGTATAATCATTAGGTTTATTTAAGACACAAGTCTTGACCTCGACATGGATAAGATGAATGATTTATTTTCTTAAGTCAAAAAGAAATCTGAGAAAAAGGCAAATGATGCCATTGAACAAAAGAAGAATTGAACCCTAAAAGTTATCATTTCTCATTTTGCTATCTTTCATTTTTCTCTGCAACTCCAACTCGGTCAACGGCTAAGGTTTCTAGTTTTCTTTGCCATTTTGATGGCTTCTTGGTCAATTCTTTAGCATTCTCTGTCAAAAAGAAGGCAGGTGAGCTCTTCTGTATATGATAATGGACTTTTCTTTGATCTTTCTATGATTTTTTCTTCACTATTGCCATGGCTTTGATGGTTTCTGAGCATTTCCATTACATTTTCTTACTTTCTTTTATCTCTGGATATATTCTTTGTCAAACTCCTGCATTCTGAGTGTTTCAAAAAATAAAGGCTGGCGGCCTCTGCGGTTTCTCTGCTCTGCAAAACAACGTGAGATCTTTGTTTGGCCCTCTGTATCTTCATTGTCTTTCACTATATCTTCATTCTTGACAAGGGTTTCAAGAAATAATGACGTGGCTATCTTTTCTTTGAAGAAAACAAGGCCTCTCTATTATGGCCATACTTCTTTGTATCTTCTTTTCAAACCTTCTTTTCCTCTACAAACTTGAATATGTAAGGGTTTAGAAAAGAAAAAGAGAGTTTTATATTTATTTGAAGGAAAATACTCTTTAATGGCTACGGCCTATATGACCGTGTTCTTCTCCTTCTCTCTCAACCTTCTTTGTAGACATGAAACTTGCAAGAGTTTTAGAAGATATGCAACAAGGGTTTGATATTTTTGAGTGAAAAAAGGCCTCTCCTAGCCACGACATTGATTGTATATTACTTCCTGTATGATTTTTTCCCTCTATAGATAAGAAACCTGTAAGGGTTTCAAGAATTGTAACAAGGATTTTTTTCATTTCTTCAAAAGAAATAGGCCTTTCTCCTATCATGGCCATGATTGTAACTTGCATTCTGTATCTCTTTTTCAACTGTATATAAGAACATATGAAGGTTTCATTTTTTCAACTACATACATATATGTTTAAGATTTTTTGAAAAAAGAATGAGGATTTGTACCGGAATATACTCTTCTAGTTCAATCTGTAACATCACACTCCTCTTTATCTACATTATTTCTTTCCACACTTTGGCATAAACTAAGGCTATCCATTTGAAGAAGAAATATATAGAACTCTTATCTTTTATTTCTTTCTCCTTTCTGACTATCATTTGGCATATACAAGAACTGGTATCTTTTAAACTATATCTTCTTTTTTATGGTCTCATATACCTTTGATGTAACAACAAAATCTTGTAGTTTTTATCATTCATTTATCATTTTCTATATGATATGACCACTTAGAAATTAGTTTTCTTTCATGTTACCTTCTATAGCTTCTACAACATATGACTATACTTCATTACATGATATGAACATGATGTACTTCCTTTCCCAAATTATCATGGCTCTTCCTATCATCTATACATATCACAGCTACTCTTCAATCCAAGAGACTATCATGATAATTGTTTGCATGATGAATCTTGGTTGTATATATCTCATGTAATCTTCATTGAGGGTTGTCATAACTCCATCTCTAATAGACATTGTTTATGGTTTACATGGCTGTTACATATGCTTATTACTCTATCTGTGAAGTATAGTTGAATCAGAAAGAACACATTTCAATTATTATAAGAAGATGGGAAAATACCTTTAATAATTGTAATCCTTTCCTTTGCAAATTTATCTCTCTTCATCCTGTAACATGTGATAAAGCATTTGACACAACTGATCTAATTTTAACAAGTCGTTCCATGAAGTGGACATAGTTTATAGGAGCAACTGCTCCTCTTCACTTATATGATGATGACTTCACTCCATTTGCAAGTTGACTATTCTGAAGCATAGTATCTCCTTGAATAATGCATTATGTCTTTTACAATTTGATAACCTTTTCAAATGAATAAAAAGGAAAACATGTTGGGCTCTACCCTTGTGGGAGCCACATTTTCTCCACATGTTTAAAAGTCTTCAAATCAGCAACATTACTTTTCATATACCTGTATAGTGAACAAACAAGTTGGCATAAAAATATATCTCTTGAAATTGATTGATCTTTCTCATGATGATCTAATTTATTGCAAATGTCTGATTTGATCTTGTTGTGATGCTCACAACACACCCCATTTTACTCCTTAGCAAATGAGGACCCCTGTTGTGGCTGTGACTTTTGCTTTTGTGTGTGGGTCTGTTGGATGGTAAAGGGAAAAAGTGAGTGAAAGTTATAAACCTTGTTGAAAACAAAGAAAAAATAGCATTAACTACCAGAGCTAAATATGGGTGAATTCCTTGTCAAAAATGAGTGGGGGTTGCTTTTTGAACCATGTAAAAATTCCCAGTATTTTGCAAGATATGAGAGTTCTGGTAAAATGTACAATGGTAGGGTTTGAATGTTGCATATACAAAGCTATTTGTATATTGGGTCATTTGTATGTTGCATATGCAAAGCTGCTTGTATATTGGGTCATTGTATAAGTCACAAAAATGAGTTGTCAGGGTTTTTTTAAGTCATTTTACTTGTATGCATTTTGTTAACGTTCTATCTATACATACAAGTCAGACCCGATAGATTTCAAAGTTTAAATGCATAATCAGTTGATTCCGTTGGATGTATTTTATGTTTTTATGTTTGGCGAAAGAGAAACATACAAAGTGGATATACAAGGCTACATACATGTTGTGGATTCAAAAAAGTATTAAAGTTGATTTTATTGTTGTATGTTTCACACTTTGTATATGTATGCTTCGGAGACATACATTTTAATATACATACAATGTAGAATTTAGGAAAGTTTAAAATTTGGTTAAGGCGATGCATCATGACTTAACGTATATTAAAAGATGCATTGCATTTGATATACATGTCGTGGATTCGAAAAAGTATTAAAGTTGGTTTTATTGTGGTATGTTTCACTCTTTGTATGTGTATGCTTTCAATTGCATAAAGTTCAAGATACATACAATGCGGATTTCAGGAAAAACTAAAATCCGATATAAATGATGCAACACTACTTAACATATATTAAAAGATGCATTGCACTTTATGCATGTTGCGGAACTGAAAGTGAGTAAGGTGTGGTTTATGGAAAGGATAAGTCCAAAAAGGTTATACATGCAAATATTTGTATGTATCTAGGCTTGTATAGTTCTTGATGCAGAGGCATCCACACTAAAACATTAACACATAGCATGGACGTCTGCAGCCCATCATCATCATCATATTTGACTTCACTGTCAGCATCATCATCATATTTCACCTGCCGACCGATATCCTCCTGCAGACAAGCCTTCGCACTTTCGTCTGTCAACAGCATCACCTTACTCGATTATCGACAGCATCATCATGTTCGACCAGCGCGAACATCCTCCTGACGTCCACTGTTCACTTCAGCGACAACTTCGACCTTCACTACCTTCAGCATCATGATATTCAACATCATGATAATCAACAGGATAAAGAACGTCCGGTTCCTTCCATTTATCCTGATGATGACAAAACCCTAACTCCTCGCACCGTAGCCTCGATGCTTGCGTCACCCCGATATCCTGATGACGTAGATCCTGATGACGATGACGTCACCCGCAGCTCCTCAATATCTTGCTGCTCCGAAATGTCCTGATGACATATATCATGATGATGATGATGTCATATCCTGCTGTTGGCCAAACTTAGCTTTTTCGGCCCGCGATCAACTTGATCAACCCGATCTTCAACCTGATGCCGATACGCTCCCCCTCGGCGCCTCCTGATGATGATCACCCCGACGCACTTGCACTTCATGCACTCGAAAGCATTATGCTCATCTTCACTTATCCGGATGACGATGTTTGAACTGACTGCAGGATATTTGCAGAAATATCCTGATGATGCCATCTTAACGAACTTCCAACCTTAGCAAAATTTCACTTCACCGATCCTCCAGGGACGACCCGATCCACTCTCAGGGTGATTTTCCACACTCTATCTTATCAGCTCGACCTAGCACATACCCATGCTAGGGTCTTCAACATCTCTCGACGGCGATCCTGCACACCTGCATGCAAACAAACAAACTACAACCTAACCTACTGTACATCGCCATTCCACCGATCCGACGAATCAACCGGTGGAATGGATCAGTGAATCCATACAGCCACCAAACTAGCAAATCGATCAAACAATGGAATCCAACCAGAGAAAGAACACAAACAGGATCTCTTTATTGATTTCAAAAGATGCAATTACAATGATCAGTTTCTCTCTCTCTCACTCTGTGCAACCTAGCTCAATCGATGATATCTATCTGTCTGCAATATCGACCGATCCTCATGCTTAAATAGATTTTCCTACGAGTACTACTGACCCGACTCCAAGCGGCTGGGAACTCTCCAGGTGGCTGGGAGATCCAACCGATCCTACAGCATGACAGCTGTTCTAACAAACTAACTAAAAATAGTAAAAGCCTGGTCAGCATGATCTTATCATGATCAGCGTGACCTTATTACATGCATTTGGTCTTATCAGACCTTCTTGAAAACATAAACAAGACTCAAACTAACTAACTGCCTCATGAAGGCCAGCTGTCAGGTAGGTGCTCCTGCACCATACTCCCCAACAGAAAAGAACTCATGTCCCATGAGTTTAGTATGTGGAAGTCCTCCACCTTTACACTTTGCTTTAGCAATAGGCTGAACTGTTCCAGCTTTGTCCTCTGTTGGCTCGTGGCTGCTCCAAGTCTTTTGAACTGTAACTTGCTTTCTGGCAAGTGAATCCTCATGCCTGTCAATGTAGGCCTTTCTCTCACATACCCTGTGTTTGTCAGGTTGTCTGACCAGAACCTCTGTCTGAACTGCCTCTTGAACTTCTGAAATGTTCAATCCTATCTTCCGTTCAACCTGTATAGGACAAGCAATAGTCCCAACTATGACAACATCCCTATCATTCTTCTGAACTGGTTGCTGTGTGCAAACCTGTTTCTGCACCTGCTGCTGACCTCTGTCAGTCACAACTGAAACTTTCGTCAGCTTGTTGTCTTTAACAACTCCTTTCCCTGCAGTGTCCTTAACTGCCTTTATGCCTGCTCCTATAGGCATCTACACAAATTCCTTCTTTCCCATTAAAATGATTTGGGCTGCCTTCTGTACTGCAGCATTTGCCTGCAATGGCATCAACTTAATAGTCTTCCCATCCTTCTTGATGGTGTAGGTATTAGCATACCCATCATACAGTACTCTCCTATCAAATTGCCATGGTCTACCCAACAGTAGGTGACAACATTCCATGGGCAAAATATCACACAAAATTCTATCCTGATATGCTCCAATCTGAAAATCCACATATGCCTGTTCAGAGACAAAAAGTGATTGACTATCACTCACCCAAGATGCCTTGTAAGGGTGTGGATGTGGAATCTTTTCCAAATGCAGTTTATCCACCATCTCCTGAGATACCATGTTGTCTGTTGAACCAGTATCAATGACAACCTTGCATACTTTACCTTTGCTCTTGCATGTGGTCCTGAAAAGAGCTCTTCTTTGCATCAGATCCTTTGATGCCTGCAAACTAATTCTCCTTAGCATCAGTGATTCTCCACTCTCTGGGTATCCATAATTATCAGGCTCTCTATCTTTATAAGTGTTTGAACTCTGCACACTTTCTTCTACTTTCTCTTCTTGCACAAGTTGTACTCTCTTGTCATTTGTTCTATCATTTCTGGATGATGAACCTTTGTTTTCTGGACACTTGAAAGATGGATGACCAAACTCACCACAGGTGTAACACTTTCCTAAAAATGAAGTAGAACCTCTACCACCTCCAAATCTGCCTCTATTACCTTTCCATCCACCTCTGAAATCAGACTGTCCCTGTCCTTTACCAGTGTCTTCTTGACCCTCATTGGTTTGCTTTTGTGCAGGGGCTGCTCCTCTTCCCCTCATATTGTTTCCTCTTCCTCTCATGGACTTATCATGTCCTCTATTCATCTTTTCTTCAATCCTGATTGCCATTTGATAACAATCCTCCACATTCTTAGGGTTAGCTAAAACTAACTCATCCTGTATGTTCAATCTCAAACTAGCCAAGTACCTAGCCACCTTTTCTACCTCATTCTCATGATGACCAGATCTCATACTCAACTTATAAAACTCCTCAGTATATGCCTTCACATCCCTTTCTTTCTGCTTTAAAAATTGCAGCTTCTTAAACATCTGGATTTCATAATCCCTTGGCAAGAATTTACCTTTGATCCTTGCTACCATTTTATCCCATGAAGTGATCTTTGACTTCCCTTGCTTCCTTCTCTCGGACTGTACATAATCCCACCAAACCAAAGCATGACCTCCTAACTTGGTCTTTGCAATCTTTACCTTCTGATCCTCAGCAACATCTTCACATTCAAAGTGATTATCCAGTGCAGCAATCCAATCCAATAACTCATCTTCATTCAAACTTCCAGTATACTTGGAAACATCAACCTTTACCTTAGGTTTATCACTCTGCACTGCCTTTAACAGTTTTGCAAATTTCTGGTCTTCAGCATCCAGTTCTTCAGCTACCTCTTCATACTCTTCAACAGTATCTTCATCTTCTTCAGATTCACTGTCTGCCACTTCCCTCTTTTTGTTCTTTTCCAGGGCTACAAGCCTGGCTTGAAGTGCTTCAGCAAGCTCCTTCATCTTCCTCATCTCTCTGGCATGTTTCTCCTTCATCTCCTGCAATTCCCTTGCAGTCCCACTACCTTTCGGAGGCATTTTGTCAACCTCTCAATCAACACACAACACACACTCAACTCTAACTCTGCCCTTTCGGTGACAGAATCAACACACAACAGCCCAGACCTTTTGCTGAGCTCTGATACCACTATGATGCAGAGGCATCCACACTAAAACATTAACACATAGCATGGACGTCTGCAGCCCATCATCATCATCATATTCATCCTCATCATCATCATATTTGACTTCACTATTAGTATCATCATCATATTTCACCTACCGACCGATATCCTCCTGCAGACAAGCCTTCACACTTTCGCCTGCCAACAGCATCACCTTACTCGATTATCGACAGCATCATCATGTTCGACCAGCGCGAACATCCTCCTGACGTCCACTGTTCACTTCAGCGACAACTTCGACCTTCACTACCTTCAGCATCATGATATTCAACATCATGATAATCAACAGGATAAAGAACGTCCGGTTCCTTCCATTTATCCTGATGATGACAAAACCCTAACTCCTCGCACCGTAGCCTCGATGCTTGCGTCACCCTGATATCCTGATGACGTAGATCCTGATGACGATGACGTCACCCGCAGCTCCTCAATATCCTGCTGCTCTGAAATGTCCTGATGACGTATATCATGATGATGATGACGTCATATCCTGCTGTTGGTCAAACTTAGCTTTTTCGGCCCGTGATCAACTTGATCAACCTGATCTTCAACCTGATGCCGATACGCTCCCCCTCGGCGCCTCCTGATGATGATCACCCCGACGCACTTGCACTTCATGCACTCAAAAGCATTATGCTCATCTTCACTTATCCGGATGACGATGTTCGAACTGACTGCAGGATATTTGCAGAAATATCCTGATGATGCCGTCTTAACAAACTTCCAACCTTAGCGAAATTTCACTTCGCCGATCCTCCAGGGACGACCCGATCCACTCTCAGGGTGATCTTCCACACTCTATCTTATCAGCTCGACCTAGCACATACCCATGCTAGGGTCTTCAACATCTCTCGACGGCGATCCTGCACACCTGCATGCAAACAAACAAACTACAACCTAACCTTCTGTACATCGCCATTCCACCGATCTGACGAATCAACCGGTGGAATGGATCAGTGAATCCATACAGCCACCAAACCAGCAAATCGATCAAACAATGGAATCCAACCAGAGAAAGAACACAAACAGGATCTCTATATTGATTTCAAAAGATGCAATTACAATGATCAGTTTCTCTCTCTCTCACTCTGTGCAACCTAGCTCGATCGATGATATCTATCTGTCTGCAATATCGACCGATCCTCATGCTTAAATAGATTTTCCTACAAGTACTACTGACCCGACTCCAAGCAGCTGGGAACTCTCCAGGCGGCTGGGAGATCCAACCAATCCTACAGCATGACAGCTGTTCTAACAAACTAACTAAAAATAGTAAAAGCCTGGTCAGCATGATCTTATCATGATCAGCGTGACCTTATTACATGCATTTGGTCTTATCAGACCTTCTTGAAAACATAAACAAGACTCAAACTAACTAACTGCCTCATGAAGGCCAGCTGTCAGGTAGGTGCTCCTGCACCAGTTCTGATACAAGTATTGTTGTATCACGGAGGCACAAGGGGAAGTAATGTGGGCTCCACTGCTCATTGACATGAGTAAGCTTGCCGGAGCAAAATTTTTAGATCATACCAATGTTATGCCTCTCGGCGATAAGTATTTTTTGGTAGGAATCACTTGTACTCTCGCTGATAAAAATTTGTATCGGGCAGATGTGTGTGATCGGAGTGAGTTTTTTAGATCGCCTTGACTAAGTGAGTTACTCCGATGATGAAGGTATACATAACCAACATACAAAGGATTATTAATGTATCTTGGGCTTTGCATGTAAAGGTTTGATACAGGTATTATGTATCACAGAAATACAAGTGAAAAGTAAAGTCGACCCCACCACTTGCATATTGGGTTTGTATAATTACAATGTATGTCTTCAATATACAAGCCGATATGCAAGGCGAAGGATACAAGCTGATATACAAAGCCCGATATACAAAAGAAATAAAGGCATCATGGGAGATAAAAGGTAAAGAGGGGGGTTTGCATAAAGTTGCTTTGTATATGCACTCATACAAGGAAATATACAAAGCTCGATATACAAAGTGAAAGATACAAGGATGTACAAAAAGTGGAAAAAGGAGGAAACTTTAATTTGATTTCTTGCATAAAATGTTTGTATGTTTAGACATACAAAGAAGACATACAAAGGGAACATACAATAAAACATACAAGGGAAAAGGGTATGTATGTAGAAATAAACTAACGGCAAAAAAGGTTTTAAAAGCACCAACATTGCAGTGGAAGGCTAAACTTGTGGGGCATTAATTATTGTAATTAATGCCAATCTAACATTCTGATGAAGTATAAATTGGCAAAAGTGACATGATTTTTTCATAATCTATTTTTTGTGTCTGTTGGCAGGTTTATAGATATATGGAAGGAGGAACTTTAATGGTGATGACATCACAAAGGGTGGATCATATCACAAAAGAAGTGAGAGGAGTAAAGGCTTTCAATGAGAGGAAAAATGCAGGTGGAAAGAAACATTATTAAAAGAGCAACAGAAGATATTTTGGTGGATGTTAGGGTTTCCAAAGGGCATCCTTACGCTCAGTATGGGTATGCTACTTAGGGATTTTTTGGCAAGATTTATTTTCCACCGATTGATGTTGCACTTGAGGTATGGACCATTGATCGACTAGGGTTTGTGGCCATATTGGGGATAATCAAATCTATATATTGAGCCCCTTTACTTTGTAATACTTACACAGGGATTTGTAGGACAGAGCTGGAAGTTGTAGTTTGTCTTGGCATTTTGAATAGAAGAACATTTAGTTTAGAATAGAAGGAGGTCACCTGTGTCTGCAATAAGGAATGCGTGGAACATCTAGCTTCCTTACTGTATCTATAAAGTGTTGTAAGTTTTTTGTGAAGCTGATTAATGAAGCTAAGAGTCATTCATACATTGTAAATCATATATGACTATTTATCTTGAATATAAATGAATCTAGGATTCTGCATCTATATTCAAAGTGTCTTCTGGCTCTTCTTTGTATTTGAAATAATATCTCTTAAAGCTTACAATCTTGAATGTATGTTCGTGAAAATACTTAGGTCTTACATTTAAAGGTTTAGTCTATGGATTTAATCAAGTTTACTGTACTGCTTACAACATGCATAACAGAACATTTAGATCCTGTAGTAGAATGAAGTTTAATTTAGATTTCTCTAACTTTTCCCAAACATTTGAAATATTTAGCTTAAATGCAGAGATTTAAAAGAGATTATCTGATATTTGAAGGAAACATGAACAATTGAGTTGATATTGGACAGTTTTCATAATATTTGAAAAGAAAGCTTGTGTTAATATAAATCATTTAAAGCTTTGTGATACAGTAACAAATTTGTGCCAAAGAATGAATAAAATGTTGATATTTTTGATATTTTGCATAATTTGAGTCCAGTAAATCATCAAAAACCTTAAATCAATTAAGGCCCCTTGCATATTATAGCTTCACATTAACCTACTGAATTGTCCACAAGGTAAGGACCTGACCATACAGAAACTTGAGATTAAGTAATCTTAATTGATTTCTTCATATCTTTCAAGACAGTTAGGTTCATTTTGTGAATTTTAACTTTTGTTATGAATGTGTAAAAACAATCATCAATAGTTTTTGGCGCTAGAAGGAGGGCCTGATAAGATTTAAGGTTGATTTTGTGTAGGCTGGCCATAGGGATCATTTTAGTTCTTGGAAATTTGAGTGTTCTATTTGCAAATATCTTTTGTTTGAAAGAATTTGAATGTTTTTTTGCAAAGGTACTGCTCAAACTTCAAGGACTATTCTAATTTTCTGAGTTTTAATGTTTTATTCTGAGATATTTTAGATCTCATAAAATTTCAAAAATCTAAAAAGTTGAAAACAGAGTGCCATTTTCAATGGACTCATACAAAGACAATTCCAAGGTTAATATTCCTGTCTTTCAGAAAGCTTTAAACGAAAGGATTTATCCTGAAAATTTATCTATGGTTTATTCAGAAGGTGCAGGATACATAAGTCCATAGAGCATGGTGAAATTAATTGTCTGACTTTTCTTACAAGGATAGATTTGGCTTTAAAAGGACTAATCTCTTTCTTAGATGTGTATTGGGCTGAAGGTTGGTAGGAAAATGAGGAGGTTATGGAGCAGCAGGAGGATGCAATATCGGCAGTCATTAATTGTTCAGATAATGCAAAGATTGAACCAATGCTGGAAATAAAGGATAGTAAAATCTCTTTTTTGGAATCATGTGATGGTAAGAAAAATAATCTATTTTTTTGTCAAGGTTCAAAGGTGAATAAAGCTAATGATAGGTATAAATACAAAGAAGAAATCACACCTCATGTTCATTTTCTAGATGATAAACAAAGAGGATTTAATGAAAAGAAAAAGAAAAGTGAGGTTAATCTTGATACATTATTTGATAAATCTATTGAATTACTAAGTAATACTTATCAAGAAGAAATCTCTGGATCTGATTTGAAAAGTTTTAATGAAAATAATTTGGAAAAGAAATGTAGACAAGTATTGGCAGAATTAAAGTGCACTAAAAGTAAAGAGGTTTCTGTATCAGCAAATAAAGAAATCATAGGAAAAAAAGTAAATCTTGAGTTTGATGGCTTTAAATTGAATGACCAAATCCAGGATTGTTGCAGGATAATGGAACCAGATATTTTGCTAAATGATAGGACTGAATTATTTGAGGAACAATTCTTGAAAGTGGAGGATATAGAGGATTATGCTATTGTTGTACATAATCAAACATCACTCCAACATTATTTTGAAAGTAAAATAGGGAAGTATTTTCATGAATCAAATGTCATGTCACATTCACAGCCAAATAATCTAGAAATGATAAATTTAGATATGTCAGATTATGATGGTACTCATTTAGATGCTAATGTGCAAAGAATTGAAGAAAACATTGAGACGGTTCCTGAACTTGAGGATAAACTGAACATCCAGAATGAAGAGATAGATGTGAATAAAGATGAAGAAATAATCCATCAAGAGTCATACATCCTTCAATTCGAAGTGAGACCAGACATTGATCTAAGCAATGAAAGTGCAAAGTTAAATGGAGGACCAACTATCAATGAACAAGCATGTCCAATAGAGCCAGAAATACATCAGGTTGTTGCTTTCCTTTCCTTAGTGAATAGTGTTGAATACTATTTTGATTATGGAAATTCAAGAGATAGGACATGCATATGGATTAATCATGAATGTGATGAGCTGCCCCAATTGCTGATAATTAGTGATTATTCTGTTAAACATAATGAATGTAGAATAAATGGGTATTTTTCAGAATTCAGAGATGAATTTGCTAAGTTGAGAACCATAACTAGTTCCCTAATGCTCTTGCACAATCCAAGGAAGTATGCAAATACAAGTGTCTTTGGGTCTTTTCCTGGGTTTTATTTGCCTTGTAGAGACTTATGTATAGTTTGGTAGAATAGTTGTTTTGTTTCTTTTCTTTATTTTCTTGTCTTGCTTTGTGTTGTTTCCTTTCGTAGTTAGTTGTTTATACAGTCCATTTGTTTTGTTTTCTTTGTTGTTTTCCTATGTACTGGGGTCTTTGTTTTGATTTAGAGTATGCAGGAGCAGACTCACAACCACTGGAAATAATAGAAAATTTAGAACATTTAGGTTAATTATTTGAAATTTATGCATAACTTGTTGTGACTGTCATGAATGTAGAAAGTTGTTTGACTTGTGAAATTTTGTATTCAATAACTGTGGGTTGAGTATTCAAGGGAAGTTTCTCACAATGACACACCTAAAATTCTTGGGTTTGTTAAACATACCAGTGTAGCTATTAGGTGAAAAATTAAAGGTCACCCTTGCTTCCATTAAAATTCTCAGCTTAATTTTAGTAAGTGATCATTCCTTGCATCATGAAGTTACAACTGCAATATCTTATGAAATCTCTATCAAATACCAAAAAAAAAATAATAAAATAGATTTTACTAAAAATCCAGTTTAAGCCATCTAAGTAACTCTACTGGGGCTATAGACGCTTGCTGGCAGTGGGGCTCTACTTAGGAGAATTGTAACGATAACCTTGTTGGGGCTATGGACGCCTGCTGGTAGCAAGGCTCTATCCAGTTGGCTATGAGGGAATGACATCAACTATGTAGGCTAATATCAGTCACTGGTTTGTTCAATTGATTTTCAATATGAGGATTATTAATCACGTGCACCCACTTAAACTGAAAGGAAGATTCATGCACCTTATTGAATACATTAAGTCTCAAGTTGGATAATGATTTGTAGAAAAGATAGTTGGAAGTTATGAGTTTATTTCATTTAGTTTTCTTTAATGGTTTTATTTTTTACTGTTTTGTTTGGTTGCTAGTTTTTTTGATGCTCACAACATGCCCCATATTACTCCTTAGCAAAATGAGGACCCCTGTTGTGGCTGTGGCTTTTGCTTTTGTGTGTGGGTCTATTGGGTGGTAAAAAGGAAAAAGTGAGTGAAAATTACAAACCTTGTTGAAAACAAAGAAAAAATAACATTAAGTACCAGAGCTGAATATGGGTGAATTCCTTGTCAAAAATGAGTGGGGGTTGCTTTTTGAACCATGTGAAAATTCCTAGTATTTTGCAAGATATGAGTGTTTTGGTAAAATGTACAATGGGAGGGTTTGTATGTTGCATATACAAAGTTGTTTGTATATCGGGTTGTTTGTATGTTTGATATGCAAAGCTACTTGTATATCGGGTCGTTGTATAAGTCGCAAAAATGAGTTGTCGGGTTTTTTTAAAGTCATTTTACTTGTATGCATTTTGTTAACGTTCTATCTATACATACAAGTCAGACCCGATGGATTTCAAAGTTTGAATGCATAATCGATTGATTCTGTCGGATGTATTTTATGTTTGTATGTTTTGCAAAAGAGAAACATACAAAGTGGATATACAAGGCTACATACATGCCATGGATTTGAAAAAGTATTAAAGTTGATTTGTAATGCCCCATCATGTAACCCTAGAGAGTTAGGTTAACAAAGCAAAAATCTAGGAATAATTTTTTTTTTGAAAGCAAAATAGTGCAAAACATAAACCAATTATACCTTAATACACAACATAAAGGAAATTGCTCTTCTAACAACTCTAGGGAAACACAACTGCATTAGTGAATAGAAAATTAAAAACCACACAAGTGAAATACATTATACTTCTTGTACAGATAAGATCAACTTTTACATTAGCAAGATAGATAATATACAAGGTTACAATACAAGATTACAAGACCGATCATGTCGGTTTACAAAAGAATGCATATAAAAGTATACAACACCACCGAAGGTAGGAAGCAAACTGGAACTGGAACACCTCTGCGTAGAACTTGAACCGCATCTCCAAAAGGACCAATGGATAGCTCTGCCACCCAACCATGTGGAACCCTGAGGCCCACCCCTCCGAGCTAGGAGATAACGACGAGGATTCCACTAAGCCAAGAAATAATATCCAAAAATAAAAGAACGACAATTGACTTGACACAACCGACCAAATCAACAAACTGCACAAGACAAGACATCACTCCAGAGGCACCACCAAGAGACAATAGAACTACATAAGAAGAGTGTCATCACATGGTCCTAACATGGGTTACCCAGGCTATCTATTCCCCAGAAGCCGGCCCCCATCTATGGTTACCCTGGCAGCCTCTCTCTAGGTGCCGGCCCCATAGGGTGACACATGCGGAGCCGACAGATCCTCTCATGGAGACAAGGAGGTCAGCCTTGCCAACCAGGCCTTCTCATCCCATCCTTAGCCTGTGAGAGCACTCAAGGCATGGGTGAGGTCTCTTACTTATCTTGTTAAGTGTTTTAATACCCCAACCCTCTTGATTAAGTTATTAAGTTTTCCACATGCTTACAACTTCCATGGGGTTACCCAGGCGACCTCTCACTAGGCACCGGCCCCACCATGAAAGCCACTCCCTTAGCATTCTCTGACCAATCATACATACCACGACATGCAAGGGAAGGTCACCAAATAGATCCAAGCCAAAACTTACGCCATTCCCTAGGCCACAACAACACATCCCTATAATCTTTTCAAAATTGAAGCAACACCAACAAGAACCAAGTACTGTACTCAAAAGACCATTCCCCAATCAATGCAAGATGCGAAAATCCAGAAAACCCAATGCCATAATTCGAACCAAGGCCAAGAACTATTCCTCTGGAGTTAGGTGCATAGACACTATATCACAAGAAGTTCCTTAACCAAAATGGAAGCCAAGGGTTAACACTTGACACTTGTTTGCAATGAAAGACTCAAACCAGAAATGAGCTTAGACCAATTGCATCATCCCTTCCGTTATATTGCAAGTTTTCCCCTTACATGAACAAGAGCCATATTATACCATATTAACTGAAATAACCCAAAACATCGTAGGCCTTAAAAAAAAATACCATATGATCACATGACTAAAATTCATATCTGATAATGTACCGTCTTTACAAGAACACACACATAGACACAACTCACCCCCAAAAATAGACATAAAGATCCAACACAAACATGAAGATACAACATGGAGGGATCCAAACATAAGAAAATTGATGAACTCCTTCTTCAAACAAGAGAGCAACTTAAGAGGCTATCTCAAATTCTAATAGCAAGTTAATCCATAAACATACCTCCTTATCATCATAAATCACCAGCTTCTATTAGACAATACTAATTTGAAACGAACGACTATAATCCTCTATGATTCAATTATAAACATGAGTCACTAGAAAACATGTACTTACAACCATAACATACTTATCTGAAACTCCCAACAACTACTAAAAGCACTTTCACAACAAAATTAATTCCTTTCTTAAGGAACGCGACGATAAAATGCAACATTTAGACATAAAAAGGATGACAACCTCAAAATAAAAGAGATAGGAAATATACTCATTGTTAAGGAATATTCTAGCATATAACAGTATCAATCCCTACCAACACCAGACATAAACTTCTTATTAACTACAATCACACATACATAATTAATTCTTAATAATCGCAACCAAAAGGATATACATTTTCCTGTTACAACTTTTAACAACTACCAATTGTAAAACAACATTTATAACTTCCTTTAAGAATAACCTAATAACCATAACTAATAGGCAATACAACTTCCTATATCACCTTTCTAGTAATCCCCAATCTCTAACATAACAATTATAAAGATAAAACATAACTATAGGAACTATCTTTCCCTATTTCAATTTTCTAATAAATACTAATATCAAAAAACCACAACTATATTACACACAACTCCCATAAGTATACAAATTCAAATCAACACATCACCAAAACGAATGGCTTAGATCGGTCACATAGGGACAAGATAACCTATAAAATATTGTCTAATATTTGCCTAGTTGAGACCAAGGCACCTAACATGCTTTCCTTGAATCACACTAAAACTTGAACCAATTATTTATTTACCAAAAACAAAGTATCAAAGGGTTGTCTGACAAAATTCTATTTAAAATATTATAAGGAACAAGGATAATTCATTTATCTAACCCTCTTGAATCTACTATAGTAACTAGATTATTAAAAATTTAATACTAAAGAGACACAATCTATCCTCCTACATCAGGAAAGATCCTAATATCAAAACTTTAACATTATTTACAATCATTACAAACCATACACTAACCACCGAGGAAAGGATATTCATTACTTAAATATCATTCATTTTTATTTATTTATTTATTTTTTTAAACTACCATCTGCCTTCTAATTAAAATAGTAATCCCCCTCAAACCAAGAAGACATTAACATCATTGCAACCACGAATTTCTTTTCTAACAACTAAAGCTAAAATAAGCAATGCTGAATAAAGTAAATGTCTACATTATGGATAGCTAGATCATGGCCTGTAATCGAATGGAGATCCTCTGACTGAATTCTAAACTAATTAAATTATAAAAAAAGAAAGAATTCGAAGCAAGAATAGTAATTATTATGAGCACTCCTAACTGTGGATTCTTTTCACTACGAACTACTTCAACTAAACCTTTTCTTAACAAGTTTCCAAACAAGTTCGCCTAAAACTGGCAGAGGTTAGCAGTTCAGCCATATACCACAAACATACAGCAAAGTTAATACCACCAAGAGGTTGCATGGCCGAGGTAAGGATATCAGTTGTTTGAGGAAGAAAGAACAAATGAAAAATTGTATGGAATAATATTATTGAGGACAAAGTGCTTCTAATGGAGTCACACAAAGAAAATACAGAAGTAATGCAGATCCTACGTAGTGTGGCACCGCTAAAGTCAATAGTGTTCCTCTATGGGGTGAATTCGTTGGCTGGCAGCAGAGGACATTGCAGAAGGTGTGCCAAAGCTAGAGATTAAAACCAGCGATTGAGGGAGAAAGAGGAGCAAGAGAGCAAGAGGGATCGTTCTACCAGTTGGGACGTGGCTTCAAAGACAAGAATACAAGGAAAACTTTAAAGAGTCTAACAAAACACAAAAGGAAAACCCATGTTAGTGGAAGCCCGTCCAGAAATAATGGTGCAGAAAAATGTTGCATCCACATTCCAATGTAGTAGGAACGCAACCCCCAGAAAACCCAAAACAACGCTCTGCTTGGTGGGCCGTACAATACACACAGGCAGGGTCAAGATTTGAGTGGGATTTAAGGGACTTCAAACCCACACTAGAAGTAATAATTTCTATTGGAGGACACCAAAAGTCTTAGAGGAAAGGACGCCAGATCTAGCCACCAGCAAACTAGAGAGTATAATTTAATAACATAATTACAATTGATTTCGTTGGATAGAATAGGGATGAAGAATTTACAAATGAAGTGTATACACTCTGTAGTAGGCCCAAGCAAGGTATCATTCTCAGGCATAAAAACTAGATTAGAAACTTATTTTACAAGACAAACGATTCTAGGAAAAAGAGGTGGCACAGATTAAGGTCTTAATCATATTCCGTTAAGTTTTCAAGATATTCGATATGATGAATCATATCTTTTTGCAGCACAATAAAGGCACAAGCAAGGCAAATCTATGACTATAGAAGAATGATTGCAATTGACTTACCAAAACCCATAAGATAGGTGTAAAGGCACTAACTATTTGCCTTAGCTATAGAAAATAAACATAGAAATGCCTGGTCACTAATCTACACTTGGATTGGGGTAAGGTAATTAAATAGATTACTATCTTTCAGATAGAAAGAAAGGAGGTGCGGGCAAGGCACAATTATTGGTCACAAGAATTAAGTTTATAACCATCATAAACACTCAAAATTACCAATACCATTAGGCTTGGAAAAGTTAAAACAAGGCAATACATGATTCAATAACTTTGATTGAATCGACCTATTCATTCAATAGAATATTTTGCAGATCCAGTAATAAGAAAGAGACATGCATGCTTATTAAACCGCAGGGTAAAAGATCTTCTATACACCTCTAAGAGACTCATTTTAAGAGAAACAATGTTTGCAGGGTCTTCACAATGGATTGAAGAAGGGTTTTAGACTTTGAACACAGTGTAGCAGAGGAGTGCACTCAAGGCACAAAACAAGAAAGATACAAATAGAATAAACACTTGTTGAGAAACGTTATTTATTCTTCCCAACGGAAGAGGTAAAATTTGTAGGAAAAATATCAATAACCTGATGCGATAAAAGCAAGTGCCATGAAGTATTATACAAAATGCATTTGAGCAGTTTTGGAAACCCCTTTAGAATAATAAAATGATTGAAGGTTAGCTCAAAGGATCGTTGATAAGGCTTTGGAAGCCGCAGAAATAAACAAATTCCAAATTACAGAACCATGCAAATTTCACCCACAGAACAGCCGCAATAAATTTTATATATAAAAATGACAACCATAGCAAATTTTTTACAGAGGGGAACAAATCACATACCCAGATTCCAGTCCTTCCTCCAAGATTTCTCCAACTCTTACCACCAATTTCTCCGTTCCTCTCCCCAATATCTCTGTTCTTTTTCCAACTTCTCTCTCCTCCCCCTAAATGATTCAACTCATCAAAATAAATGCCAAGGACATGCATCAGTTTCTCTCCATTCTGCATCCCACCCCTCCGAGAAATACAACACTTTTACTAATAATAGAGATTCGAATCTCCCCTACTTCAAATTGACAACTCAAGGCATTTATTTCACGTAGCAAAATTATACTGAAACCAAAAACCAAAAACATAAACTAATAATTACCCGTAACTCCCAAATATGACATAAATACTCTTGGGCAAATAATTAATTCTAAACTATTATAAAATTAGCCGAAGTATTAATCCCAGATCTACGCCAAGCAAGTATTATCCAAAAAACATAAAGAAGCATTATTCTTCTAATGATAGTTCATGAAAATATTACCAATTACACAAAGGCACAACTCAACAAACTGGACAATACTTCCCCAACACATGGCGACCAACCATCATGAGGCAAGAACCAAGCTAGTACCAAGCGACACAACACGAGTTGAGATCAAGCGACATGACATGACTCGAGACCACAACAAAAGATGAGGACAGACCTAGTGGAATAGACCTCACGTTATCTCCCATCATTGATACCCATTGGTGTAAGAACCCACTCGAACCTGCTATATCAGGTGGAGTCGAGATTCGATACCTGCAGCCTGCATCAAACAATTGGTTGTATACAATCAAGTTCATATATGTCTACATACGGAGAGTCAGAGAGTTGTGGCGTAATAGGGTACTCGAAGCGAGTAATGTTACACCGTCCCTGCTCTTGGACAAGATTATAACCACAGCATTGACACCAGATATCAATGAATCTAATAAAACATACAGGTACTAATCCATCACTAATCATGTCCAACATATCATAACTGAAGTAATCATGACTCATAACATATGTCTAAATCCATCAAACATAGTCATCAAGGTCAAAATGAGCATAATCCATAACATACTAATCCAATGTCTCAGAACTGCATCAATGCAATGAACGACTAACAACTGTCTCTAATCAACAAAATGCGATACAGAACCACTGCTATCACAAACCTATGACGAGGGGGCACTACATGATTTTATTGTTGTATGTTTCGCACTTTGTATATGTATGCTCTGGAGACATACATTTTAATATACATACAATGCGAAATTTAGGAAAGTTTAAAATTTGGTTAAGGCAATGCATCATGACTTAACGTATATTAAAAGATACATTGCATTTGATATACATGCTGTGGATTCGAAAAAGTATTAAAGTTGGTTTTATTGTTGTATGTTTTGTACTTTGTATGTGTATGCTTTCGGTTGCATACATTTTAGGTTACATACAATGCGGATTTCAGGAAAGATTAAAATCTGATAGAAATGATGCATCACCACTTAACGTATATTAAAAGATGCATTGCATTTTATGCATGTTGCGGAACCGAAAGTGAGTAAGCTATGGTTTATGGAAAGGATAAGTCCAAAAAGGTGATACATGCAAATATTTGTATGTATCTAGGCTTGTATAGTTTTGATACAAGTATTGTTGTATCACGGAGGTACAAGGGGAAGTAATGTGGGCTCCACCGCTCATCAGTGTGAGTAAGCTTACCAAAGAATTTTTTTAGATCATACCGATCTTATGCCTCTCAGTGATAAGTACTTTTCAGCAGGAATCACTTGTACTCTCACTGATAAAAATTTGTATCAGGCAGATGTGTGTGATTGGAGTGAGTTTTTTAGATCGCCCCGACTAAGTGAGTTACTCTGATGATGAAGGTATACAGAACCGACATACAAAGGATTTTGTATGTATCTTGGGCTTTGTATGTAAAGGTTTGATACAAGTATTATGCATCATGGAAATACAAGTGAAAAGTAAAGTGGACCACACCGCTTGCATATTGGGTTTGTATAATTACAATGTATGTCTTCAATATACAAGCCAATATGCAAGGCGAAGGATACAAGCTGATATACAAATCCCAATAGACAAAAGAAATAAAGGCATCATGGGAGATAAAAGATAAAGAGGGGGTTTGCATAAAGTTGCTTTGTATATGCGCTCATACAAGGAAATATACAAAGCGAAAGATATAAGGATGTATGAAAAGCGGAAAAGGGAGGGAACTTTAGTTTGATTTCTTGCATAAAATGTTTGTATGTTTAGACATACAAAGAAGACATACAAAGGGAACATACAATAAAACTTACAAGGGAAAAGGGTATGTATGCAAAAATAAACTAACGGCAAAAAAGGTTTAAAAGTGCCAACATTGCAGTGAAGGCCAAACTTGTGGCGCATTAATTATTGTAATTAATGCCAATCTAACATTCTGACAAGGTATAAATTGGTGAAAGCGACGTGAATTTTTTATAATCCATTTTTTGTGTCTGTTGGCAGGTTTGCAGATATATGGAAGGAGCTTTAATGGAGATGACATCACAAAGGGCGGATTGGATCACAAAAGAAGTGAGAGGAGTAAAGGCTTTTAATGAGAAGAAAAATGCAGGTGGAAAGAAACATTATTAAAAGAGCAACAGAAGATATTTTGGTGGCTGTTAGGGTTTCCAAAGGGCATCCTTATGCTCAGTATTGGTATGCTACTCAAGGATTTTTTGGCGGGATTTGTTTTCCACTGATTGATGTTGCACTTGAGGTATGGACTGTTGATTGACTAGGGTTTGTGGCCATATTGGGGATAATCAAATCTATATATTGAGTCCCTTTACTTTGTAATACTTACACAGGGACGGACATAGGGATTCGTAGGACAAAGCTGGAAGTTGTAATTTGTCTTGTAATTTTGAATAGAAGAACATTTAGTTTAGAATAGAAGGAGGTCGCTTGTGTCTGCAATAAGGAATGCGTGGAACATCTAGCTTCCTTACTGTATCTGTAAAGCATTGTAAGTTTTCTGTGAAGCTGATTAATGAAGCTAAGAGTCATTCATACATTGTAAATCATATATGACTATTTATCTTGAATATAAATGAATCTGGAATTCTGCATCTATATTCAGAGTGTCTTCTGGCTCTTCTTTGTATTTGAAATAATATCTCTTAAAGCTTGCAATCTTGAATGTATGTTCGTGAAAATACTCAGGGCTTACATTTAAAGGTTTGGTCTATGGATTTAATCAAGTTCATTGTACTGCTTACAATGTGCATAACAGAACATTTAGATCCTGTAGTAGAATGAAGTTTAATTTAGATTTCTCTAACTTTTCCCAAACATTTGAAATATTTAGCTTAAACGCAAAGATTTAAAGGAGATTGTCTGATATTTGAAGGAAACATGAACAACTGAGTTGATATTGGATAGTTTTCATAATATTTGAAAAGAAGGCTTGTGTTAATATAAATCATATAAAGCTTTGTGATACAGTAACAAATTTGTGCAAAAGAATGAATAAAATGTTGATATTTTGCATAATTTGAGTCCAGTAAATCATCAAAAACCTTAAATCAAGTAAGGCCCCTTGCAAATTACAGCTTCACATTAACCTACTGAATTGTCCACAAGTTCAAGACCTGACCATATAGAAACTTGGGATTAATTAATCTTAATTGATTTCTTCATATCTTTTAAGACAGTTAGGTTCATTTTATAAATTTTAACTTTTGTTCTGAATGTGTAAAAACAATCATCAACAGATCTATTCACATAAAATGCATAATGTCTACAAGTTGATATATCTGTTGATAAAAACATGTGACGTTTTTAAATATATGGAGTTTCTAATAGGGCTTTCCCCCAAATTTTTTTTTGTAAGTACACTGTCATGACCAAGAGCTGAAGATATGGGCATGAAGACCAGCTGTCAACTAAGAACATCAACCTTCCAAAAAGGCAATGATGGATATTTATTATTCTCATATGTTCTTTCTCTTTCCTTCTATCTTTAGATGTATAGCTTGCATATGTCTGCATTGCTTAGTTTAGTCACTCCCATAGCTTGTGTGGGACACATTTAAACATTTCTTTAAATATGATCAGTCACTTTACCTTATGCAAATGATTTATATATGTTTACTTTTTTGAATCAAATGTATAGGACGGTTTATAAATACCTTTCTTTCACATTGATTTGTGATTACTTGAATAATTCAATCATCTCATAACTGAAAGATGAAACCAGTTAGATTCTTTCTATCATTCATTGACCGTGTGGTCTCTTGTCATCAAATCACTTCACTTGTCAGGATGGTTTGACAGTCCTGATTGGACTATCAGATTATCCTGACAAATGATCTTTCTTTGGCTCTTGCCAAGACATCATACATTCACTGATTGATCATCATTCTTAAAAGTTTTCTTTTACTCCTTTTTTTAAAACTTCAATTTAGGTCTAACTAAATTAGGTGTGAACATAATTTAGTGACAATTGTAATAGGTTAGGACCTATTTTTTAAATGTTTGTACTGTTGACCTTGGAGATTGTTCCAATGGTTGATGATTGTGATGTCGACCTTGATGATCATTCCAAGGTTGTTGTAGTGTATAAATACTTGTAGTTGAGTCATGAAAAGTTGTCCTTGAGTGAAGATGGGAAGATAATAAGAAAGGTCCAAAAAGGTAGAGCAGAGAAGAGGCAAAGCAGAATAGAGGCAGAACAGAGTAGAGAATGCATGGGTGTGATGCAAATATGCAAATAATAGAGCAGTGACTTAGATCAATGAGAATGAAGACTGGGGATTAAGAATTCAGTTGCTAAATGACTGCACCCTGGCATAGTAGTAGATTCTTAAGCAGTAATCAATTTACATGTGCAATATGTTGGAAGCAAACTGTCATCATTAAGGCAGTGAACTGACAGTGAGCCTTCAACAGGGTTTAACAAATATCAAGGTTTAACAACCCTTATTATAGTCTTTCTAGGTTTAGGGTTGAGGTAGTGAGCCTACTAAATCTAGTTGTACTTCATGGTAGTGAGCCAGCATTTTATAGGCCCATGGAGTGACCAAGCCTGAACATTATTTTTGTAAAGATTGCAATATATATTTGAGAGCTAATCCTCTCCGTGGTTTTTCCCTTCTTGGTTTTCCATGTAAAAATCTTGGTGTCTATGTGTCATGCTTTTATGATTGTTGTTCATATGCATGTTGTGCTTCTGTTTAATTAATTTTGGAAAATGGTTGAAAGTTAAAGGGCATCAAAATATTTGTAGAATACTAATTCACCCTCAGTTTTCCTGACATTCAATAATTAGTATCAGATCAAGGTTCCTTGGAAAAAGTTTAACAACTTGAGAAAGATCTGGGATAGTATGACCATGGTAGCAAGAAGTTATGGAAGCTACAACCAACTAGAAGCAACTCTTATGGATCTTGAAAATTCTAAAGCAGAAGTCAGGGATTTGAAAGAAAAGTTGCAACAAGCCGATGAATGCATCTTAAAGCTGAAAGAGCAAGTCAAGAAATTCAAAGACAAATACAAAGAAATCAGTGATCAATTGTTATCAGCAAATGAAGTCCTGAATGATTTGGAAGCAAAAGTTATAGAAAGAACAAGAGTAGAAGATGAGCTAAATTTGATTGTGAAGAATAGATCAGAAGATTGTGCAAAACGTGAAGAAGAAATTGCAAATCTAAAAATAGACTTGGAAAAGGCCAAAAAGCTTTGAAGAAAAATTCAAGATAAGCACTGCAAAGCTTGATGAAATGATTACTAGCCAGAAGAGAGCTGATGATAAGAAAGGTTTGGGATTTGAGAAAGGATAAAGTTCAAACTCTGGTCAAATAAGTACTGAGTCAAGGAGAAACAAAGGATTCTAGTTTAGAAATCAAATAAGAAGACCTAGAAGAGCTCCAGCCAAACAACCAAATGTTGAAAGATACCCATCTTTTCATGGTTATTGTAATTCATGTAATAAGTTTGATCATAAGGCTACTCAATGTAGGAGCAGAATAAATCAAAAGGTTCCATCATTCTCTAGTCAGTGTTTCAATTGTCATAAAGAAAGTGAATGTAGAAATCAGATCAAGAAAAGTTTCAATAATGTGAGAAATGAGCAATCCTTCAAAGGAAGATGTTTTACTTGCAACAAAATTGGTCATAAAGTTGTTATATGTAGAAGAAAAATGAGTCAAAATCCTATTAGGTGCAATGCATGCTATAAAATGGGACATAGGGCAAATGAGTGTAGAAGTCAAGTAGAAACGACTATGGCAAGAATAGGACAATTGAATCCTTCAGTGGCTACTGTTATATATGTAATAAATTTGGGCATAAAGATAACCTATGCAGGTCAAGGATGAATGAAAGGAACAATGGTTAGAAAAATACTATGTGCTTTAATTGCAACAAGCTTGGACATATTGCAAGATTTTGCATAAGTAAGAACATGAAGAAGGATAATCAAGAAGAATTGACGAAATCAATGGAAAAGGTTGAACTGACAGAAGTCAAGAAGGAGATGAACAAGGTCTAGGTCAAGAAAGAAGTAAATGAAGTCAGAGATGAGTTTGTACTAGATTCTGGAGCAGATACTTCCTCTAGAAAGTAAACTGGGAACTTTGGCTCAGGGGGAGCTATATTGAAAATTTTAAATCCCCTAGCTAGGTAGTCAGTGTGGAGATTTGGCACAAAGATATGATGTGAAGATTTATATATAAAATTTCTTGAAAGGAACTATGTTGATCAAGGCATAAAAGGATTCTAGTCTGAAAGCCCAAAATGACTAAATTATGAGCATTATATAAAGTGAGTAACAGAGATTGGATCAGTATGCCTCCATAGTTGAAGATCATTATATGTGGTTCAAGTACATTATTCATAAATATTTGTTGAACATATTTTTAGTGTTCAAGTTCCAACTGTCTTCAGAAGTCACATGGTGAATTGTCTAAGATCAGATGAATAGAGTTAAGCCTGGAATAGTGTAAAGCATCTAAGTATTTTTGTCTGCATTCTTTCGCTATTGAGTATTCTGATGTGTGGTTTTGAAGGTATGTTAAGTGGTCAATGATGATTGTTGCATATGAATTCTAGAGTCTCATATGGTCCACATTAGGAGTTATGATGTGACATATGAATTGGTCAAGTATGTTCTTAAGGGACAAGCTGACAAGTCATGAATTTTGGCTAAGTATCTAACTAATAAAATCAAGTGACAGGGCTCTAGTATTCTGATCCACTTGGGTCCTCCGTTGAAGATAATGTTCTATAGTTCTGACATATGTTTATTGATCAGTAATTATATATACATCCATAAGTTTGTCTGATCTTGATAATTGGCTTGAGAATAATGAGTAACAAAAGTTCAGGATTGTTTTTAGTACAGAGCAGTTTACTTTGGAAATGGTTTGAAAATCTGCAAATGAACTCAGAGTTGAATGATTATGAACTAGATGAGCGTTCAAGGCAATTCACACCACTGTATATATCCTAAATAGAGTTCAAGTAAATTGTAATAGTTCAAAGACTCCTTATGAATTGTGGCATGGTAGACTTCCTACTGTGAAATATTTCAAAGTTTTTGGTAGCAAATGTTATTGTTGTCACCTAGATTGCACCCTACTTGCAGAGACTCCAAGCATTCTAATGACACAATGGGAATGATCTCAAAGTGTGGGACCTTGCGAACTGAGATCAGACCTCCGAGAAGTCAAGCTTCCTACCTCTGAGCCTAATGCTTAGAGGAATATATCTAAACCTAGTGCTAATGCTTGCAGGGGAAAAGAGTTAGAAGGAAACTGAAATGAAAGGGGTGATACACTATATTTAGTGAGCAATGGTGATCTTGGTGTAGGCACAACTATGATTTCAATGATGAAGGGGATTCACCCAGACTTATAGGGCTGATTGAGGCTTCAATATGAAGGTCAAACCTACAAAGGAGCCATTTTACTCACATAACAGACTATAACTCCAATTAAAACACAAAAAATAAGGACACAAGAGAGGAAAGAAGTCATGCATATATTAATCATGAAGGCCAAAAACTATTACATTATAGAATATTCAGTAGCAGAAGTAGACCTAGTATAGCTAATCACATTCATTGGTGGATAAAAGGAAGACAATAGAGGCCAGATTTAGGCACAGTGAGTCACATTCTCATACCCTACAATTACACTTAGAGGTCTGACTATAGAAAAAATGGCAGCATAACATCCCAAAAATAAAACCATCCTCCTCGTTAAATGAGGTTACATTGCATTTTATAGGTCAACTTCTTGTGCAGAAGGCATTGAAGTCACTCCACCGGATCCGAGGTCATCAATGCAGGAAACAAGGGTGTAGAGATAGGGGTATGGTGAAAGGATAGGAACCATGTTGCTGGTAGGTCTGCAGCCATCAGAAAATGGTTTCCCAAATGTAAGGTAGGACAGGGCATTGAAGAGAAAAGCCCTAAAGTCGTCACCAAACACATGAAGATCTACCAGCAAGACACAGAGCCCATACGCATTGAAGAATGAAGCCATCTGCCATGAATCCACCTGCAAAGCCTACCAACTGGAGTTACTGTGAAAATATTAGCCTCTACATATGCCAAAACAGTTGCTGAAACATCCAGTCAATCGAGCACCACAGATTTGCATCAAATTCTGAAAGTGAGAAAAATCCCCTCAAAACTTGCTAGATGAAAGAGGAGGCAAAAACAAGCATATTTTCCTTGTGAAGCATGCTCAAATTCACCAAAATGAGGGAGAAATGGGCAGTCAAAGTTACAGTAAACTGCATCTTGCATCTGTATATCGCTTTGCATCTGCACTTGTATACTGTTGTATCTTGCAATTGTATATACAATTGCACATGCACTTTACACTGCTAGGTTCATTTTATGCACTTATGTAATTTCTTTCCTTTTGCCTTTTGCATATTGAAATCACTTTGCATGACCTTGAATCCCCCTTTGTATATGCTTTTTATGTGCCATTGTATATACAGTACAATGGCCAACATACAAAAGTGGGCCTTTGCCTTTGAATCAGCGTTTTGCACCTGCCTTTGAATTGGCCTTTGGATCATCCTTGACATGTGGCACTATCTGATTTGCCGCTGAGCTGAACCTGGGACCCATCGCTGAACATTTACATCTCCCCCTTGTATATGGACTTTGTATATGTGATTGTATATGAGATACAATCGCATGTACATACAATAGGCAAACCCCAACATTTTTATGAAGTAAAATGAAATTAAAATCGGGTTTGACCTTGTATCTTACCTTCTTGTATGTTGCACCTTTTGGACCTTGTATATGCAATATACAACTGCGGACCCCAAATGACTATCTGCCACATTTAATTCTTCATTCACGTCCAGATTACATGTATATCCTTTTGCATCACCCTTTTTTATATCACATATACAATGCGAATATACAAACAAAACTGCATACAATCACTTGCACATACAAACATTGCATCTGACCTTGTATAAAACCTTTGCATGTGACCTTGTATAAAACCTTTACATCTCGCCTTGTATCTGCAAACATACAATGCGAACATACATACAAAGATGCATGCAATCACATCTGCCTTTCTAAACCAAATTGCATATTCTTTCGGGTCCAAGAATGTCTCTTAGGATTGTATATGCCATTGTATATAGGATTTGTATATGCAAAGATACAATCACATATACAATCAAAACAACAGACACAACTTTTGTATCTTCTCTTTGTATATTGCCTTGTATCTTCTCTCATGTATATGCACTTGTATATCACACACATGCAATATACAAACAAAACCACATCCATATGCCTTTGCATTTGATCTTTGCATCTTTCTCATGTATGTATCTCCCCTTTGCATCTCTCTCATGTATATGCCTTTGTATATGCACATACATCAGAAAATGTATATGCGAATACACATTCAAAAATGCATACAAAGAGACTAAGCATGAACTTGAGAAAAATCTGCGATGGAAAGTACTTGAAGCTTAAGGATTTCTAGGTTTTTTGGAAGGATTCTCCATGTGAGATTTTGAGAAATTTGTAAGGTAGAACATGGGTTTTTGAAGAATTTAAGCTTTTCCTCTTTCTATTTAGGCTTTCTCTGATCATATTTCTTTGATAGAAAGAGGGGGACAAGAATATTTGGGGGGGGGCAAAATATGACAACATTTTGGTGACCTCTTAGGGATGTTTGCCTACTAAACATCAGATCAGTGGCCTTATACATCCATTGGGCATGGAGTCAAAAGAGACTGCAACAAGAACAAAAGAGCTAGAACACTAAGCAAGCTACCAAGAAAACAACAAACAAGCATGTATCTCCTAATGAGAATACAACAAAGTCTAAGGGCACTTATTGAAAGGAAACCTAAAACTAAAATAAAACATACTCTAATCCTAAACTAGCTAGTGAGAGGTGACCTTAAACAAAGCCATTAACTAGTTCCTAAAAGTAACTGCCCTTCCTTAACAATTTACAATGTTTCTCATGCATGTGGGTAGTTAAAAAGAAGTGAGGGGGGAATGGGCATATGACAAATTGATAAAACACCCCCCACAAAATGGAGATAAACTCACCTATCCATCTGGACTGATTGCTGATGCTACTAACTTGTGGTGAATAAATGGGCTGATCCCACTCATTTTGATGCTCAACTTCATGCTTAGAGGTAAGCATGACAAGTGGTGACTCCTCCTGATATGTCTCCTGCTGGGTTAGATGTCTGATTGGGCATCCCCTTGAAGGTTTTGGATTGGTTGCTTCTTGTTCTTCATTTGGTATGTTGGTGCCTTCCATTTGACTCTTATGTTGCTCTTGTGTGTGAAAAAGTCGACTTGGGACCTCACAGTTTTCTCCTTCTTCCTTCAAAGAACCCAAGAAGATTGATATAATGTCATTATGGCTACATTCTTTAAACCTTTCTACCTTTTGTTCATAGTTGTCCTAATTCATGGCTAAGGTTGGACAAGAGAGAAGACAATTTGAATGCTTAGAAATAACATCATTACCTTCACCTTGCATGATAGTTTGCCATGTTGACTCCTCCTCTATGGTCAATGGACCATCCTCTTTTACTAGGACAACCAGAAGCTCATCAAAGCTATCAACTCTTAGAAGACTTTTACAAATAGCTGACTCAAGCTCAAAATTCCCATTATTACTCAAAGAAGTGCCCTCCAAATCAAGTTTTTCTTCTTCAATAAAGAAAGGCAAAAGTTCAAACAATGAGGTAGCCTCTTCCAACAAACTTTCATTTGTTATATCAGCCTCGAACTCTTCTGTACAATAGAAAGGAAGCTCCTCCAACTAGCTGAGATCTTGTAAATTAGCTTCATGAAAGGCTTCTAGACTTGAGAGGAAGGACTCCTCTTCATCAAGACCATCTTTTTCCTACTGCAACAAATCTAACCTTTTTGATTCAATGTCACAAAATGGGCTGCAAATAGTTATTCCTTCATCATATTCACTAGGAATATTCTCCTCATTATTTTCAATAAAGCATGGAAGCTCCTCAAGCATATTAGCATCATCAGCCTCGACATCATCTAGCATAGGGCAACATGCTTTCCCTTCTTTATGGTTTAGAAACTCACTATCATGCTCAGCCTCAACCTCTAACAATTTGTCATTATTTTCAGTGTTCTCTTGTTGTTGTGTATCTACGACTAGCTACTCATCCTCCTCATCTTCATCGTAACCATGTAGCTCATGAAGCAAGGGAGTATCATCCACTTCTGAAGTGACCTTAACAGTACTCACAGGTGTAATAGGTTCAAATAATTCTATCTATGTGAGTGTAGAAACAAACTGCTCCTCATTAGTTTTATCTTCTTCCACCTCCTCTTTTTGGCTCATCTTTCCAATTATCTTGGTAGACAACAGGTCCACCCTTGAGGATTAAAATAGCATTAGGGAAAGAGGCTTGAAAATCTTCTTGAATTTCTTAAAGGGGAGAGGGTTCTGGACAAATTTGTTCCTGGGGAGTGATAATTTGAGTTTGCATAGGAACAGGGGCTTGTGGAGGGATATAGGCATTGAAGCTTGGAAACTTGTGGAGTCTAGGTTGTTCTTCTTTAGGTTGAACATGTGCAGAAGAAAGGGACTGCTTGAATTTTGGGATTGTAAACACATGCTCCTTCAACTTAGCAATTTCATCATAACTGTCCATGTTAGGTCATTCCGATAAGGGGATTTGAAAGGGCTGTAAACAGGAGATAGGGGGTTGAATTTGTGCTAGAACAGGCTCCTGTGAAGGCTGAGGGCCTCTAAAACTTGGGATTTTAAAGTTGGGAAGCAGTTTTGGAGGCACAGTTGGATTATCCTACCTGAAGCTGGGAATCTTAAATTTTGGGGCTTCTTCTGCAGTAGGCTGAACATGTGTCAAAGGGAGAGGATATTTGAAATTGGGAATGGAGGGGATTGCTCAGACCACCAGTCTCATCTGTTGCTCTTGAGCTGCCATCCTTGTAGCAAGGTTTTCTTGAAAAAGCCTTTCTTGTGCCTCTCGCTACTGGTGAATTTTTAATATTTCTATAAATTCATCATCCTCCCTATTTAGATCTAGAGACAACTTCTCAAGGCCATACATGCTTATGATGCTGAGATCATAAAACTGTTAGATTTAGGGCACACAACTGAGAGGGGGGGTGAATTAGTTGTATAAACCTTTCTCCCTTTTATGTACTTAACTCCACATTGTTAATTATCAGCATAATAGAAGATCAATCATGAAAGAACAATGTAACAAATCAATAGCAAAAATACATCAACACATGTAACACCAAGATTTTGATGTGGAAAACCTGGTTAAGGGAAAAACCACGGGGTGATTAACCTAAGATAATATTCTCTGTTAGAAGAATAGAAAGAACAAATGGCACATGCCAATTAGGGCTCACTGCCCAAGGACACTGCTCACAAGAGGCTCACTACCTACAAGAGACTCACTATCTATCAAAGAATAAGTAATACATACTTGAACTGGTAATTAGCATCTCCACCATGCTTGAGTCAGTTCCATTTAAGCCCAAACCTTCTGCTCTGCTTTTCGCTCTTCTCCTCACTACCACATTCTCCTCTCCGCCAACACAACTTTGAAATGACTACATAATCCTTTATTTATACATGACATCAACTTAGGAACAAATATCTAAGTCAGCAAACAACCACAAGAACATTCGCAAGGTTTATAATTCATCCAGCTGGCCATTCATAGAAAGAACCCTTCGTCCAGAAGTATTTCTTCAATTCCAGGCTCCAACTCTAATGCGGACCATCAACATGAACTGAACATAATCCAAGGACCTCCACAAGCTTTCCTGAATCACCAAGAACATCCGCACTTCCTCTACTTACTGAAATCCTTCTCTCCTTCATCTGAAACCTCAAGAACACAGTCTGTCATCACTGCCACAAAGGAATAGGTTCTTTTAGACCTTCAAGCCACAAACCAATCTACTTGACACTTCACAAGGACATCCTCAACACTTCCTCAAATCCACAGGATGGGATAATGCATTACCAGACCTCATCGGACCTATCTATCTCACTCTGTCACCATTGATCACCTGTTGGAACCAGTTCTACTTGAGCGACCATAACTTCTTTAGATCTTCATACGGACCCCTAAAAACTTGACTGGAGTAACTCAAGACTTATATCTACAAACCCTTTAAACCGCATCATCTGATCCTCAACCTATCTTGGACTTTTACCTTGTTGTCATCACTGTTCTTCACTGTTCCTGATTAAGACTAATTTTCTCAATATCCTCAACACATAGCTCATCTAATCCTTCTCATTAATGCAACATGAGTATATTGACATCAATGACAATACTAGTTCAACCCATACTTGCAACAATCTCCCCCTTTGTCATTGATGGCAACATATTATGTGAAAAACCATCAAGACAAGAACTTCTCCTTACTGTCACAGCTCCCACTATCAACAACAACTATTCACATGTCTTCTATTCCTGTACTATTCCCCCTTTGATTAGCAACCACTTGTTTTTCACATGTCTTCTCTCCCCCTTTGACATCAATGGCAAAGGGCACATACTTGCAACTTCACCACTTCATAATCATACCTGTTGCTCCCCCTGAGTAGTAGCTCCCCAACATCAATCCAGATCACAAGATGTGACTATGATACCCATTGGACTAATGCACATCAATGCACCTTAGTTCATCACCAGAGGGGCAATAACCCCTAACTTCTCCTTGAGATACTCAAAAAATTCCTTAGGTAAAGGTTTAGTAAAGATATCTGCAATCTGATCCTTGGATGACACAAACTCCAATTTGACTTCATTCTTGTTCACTTGCTCTCTCAGAAAGTGAAATTTGATAGATATATGCTTAGTCTTTGAATGCAACACCGGATTCTTAGATATACTTATAGCACTTGAATTATCATAGAAGATTGTGATAGGCTCCTCATATTCTACTTTAATGTCTCTTAGCATCTGCTTCGTCCATAAGATTTGAGTGCAACTACCTGCTACTGCAATGTATTCTGCTTCAGTTGTAGACAAAGATATTGCCTCTTGTTTCTTGCTTAGCTAAGAAACCAATCTTTTTCCCAAAAAGAATGCTCCACCACTGGTACTCTTCCGGTCATCCACATTTCCTGCCCAATCTACATCTATATATGCATGAAAAGAGAAATCATGATCTCTAGGATACCATAGGCCATACTCAACTGTCCCCTTTAGATATCTAAAAATCCTCTTGATTGCCATAACATGAGATTCTCTAGGATTAGCTTGGAATCTAGCAACAAGACCAACAGCCTGCATAATATCTGGTCTAGTTTGAGTGAGATACAACAGTCCTCCAATCATTGACCTATATTTTGTCTGATCAACCTTGGGAGAGTCATCATCTTTGCTCAACTTGCATCCGGTTGCCATTGGAGTGTTCATTTGCTTTGAGTCTTCCATCCCAAATTTCCTCAACAATTCTTTCACATATTTTGACTGAGAAATGAAGATTCCTTTCTTTGTTTGAGTAATTTGTAGACCCAAAAATAAATTCATTTCTCCAAGCATTGACATCTCAAACTCACTTTTCATTTGACTTGCAAAAGTTTTACACATACTATCTCTTCCTCCAAAAATGATATCATCAACAAATACTTCAACAATTAAGATGTTTTCATGATCAATTTTGAAATACAAATTACTGTCAGCAGTACCTTTGTTGAAACCAATCTTCAAGAGATGCTTATCCAATCTTTCATACCAGGCTCTTGGGGCTTGCTTCAGTCCATACAGTGCATTTTTCAATTTACAAACCATGTCACTATGATCAGACAATTAAAATCCATCCGGTTGCTCAATATACACTTCTTCTTCCAAATTACCATTTAGGAAGGCAGATTTGACATCCATCTGATACACCTTGAAATCCTTGAAGGCAGCAAATGCAAGAAGTAATCTGCTACTTCAATTCTTGCCACTAGAGTAAAAGTTTCTTCAAGATCAACTCCTATTTGAGAGTAACCTTTGCAAACTAATCTGGCCTTATTTCTGATTACTTCACCAGCTTCATTCAATTTGTTTTGGAAGACCTATTTGGTTCCAATCACATTTTTATTTTTTGGTCTAGGAACAAGATCCCAAGTGTGATTCTTCTCAATTTGCATCAGTTCTTCCTCCATTGCCTTAGTCCAGTTTTCATCATTGCAGGCTTCATTTACTGTCTTAGGTTCAATCTTTGAAATTAGACAAATACTCATCTGAATTTTGAGCAATTCTCCTCCTTGTTTACACCCCTTTGCTTTTGTCACCTATGATCTGATCTTTAGAGTGGTTTAGAGTTACATACCTTGGAATTTTGGGAGTTTCTTGCACTTCTAACTCTTGATCAGTCTCATTGAGACTTATCTCTTCTTCCTGTCTTACCGGATCAACTTGACTTTGTTTCTTAGAAGAGGCTTGGATACCTTGAATCTGAACACCATTCTGATCATCTTCATCATGCTCAAGAATTCTTGAGGGTCTTTCAATTTCTTCATCAACCTTCACATTTACACTTTCTACAATCTTTCTCAGTCTCTTGTTGTAACACCGGTATGCTTTGCTTTGAGTAGAATAACCCAAGAATATTCCTTCATCACTTCTAGCATCAAACTTTCCTAGATCTTCATCCCTTTTAATGAAACATCTGCTAGCAAAAACTTTGAAGTATCTCATAGTGGGAGTAATGCCAAACCAGAGTTCATAAGGAGTCTTACCGGTATGGTTTCTAATTTGAACTCCATTGAGAGTGTAGACTGCAGTGCTGACAGCTTCTCTCCAATAGATCTAAGGAACATTTGCTTCCATCATCATGGTCTTGGATGCTTCCTAGATGGTCTGGTTCTTTCTCTCAACAACTCCATTCTGCTGTGGAGTTCTAGGGGCAGACAATTGTCTCTTTATTCCATGTTTCTCACAGAAGTTTATGAACTCACTGGATGTGAATTCTCCAGCTCCATCAGACCTCAGACATTTCAATTTTAATCCAGTCTCATTTTCCACCATAGCCTTGAATATTTTGAATTTCTCATGAGCTTCTAATTTCTCTTTCAGAAAGGTTACCCACGTCATCCGGGAATAGTCATCATTTAGCAACATGAAGTATCTATCACCTTGCACACTCCTGATTCTTGCCGGACCACATAAGTCAGTATGAACCAAGTCTAATAATCCGGTAGAAGATTGTTCCTTGCTTTTGAATGAGATTCTGCTTTGTTTTCCCAACTGACATTCTTTGCACAAACTATTTATAGGTTTTACCAATTTTGGAAGGTCTCTTACAGCCTGAGTATTTCTTAACTTGATGATATTATCAAAGTTCACATGACACATTCTTCTATGCCATAACCAACTCTGATCAACTTGAACAAATAAACAACTTTTACTAGTACTAGCCAAGTGAAAGATGTTACCTTTTGTTTGGGTACCAGATGCAATCTCTGTTCTGAAACTTTCAAAGATCTTGCATTTTCTATTCCTGAATCTGAGATCATAGCCTTCGTACACTAGCTATCCAACACTAAGAAGATTGTACTTTAATCCTTCAACATACAGTACATTACCAGTTTTGTTCTTTCCATCAAGAGAAATAGTTCCTCTGCCTTTGATTATGCTAGCGGAATTATCTCCAAACTTTACAA
Organism: Cunninghamia lanceolata; assembly: GCA_027924645.1. Taxonomy (NCBI): domain Eukaryota; kingdom Viridiplantae; phylum Streptophyta; class Pinopsida; order Cupressales; family Cupressaceae; genus Cunninghamia; species Cunninghamia lanceolata. Next base: position 4,421,775 of record BSBN01001064.1, read on the forward strand.
TTCCTCCTTCATACTTTTCCAAATTTAAGAACTTATTCTTGTCACCTTTCATATGGTGAGAGCATCCACTATCAATGACCCAATCATCCTTTGTTTCAACTTAAGCAGCCAGAGCTTTTTCTTCAACTTCATTATTGATAGATATAGAGGATATTTGCTCCTCTTCTTTGATGGCAATAAACACCCATTCATTACCAGATTTGTTTCCTGTCTCTGATTCATCATCTGTTATTCCTTCATTATCATCTTCCTCATGAATGTAGTAACAATTCTTTTGAAACCTTGGTCTGTTAGGATTTGGTCTTGAAAATCTTTCTGTGACCAACTTTATTGCAGTTGAAACACTTAAAAGGTAATTTCCCTTCATACTTACCAGATCCTCTTGGCAGTCTTTTTGCAATAAGAGCTTCAAGATGAGCGGTTTCAGCTTCTTCTTCTTCCAAGTCTTTTCTTGCTGTTTCATACCATGATAGGTTCCTTGAAGAGTTTTCTCTCAGATCAAACCTTTGTTTCCCTTTTACAGAGGCACTGGCTTTGAATGCAGATTCAATCTTTGGAGGATCATCTCCAAATTTGGCCATTTATAAAGTAGCCAACCTACCAACCAATTGATCTCTTGTGAGTGTTGTGTGAGCTCTGAATTCTTCGATTGCAAAAGCCTTGATTTTATATGAGGCAAGAAGGGATCTGAGAACTTTGCCAACGATTTCTTCTTCACTCAGGATTCCACCTGCATTTCTAATCCCACAAACTAGCTCATTCACTCTTGTCATAAAAGAGGTAATATTTTTATCATCTCTCATCTTCAATTTTTCAAATTTCCCTTTTAGACTTTGTAACCTTGCACATTTAACAAACTGATCTCCTTCATGCAAAAGTTCAGTTTCCCCCAAATCTCAAAGGCAATTGGTAGATCAATAACATTTGAGATCTCTAAGTTAGATAATGCACTTAGAAGAGCCTCTTTGGTTTGTAGATTGTTTTCAGCATCTGTGATTTCATTTAGGGTTGTTGGACCACCCTGTGGAGGTACATAAGATTTTGTAACCATGGACCAGTATGCAAATCCCATACACTGTAAGTGACATTTCATGCGACCTTTCCAAAGAGTAAAGTTGGTTCCATCAAACTTTAGACTATCCTTCTTGTACAACAACATCCTAGATCTCCTCAAGCAGTTAAGCTCCTTTTAGAGGAACTTAGCTCTGATACCAATTGTTAGATTTAGGGCACACAACTGAGAGGGGGGGTGAATCAGTTGTATAAAACTTTCTCCCTTTTATGTACTTAACTCCACATTGTTAATTATCAGTATAATAGAAGATCAATCATGAAAGCACAATGTAACAAATCAATAGCAGAAACACATCAACACATGTAACACCAAGATTTTGACGTGGAAAACCCAGTTAAAGGAAAAACCACAGGGTGATTAACCCAAGATAATATTCTCTATTAGAAGAATAGAAACAACAAATGGCACATGCCAATTAGGGCTCACTGCCCGAGCACACTGCTCACAAGAGGCTCACTGCCTACAAGAGACTCACTGTCTATCAAAGAATAAGTATTACATACTTGAACTGGTAATTAGCATCTCCACCATGCTTGAGTCAGTTCCATTTAAGCCCATACCTTCTACTTTGCTTTTCACTCTTCTCCTCGCTACCACATTCTCCTCTCCGCCAACACAACTTTGAAATGACTTCGCAATCCTTTATTTATACACGACATCAACTTAGGAACAAACATCTAAGTCGGCAAACAACTACAAGAACATTCGCAAGGTGTATAATTCATCCGGTCAGCTAGTCACAGAAAGAGCACCTTCATCCGGAAGTATTTCTTCAATTTCGAGCTCCAAATCTAATGTGGACCATCAACACAAACTAAACATAATCCAAGGACCTCCACAAGCTTTCCTGAATCACCAGGAACATCCGCACTTCCTCTACTTACTAAAATCCTTCTCTCCATCCAAAACCTCAAGAACACAGTCTATCATCACTGCCACAAAGGAATAGGTTCTTCCGGACCTTCAAGCCACAAACCAATCTACTTGACACTTCACAAGGACATCCTCAACACTTCCTCAAATCCACAGAATGGGATAATGCATTACCGGACCTCACCAGACCTATCTATCTCACTCTATCACCACTAAACACTTGTCAGAACCGGTTCTACTTGAGCGACCATAACTTCTTCAGATCTTCATGCAAACCCCTGAAAACTTGACTGGAGCAACTCAAGACTTATATCTACAAACCTTTTAAACCGCATCCTCTGATCCTCAACCTATCTTGGACTTTTACCTTGTTGTCATCACTATTCTTCACTATTCCTGATTGAGACTAATTTTCTCAATATCCTCAGCACACACTCATCTAATCCTTCTCATTAATGCAACATGAGTATGTTGACATCAATGACAATATTGGTTCAACCCATACTTGTAACAAAAACCATTGAGGCCGGCTATACCCTCTTTCTCTTTTGGCTTCATCCAAATTTTTGTCAAGCTCTAGAATACTGCTTATGAGCTCATTGAATGCATTAGTATTCATAGGGTCAACATCTTGGGACGGATTAAGAGGGTAGTTGCACTAGCTAGGATCAAAGTAGTCTTTTTGGGGTTGATAATAAGCATTATTAGGCTGCCAAGAAGACTGAGTAGGGGTGGGAGGGAGGTAAGCATCATGAGAATGTTGATATTCTACAGTGGCAGGGCTATATGGCATAAAATCAGAGGCATTTGGGTCCTGGTATTGCTGATATGGGGGTCAATAGCCTGTATTTGGATTAGGGGTAGGGGAATAGCCATGATTCCCATAAAATTTTAACATTTTATAGCATCTAAATGCTGGACAGTCATAAAAATGTCAGAATTAGAGAAAAATAGGTCTACAACCAAAGAGAAACTAGATACATACTAGAGAGGGACCCACCAGGTGATTGAGATGCTTCTAGAAGTTGAATAGACCAAGAAAACCACCAAAATCCTGATCTTTGATGAAATTTTAGGTGCTTGGGTTGCTTTCACTAGTAGGTTTGTTTAGTAGAGTCACCATGGTGTTGTTTGTATTACCTCCAAAGGCTAGTAACACTAGGAGAAACACCAATTCTCTTAGTACTTTGATGAGAAGTTCATCGAACTGGTCCCACCAAGCATGCCAAAAATTATTGTCACTTAGAATTGCACCCTGCTTGGAGAGACTCCAAGCATTCTAATGACACAATGGGAATGATCTCAAAGTGTGGGACCTTGCGAACTGAGATTAGACCTTCGAAGAAGGTTGACTTCCTACCTCTGAGCCTAATGCTTAGAGGAATATATCTAAACCTAGTGCTAATGCTTGCAGGGGAAAAGAGTTAGAAGGAAACTGAAATGAAAGGGGTGATACACCAGATTTAGTGAGTGATGGTGATCTTGGTGTAGGCACAACAATGATTTCAATGATGAAGGGGATTCACCCAAACTTATAGGGTTGATTGAGGCTTTGGTATGAAGGTCAAACCTGTAGAGGAGCTGTTTACTCATAGAACAAACTATAACTCCAATTAAAACATAGAAAATCTAGACACAAGAGAGGCAAGAAGTCATGCATATATTAATCATGAAGGCCAAAAACCATTACATTATAGAATATTCAGTAGCAAAAGTAGACCCAGTATAGATAATCACATTCATTGGTGGATAAAAGGAAGACAACAGAGGCTAGATTTAGGCATAGTGAGTCACATTCCCATACCTTGCAATTACACTAAGAGGTTTGACTACAGAAAATGGTAGCATAACAGCCCAAAAATAAAACCATCATCCTCATTAAATGAGGTTACATTGCATTTTATAGGTCAACTTCTTGCGCAGAAGGCATTGAAGTCGCTCCACCGGATCTGAGGTCATCAATGCAGGAAATAGCGATGCAGAGACAGGGGTATGGTGAAAGGATAGGAACCATGTTGCTGGTAGGTCTGCAACCATCAGAAAATGGTTTCCCGAATGCAAGGTAGGACAAGGCATTGAAGAGAAAAGCCCCAAAGTCGTCGCCAAACACATGAAGATCTGCTAGCAAGACACAGAGCCCATACGCATTGAAGAATGAAGCCATCTGCCATGAATCCACCTGCAAAGCCTACCAATCAGAGTTACTATGAAAATATCAGCCTATGCATATGCCAAAATGATTGCTAAAATGTCTAGTCGATTGAGCACCTCAGATTTGCATCAAATTCTGAAAGTGAAAAATCCCCTCAAAACCTGCCAGATGAAAGAGGAGGTAAAAACAAGCATATTTACCTTTTGAAGGATGTTTAAATTTGCCAGAATGAGGGAGATATGGGCAATCAAAGTTACAGTCAACTGCATCTTGCATCTGTATATCGCTTTGCATCTGCACTTATATACTATTGTATCTTGCAATTGTATATACAATTGCACATGCACTTTACACTGCTAGGTTCATTTTATGCACTTATGTAATTTCTTTCCTTTCACCTTTTGCATATTCAAATTGCTTTGCATGACCTTGAATCCCCCTTTATATATGCTTTTGTATGTGCCATTGTATATATAGTACAATGGCCAACATACAAAAGCGGGCCTTTGCCTTTGAATCGGCCTTTTGCACCTACCTTTGAATCAGCCTTTGGATCGACCTTGACACTGGCACTATTTGATTTGCCACTGAGCTAAACCTGGGACCCATTGCTGAACATTTGCATCTCCCCCTTGTATATGGACTTTGTATATGCGATTGTATATGAGATACAATCGCATGTACATACAATAGGTGGACCCCAACATTTTTATGAAGCGAAATGAAATTAAAATCAGGTCCAGCCTTGTATCTTACCTATCTTGTATGTTGCACCTTTTGGACCTTGTATATGCAATATACAACTACGGACCCTAAATGACTATCTACCACATTTAATTCTTTATTCATGTCTAGATTGCATGTATATCCTTTTGCATGACCCTTTTTTATATCGCATATACAATGCGAATATACAAACAAAACTGCATACAATCACTTGCACATACAAACATTACATCTAACCTTGTATAAAGCCTTTACATGTGACCTTGTATAAAACCTTTGCATCTCGCCTTGTATCTGCCCTTTGTATCTGCAAACATACAATGCGAACATACATACAAAGATGCATGCAACCGCATCTACCTTTCTAAACCAAATTGCATATTCTTTCAGGTCCGAGAATGTATCTCAAGATTGTATATGCCATTGTATATGCAAAGATACAATCACATATACAATCAAAAAAATAGACACACCTTTTGTATCTTCCCTTTGTATATTTCCTTGTATCTTCTCTCATGTATATGCACTTGTATATCACACACATTCAATATATAAACAAAACCACATGCATATGCCTTTGCATCTAATCTTTGCATCTTCCTCATGTATCTCCCCTTTGCATCTCTCTCATGTATACACCTTTGTATATGCACATACATCAGCGAATTTATATGCGAATATACATTCAAAAATGCATACAAAGAGACTAAGCATGAAACTGAGAAAAATCTGTGATGGAAGGTACTTGAAGCTTAAGGATTTCTGGGTTTTTCTAGTTTTTTGCAAGGATTCTCCATATGAGATTTTGGGAAATTTGTAATGTAGGACATGGGTTTTTGAAGAATTTAATCTTTTCCTCTTTCTATTTAGGCTTTCTCTGATCAGATTTCTTAGATAGAAAGAGGGGGATAGGAATATTGGGGGGGGGGGAATATGACAACAGTTATATCAAAAGAGAAGAACATTTAGGCAAGTTTGATGCTAGATGTGATGAAAGAATCTTCCTTGCTTACTCCACCAAGAGAAAGGCCTACTAGTGCTATAATAAGAGGCTGGATAAGATCATTGAAAGTGTAAATGTTAAAGCTAACAAATGTAAGGAAAGGTCTTCAGAATCAAGTGAATATGAGTCAGATGATCCAGATGTTTCAGAAGTGGTGCAGCATGAAGACAACCTAGATGAAGAAGAACAAGCTTTGGTAAGTGCACCAAAACTCCAAGATATGTAAGAATCAGTCATTCTGAAGATCAAATCATAGGAGATAAGAACAAAGGGATCTTAACCAGAAGAAAACCTGCAGAGGAACAAGTAAATTTCTATTTTATTTCCAAGATTGAACCTAAAATTGTGGACGAGGCTTGTAAACATGAGAATTGGATAAAGGCTATGGAAGAGGAATTGATGTAGATACAAAAGAACCAGAGTTGGGATCTTGTTCCCAGACCAACAGACAAGAACGTAATTGGTACAAAGTGGGTCTTCAGAAACAAGATTAATGAGAATGTTGAAGTGGTAAGAAACAAAGCAAGCATACAAAGATTTCAAGGTTTATCAAATGGATGTGAATTCTTCTTTCTTAAATGGAGAGTTGGAAGAGGAAGTCTATATAGAACAAGTGGAAGGATTTCAGTCATCAGATCAGGGTGACATGGTATGTAGATTGAAGAAAACTTTGTATGGATTAAAACAAGCTCTGAGGGCATGATATGCACAGTCATATGGATTAAAACTCTCCCATGAGTAGAAATGAAAAGCCCTAAGAAGAGGGGCCAAAAATGATGTAATTTAAGAAAAAAGAATCTCAAACTCACTGTCACAATTAGTATGACTACAATTAACCCTAAAATCACTCCATCAACTGAAAATGAGACTCAAAAACTGCTATTAAACTTCACTTCTAACTCTGCATGATTTGAGGACTTCAAAGGCATTTTAGTTATCTCCACCTAATTTTTGCATGATTTTGGGATGAAGGTAATTAATTTAAACAAATAATAAAGTAATCATGATGATTTACTTTATTAGGTGTCATGGATTTGCCCAATTTTTTGCATTTTTATGACAAATAATAAAGTAATTTATAAGCTATTACTTCATTATTTGTTTACATTGTTAATTTCATCTTACACTTATGCAAGACTCAAGGTGAAACATTTTCATCATTTCACCTTTGGTCAAAATAAACAAATACATAAACACGTTATGACTCCCTTTGACCTTCACTACCCTTGCATCATTTTTTTCATTGACTTCAAGAAATAAAAAAGGGGAATAATTCAGCCCTCACGGGCTCACTTTGCATCATTAGGTTTTATCACTTGAAATCTTGACCTTAGGCACATTAGGATAGCAATGATTTTCAATAAAATAAAGTCAAAAAATCCCAGAGTCAGGCTAGGGCATTCGACTAAAAAGAAGCTGAACCCTAAAAAGGTTGTCATTTTGCACTTGTGCATTTTTTTTGGTCTTCATGCTCTGCCACCATGCTAGGGTTTCACTACTCTGTGTGAGGGCTCTTGAAGGTTTTGGAGGCTTTTGAGACTGTGTTTTCACCATATAATCTTTGAAACTCTACCTTCAACAGGTAACTTTACTTTCTTTTGTGCTTCTCTTCGAAGGAAACAAAAACAAATAAGCTTCTTTTCAGTTCATGGTTCGCTCCTCGATTTATGGAAAAGGCATAGTGATCTTAGTGATGCTCTGTCCATGGAAAATCTATCAACCTCTTACCATTTTTATGATATGGAAACTCTGCATTATGAAACTCTCAAACCTTATCAAAACTATAGCATATCATTTCTTTTGAACTTTACTTTTCCCCCTATGAAAAATGAAAGAATGGTTGTATTTTTGTCATTGTATTTTATCTTCTGAACTTCACTTGTTCACTATAGCCTCTCATGTAAGAACACTACCTTTGATGTTATATCTCTGTATTTTGTTATGCTATTAGATCTCTCTGCATAAGATATATCTTAATTTTCTGTATCTCTTTGCACTATTTATTATGAAATGGAATAGTACAGTCTCAAAATGCACTTATATTCTAAATTTTTTTACCTTACTCTTTGCTATGAAGTGAACTAAGACAGTGGCTTCCCATTTTGAGGTTTTGTACTCATATAGTCATGAAAGCTTCTATGAAATACATAGCTAGGGTTTTGTGAATGAAACCCTCCATCACTGCTAATGTATTCCTTTATCCTTGTGCATTCTTTCTCTTATATGATCGCTACATCTCTCTTAAGTGTGACTGAAACAATGACAATGAAGGTCACTGTAACAAACATTGACTACTCTGGTATCATTCATGTGCATAAGCCCTTGTGAAGGCTTCCTAGTATGCATGATTGTACCTTTTGTGCTTTGACAATTTCAATGAAACCATATGCCCATGGATAAGGCTAAGATTATTATGCAAGTCTCTTATGGAAGAAAAACTATGAGTGGCTCTCAAGAAAACTTCACACAATATCTGAGAAAGTATTTTAGAGCCTCTATTACAGCCTCTCTAATTGTTCTCTTGTATTAGCACTATTCTTCTATGGAGACTATTTCATGTCTTCTTCTAAACCTAGTATCTCCTTGATTGTTCCTCTTTGGCATCATTATGCCCCCATTTGATGTTTTTATTTTCTTTATCATGACTCATAGGTTTTAACCTGGAATACAGTGACTATCACTCATTTCTATTTATCTTTGCTTTCATATGACTATGTATACATCTAAAAGTGTACATTTTCCATTGATGATTGTCATTCCTCCTGTTGTCCTTCAGACCTGTGTCATTATGACTACCTTCAAGGGTTTGAAAATGACTATATTTGTTATCCTGAGGTTTGTAAGTTGATGAAACCTTGGGCTTCCAAAACAAGCCCCTGCACATTATGGACATTTGCACATGCTACTTCTATAGGTGACTGATGGTTTGTAGATACCAACATTTATTGTGATATCATTGTTTGCAAGTGCATATGTTCATACACCTTTGGAGATGACAACTTCATATGACTGCATCCTTTGTTGCTTACATTCATGAATGAACTGTACTTGTATACTTTTCATGATTGTTCTTCATACACTGGAATGGCTGCTTCATTTCCACACTGACTGTAGCTCCTTGGAATGTTTGTCCGATCTCCATCTATTAATGATTGTTACCTCTTGTAGGATTGTCCAATATAGTCCATATTGGCTAATTTTTCCCCTTATTGCTACTACAGTTTTGGAGGCTCTTAATGATGACTATCACCCTACAGGTTTGGTTGCTCCTTTATTCCTTCCATTTTGCATCCTGTGCATGTTACTTTGACTGTCCTCGTCCATGCATGTTTCAATATATTTGTGGTGGCTATGGAGCCCCTCCAATGGTTAATGATCCAATAGCAATTTTACACCTCATTAATAATAAGTAGTGGTAAATCCTTATTCTATTCCTCTTGCATGATTTTTGTTCCTTACATTCTTTTGGATGTCATGTTTGGTAGGTGACTATACTGTACTCTTGCATTGCTTACTATGGTGATTGACTATGTGTTGCCCATTGTGGCTATCATATTTTCGTGTTTATTAGTCACATCCACCATATGAAGGAAGTCACCATTTTAAGAACACACTGAAGACTTGAAATAGGAGGTACATCTGAGCAATGAGAGGATTATTTTAATAGTGGCACCCTAGTCATTGGTTTAAGGTGGTGACTACCCTTCATGTGTTGACTGTGGTTATTGACTACCAATACTAAAAGTTGTAGTCATTCCCATTGCCTTCATCTTCTCTTCATTCACTTTTTTGTACTTTATGGCTGCTATGAATGGACAATGTTACAATTTCCTTATGAATTGATTTTCAATCAGAATATGTTTTTATTTGAAAAGCTAACCCATGATTCTCACTTATCCATATCCCTCTTAAGACTTAAGGGTAGCATGCTAAGCTCAACCCTTGTGGAAGCCCAATTTTCACCACATGTTGAAATGTAAATAGATGGAATATGAAATGAAAGATGAACCTATACCTGCACAATGAGAAAACAAGTTAGATTAAAAGTGAAGTTCAATGCTCTTCTTGATGATTTGACTTTCATTTGATGATCTTATTCTTTGGCTTTTCTATACACATCTGGTAATTGATGACTGATTTAATGCATCTTGAATGAAGGCTATATTTTTGTTGGTAGGACATATGATCAGAGTTTATATCCAGATCTCTAACCCAATATTTTCATCATCATGTAGGTTCATATGAAGATCAAAAACAAGGAGCTGGGAACAAGAAGGTCAACACAAGTCTTTCCACAGGCAATGATGGATATACCTTCTCCTCATGTGTTTTTCTATTTTTACCTTCAGTTGTATAGATTTCCTTTATGTTATTAGTCATGCCCACAACTTGTGTGGGACATTTAAAGCATTCTTTTGATTTCAATGTATGAAACAACAACATTGTATACAATTTTCATTACAAAATGAGTGAAAGACAACAATATCATGCAATTTGTGTAATTTATTTCTATTGTAGAACATTGCATAATAACATCTGAAATCCATTCAAAAACATTCACATGCAAGTGATTAAGCTTTAGCAAAAATTTGTTCAAGTACCTTTCACCTTTGATATAATCAACTATCTCAGCTCTACCAAATTGAGCTGTAAGCAAAATTTTGGTAATGAAAACAACCAAGTCAGCCAAGACTGGTGTTAACATTAAGTCTTCTATGAATAGTCTTCATTCATGATCCAAATTTCTCTTTGCAGACCAATCCAAAGGTAGGAGCATGATCAGAAGACATCCACAAGCACATTGTAATCACCATGAATAATCACATGATCTCTAACCACTCTATCAAGAATATTCTTCAAATTGGAGCACAAGAACAACACTGTCAGCTACTGTCATAAAGAAAGGATAGCTTGTTGACCACCAAATCAGGAAACATTGGAGTTGAGGGCACTTATCATCATTTCAGACTTAATTCATGAACCACATATCATAATACTTCAATGTAGAGGAATGCAGAGCAAAATACATTCTCCCTATCACCAGTAAATGTATAGAAAAAGCAGTTTTTACTCTAGTGAACATTACTCACTCAAATCTTCATATCAGAGGTTCAAACTTGGAACATAACATCTTTAGACATGCCTCTAAACAAATTCCAATCCACAAGAAAAGATATTCATTCTACAAGAAGTGCAGAGCAATCTTTTGGACGGTTCTGTTGTGAACAAAGATACTCTTTTATACATTGTTTCCACCGGAGGAGCAAATTTTCTCAAAAGCACTTGGAAACTCAATGTGAAGATCACTTTCTCATTATCTCCAACACTTATACAAGTTAGTTCAAAGCATCTAACTCATTACAATCAAGCATCAAAACAAGAGCACAGTTGACACCAATGACAACATAGATATGTTGACATCAATGACAACACCGATTAGGCACATACTTGCAACAAGATGCAGGTTCCTGGAAGGAGGCCATGGAAGAGGAGATGGCTTCTTTGGAAAAGAATAAAACTTGGGACTTGGTGTGTTCTCCTGATGGATGAAAACCTGTTGGATGTAAATGGGTGTTCAAGAAGAAATTTGGTGCAGATGGCAGTGTTGAGAAGTATAAGGCTAGATTGGTTGCGAAGGGGTATTCTCAGGTGGAGGGAATTGATTATGGTGAGATTTTCTCCCTTGTTGCAAAGATAACATCTATTTGGTTCCTATTATCTCTTGCAACAACTTATGATTTAGAAGTGGAACAAATGGATGTGAAGACAACTTTCCTTCATGGTGACTTGGAGGAAGAAATCTACATGTCACAGCCAGAGCACTACATGGTGAAAGGTAAAGAAAATCTAGTTTGCAAGTTAAAGAAGTCTTTGTATGGTTTGAAGTAGTCTCCTAGGATGTGGTACCAAAAGTTTGATGACTTTGTGCTGAATATTGGATTTTTGAGATTGAAATCAGATCATTGTGTGTATTTCAAATTTGCTAATGATCGCATTCTCATTATATCATTGTATGTTGATGATATGTTACTAATTGAGAATGGTAAAGTTTTGATTTCTGATTTGAAGTCTTAGTTGTCAACATAGTTTGAGATGAAAAATTTAGGGGCAGCCATGTACATTCTAGGAATGTAGATCAAAAGAGACAAAGCAAATATAAAACTTTGGTTAGGCTAGAGTAAGTATGTTAATACTATGTTGGAGAGATTTGGTATGGTGGATTGCAGACTGTTGACTGTTCTTGTTATGATGGGGACAAAGTTACCTATTAATGATTGTCTAAAGTCTCCTTCTGAGATAGAGTGTATGAGCAGAGTACCTTATGCTAGTGTAGTTGGCAGCTTGATGTATGCTATGGCCTGTACAAGACTAGACATTACCCAAGCAATGGGAGTCCTTAGTCAATTTATGGCTAATCTTGGATGGGTACATTTGGATGCAGTGAAGAGAGTGTTTAGATATTTAAGGGGTACTTCCAAGTATTCCTTATGCTATCATGGTTATCCTATAGGACCTCAGCATTCTATGAGTATTCATGAATTTGTGGATTCTGATTGGGCAGGTGACATTGACAGCAGGAGATCCACTAGTGCCTACATGTTTACTATGTTTGGTGGAGCTATTAGTTGGATGAGTAAGTGACAACCTATGGTTTCATTTCCATGATAGAACCAGAGTACATGGTAGCAACTCATGATTGTAAGGAAGCCATTTGGATTAAGAGGTTGTGTTCAGACATTGGTTTTGATGTAGGATAGATTACTATATGTTGTGATAGTCAAAGAGTGATTAGCTTAGAAAAGAATCTAACTTTCCATGCTAGAACAAAGTGTTGATTGTTAGGAACACTAAGAGGGGGGGTGAATCAGTGTTCTATAAATCTTTTCTTGAACTTTTACTTTTAACCATTTCAAATAATAATCAAATAGAAGCAAAATATATAACTGAACAACATCCACAAAAGCATGACACATAACACCAAGATTTTACATGGAAAACCCATAAAGAGAAAAACCACAGAGAGCATTAGATCTAAAATATATATTGAAATCTTTACAAAAAAGATGTTCAAGCTTGGTCACTCCATTGGGGCCTAGAACATGCTGGCTCACAGCCATGATGTACAACTAAGTTTAGCAAGCTCACTACCTCAACCCTAAACCTAGCAAGATTACAATAAGGGTTGTTAAACCCTGAGGGCTGTTAAACCCTGAGGGCTGTTAAACCCTATTGGAGGCTCACTACCTTGATGAAAAAAACATGCTTTTATTCAGATCACACATGATAACTGAATAATGTTTATGCATCTACTACTATGCCAAGGTGCAGTCATTTAACAATTGTATTCTAAATCCCAAGTCTTCATCGCTCCTGATCCTCTAACTCTACTCCAATATTCACATCTTCACATCACACACACACACTTCCTTTTTACTCAACCAAATTTCATTGCCTTTATATGTCCACATCATGATTTATTCCATAATCAGGTCAGCATCTAAGAAGTGAAACGTGTACATAAAAAGATGTACCTTGTCACTCAATCCAATGTACTATGTGTCACATGGACCCAAATCTTCTCCCAAGCATGTTCATATAGGTCATCTCTAATCATTCAATTACTTACATAGATCCTTCAAACATTTACTCTTCTCTGCACAATGATTTATATACTTGTCAACCTCTTCCTTAAGAGTATGCTTAACAACTTCATCTGCATGGCTGAGGATCTTAAAACACTTCCAAAACCATATCAAGGACTCTTTACACATTCCCAATCTTATCCTTAGAACCATAAGGCATGATATCATCTTGCGGAGAAATGGGGACCATCAAAACTCAGACTCTATCTCTGTCAAGCTCTATCAAGTACTGTGTCGATGCTTAACAGCTTGTAGCTATCTTCCAGTGAAATTTAGATCTCCTAACTCTGGAATAAGACACTTCATATAAGTGTTTACAATACCTCAAAACCATATAATGAAATACTTGTCTATGGAGGAATGCAGACCACTGCACTAGACCCTATTCACTGTTCCTGCTATACCTTTTCTTGCCCAGACTTAGACATTTCTTCAAGATGACTTCTGGAGAGTATCAAGACTTAATCTCTAAGGCATAACACTATTAAATACCAATCTACATCATACTTGAACCGCATTACCAGATCATTATTTGCGGAGGCATACTGTCTAGCTTATTGTCCTCTACTCTGCACACTTCCCATACTTAGCCATTTTCTATCATCCGGACTTGGAATCTCATATGTTCTTCCAGAGATATCTCTTCCTATCATGGAGATAGGATCTCTGAACCTTGTTACCATTAATGACAACATACAGATCCATACCAGAGTAGTGTCTCTTGCCAACATAAAGCACATTGATGTTCACTTTCATTTTGTTTGTGTTATGGTAGAAGATGGGACGGTGATAGTGGAGAAAGTAGAGACTTTGAAAAATGTTGCAGATGCATTGACTAAACCTGTGGGTACATATAAGTTTAGATGGTGTTTAGAGTCTATGGGCCTCTTGGCCCCTAGCAGTTAAATCTTGTCATTGTATTGGCTCTTATAAGGTGTTTGACAAGTAGGACAATGTTGGGAATTAAGGTGTCTCAACCTTGCAATTCCTAGCATTGATTATTAGATTATTTATTTATTTAATTACCTAATTTTGTATTTACTTGAACATCCTATTTTGTCATTTAGTTTGAGGTGGCATTGTGACATGTCATCCTACTTGTAATGTGACATGGATGGCCAAGTCAAACACATGTAGATTTGGGCATCACATTTGAGGTGGAACTAATATGCCATGTGTCAGTATCTTAGATTATGACAGAGGAGTAATTTTGCATGATAAAATCTATGACGAGTAAGAGCCAAGTATAGAGATTCCTATGACAAGTGAAGAAAAGTGTCAGAGAGTATCTTTGCATGAGAGAAAGTCATCTTTGGGCACCCAAGTTGGGTTATGACATGTTGTAAGAGGAATATGCTATATTTAGTCTTGTATGACAGATTCTCTTACAACATTTAAGGTTGTTATGTTGGATAGAATTTATGACAGTTGTAAGATGCGTAAGAGCATCTGTCATAGCTATTTTTAGCCTAGAGCACTCTATTCTTGGCAAGTCAAATCTACCATGTATGACAGATGTAAGAGAGTGTATGAATGTTGTACAAGTGTCCTTTGATGTGGGAAATTGGCCATGTGGCCAAAATGGATGCCTAACTCTAGAAGCTTCTCGGTTATGCCTTGTAACTCTATATAATGCATGTTTTGGAGTAGATATGTAGTGTTTTTATAGGTAATTCTATGCTACCAGAATCACTCCAGAAATGACATTTGTAGACTCCTAGAAGAACATGCATTGCAAGTGTGTTGTAAATAATCTTCTTTTGATAATACATTGTGTCACTCTCTTTCTATGTGTTGTGTTGCTACTGTAATCTTTATGTTATATGTTTAATATTACTGCAATTGTAAGGATTATAAATAATTTGCATACTATTCCCCTCATTAGGCTGGTGTAGGAAGTGTGTTACGTGTACCTTGCTTCCTTTCACTTTTGTTGATATGATGAGATGTGTAAGAAGTTTGCAGGAGAGATGTAGAAAGAGTTTGAAATTTCTATGTTAGGAGAGCTATCATTCTTTCTTAGACTTCAAATTTCTCAATCAAATGATGGCATCTTTATCTCTCAAGAAAATTATGTTAAGGAAATGTTGAAGAAGTTTGGAATGGAAGATTGCAAACCTATGAGTACTCCTATGGAAACTGGTTGCCATTTGAGTAAAGATGATGAGTCACCTAAAGCTGATTAGACTCAGTATAGGTCTATGATTAGGGGCCTACTATATCTAATAGCATCAAGTCCTAACATTATGCAAGCTATGTATTTGGTTGCAAGGTTTCAAGCTAATCCTAAGGAAACACATGTGAAGGTAGTCAAGAGAATATTCAGATACTTGAAGAGCACTCCTGAACATGGACTGTGGTATCAAAAGGGTGGTGGATTTTCCTTGAGTTCTTATACTGATGCAAATTGGGCTAGTAGTGTTGATAATAGAAGAAGTATCATCAAAGGATCTTTCTTTTTGGGATACAGACTGGTCTCATGGATTAGCAAGAAATAGGCTTTGGTGTCCTTATCAACTACAAAGGTAGAATATATAGTTGCAGCTGCCTTTAGCACCCAACTATTGTGGATGAAGAAAATATTGAAGGATATGAAGGTTGTATATGATGAACCTAGTCCCATTCTTTGTGATAACATAGTGCTACCAATATTTCAAAGAATCTAGTGATGCATTCTAGAACCAAGCACATATATATCATGCATCACTTTTGAGAGAGAAGGTTGTAGACCAAGAAGTTAGATTGGAGTATGTGCCTACAAAGGATCAAGTTGCAGACATCTTGACCAAGGCACTTTATAAGGATACTTTTGAGTATTACAGACAAAAGTTAGGGGTTATTGCCTCTCCTTCTAACTAGATGCATAGATGGTGCATCTATCCTAGAGGAGTAGTTCAAGATATATTTTTATCACTAGATTGATGGTGGCTATCTCTATTACACATATGGTTCCAATGGTTATATTATTTTTCTTTGATGTCAACACTGTCACAAGGTTGTCATTGATGTCAACGCTGTTATGAATGTGTAATAGTATTCATAGTTGGATGTAATGCTCCTAAAGAAGATATATAGAGATACATTGAGATGAGAATTAGAAGTTCATATCATGCCCTGTTCATTGCAAAATTGAGTATGAAATTATATTTAGATGGGAATTAGAAGCATCAAGAATACACATTAATATGGGAATTAGAAGCACTAAAATATGGTACTGATGGACTAAGATATGTTGTATGGTCTCTTCTATCATCCCTAAGAATGCATGTGTTAATGCAAAGAAGATTTAGTCTCTAGAAGTTGGTGATAGTCTATGTTTCAGAATGACCACCTTTGAAGACTGTCTGGGAAATTGCTCAACATTTCCATCAGTTTGGTTTTGGGCCTTTGTGGATTGAAATATAGCTTAATGTAATGAAAAATATTGTATATTCCAAGTTTTATGATGTATGGACTACCAGAAGTATGTTTTGCAAAAGATAGAGTGAAGATAATGTTGGTTCTGTGAAGACAGTCACTACATAGAAGCAAGATGCTCCGCATTCCTCTGCATTTATAGATTTGGCTAAGCACTTCTGAAGGTATGTTAAGATACTAGTGAACATGATAATTCTATAGATTTAGATCATTTACCCTTTTGCTGTGAAAGTTGTGCATGATAGAGTACCGACATATGTTCTGGAAGAGTAAGTCAGTGTTGAAAGTTTCTTGGAATGCTCTGCATTCCTCCACAAATGAATGATTGCCCTTACAGTTTTGAGGACATATTTCTAGATGTGTATTATATGCTTCTTTTTAGTTTCAAGGTTCTTTGTGGTCTATAGCTCAGTTTTTCAAATGACAGAATGTTGCAGTGTGTTCTGGATGATAGAGTGTTCTTAGAGTAAATGATTGAAGATGTGCGACATAATTCTTTGATATGCAGTGGAAAAGGAGTATTTGGGGATGTTTTATGAGTCTTCTAGACTTGTCTAGAAATGTTTCATGAAGATCTTTCTTGTTTCTAGTACCGCACAAGGTTTTTCAAGTTGATGTGAGTGTTATACTTCAAGTCTTCATGCGTTCTCCTTAAAGTTGTCCTATTCAAATGAGCATAGTGTGTAGATGTAATTCCTTGGTGTTTGAAGCTATGAAGGATCTCTTGGACCTAGTTAAGCAAGTGTTGGGGTCTACAAGGCTTGGATCTTCTGTTGGTGTAACATGTGGCTTCACTTAGGACCTATATTCTACATGTTTCATATTGTGTTCCATCTGGCTAACTTGTAATTGTATTTCTCATATTGTCTCTGGCTGACAAGCTGCGTAATCAATGTAATATCATGTATAAATAGTGAATCAAATTGAGTGAGGAGGGGGTGATTGCAAGTTGATTGAAAAGGTTTGCAAGTAGATAAAAGGAAGAATAAATGCATTATTGATGTGCGACTAAAGGAGAAAGAATAGAAGTTGTTGCAACTATCTAGATTCATCTTGAAGACACATTTGTGACACTGATAAAGTATAGAGTGTGCTTAATTGATTAGATCTTCAGAAGAAAGTGTGAAGAGGTAGAAGTACAATCATCAAAAGTGTGAGTTTCAATGTTAGTTTTCAGAGAGTAGAAAGACTGTCATACTGTAGTCTTTTGTAAATGTGTTCTCATTTCAGGGAGTAGTAGCTTCCTTGGGAATGACCCTAAAACAACATCATCAGGGAGTAGAAGTTTCCTTGGGAGTGACCCTAAATCAAAGTTACTTAGGGAGTAGTAGCTTCCTTGGGTTAAAGCCCCTAAAACAAAGTTATTATTTGAGATTCACATATTATGAGTTAATCCTCACCGTGGTTTTTCCCTTCTATGGTTTTCGACATATATCTAGTGTTATGTGTTGATGTGCATTGTGTTATTCTTTCATGTTGATATTGTGATGCTTAAGGTTTAATCTGCTCTCGATAAGTTGAAGTTGTTGAAATTGAAAATTATTAGAATACCGATTCACCCTGCTCTTAGTATTCTTGTGTGTTTAACAAGCTCTCAAGGGGAGCGGGTAGGCAAGAGGTTTTGAAGGATAATAAGATTTGATAAGTCAGGGGGAGTATGCAAGTGAAGAGCATTGAAAGAAAAATCAAGAAGAATGTAGATAGGAGGAGCTAAAGGAGGATCAATTTAGAAGATGACCACTAGCCCTTTGTCCTTGATGTCAAAGGGGGAGAAAATTGCATATTAGGTCAAGTGTTGCCATCAATACCAAAGGGGGAGATTGTTGCATTTATGTTGTCATTGATGTCAATGGTGTGAAGTTCAGGAGTGTTGTTAGTAGTGTTGTAATGAAGAAGGCCGAAAGTAAAGTGAACAAGAGGGAATTTGTGGGAATGTGATCAAAGAAGAAGAAAAATAAGATGGATCAGAGAAGTTGTGATGAGAAGGGTAAGATGATGGATGTTGTACATTATGTACAGAGTTGTACTGTTAGACTTAGGGCAAACAACTGAGAGGGGGGGTGAATCAGTTGTGCAAAACTTTCTTTCAATTAAACACTTATCTCCACTTTGCAATTCAGCAGTATAATAATAAATCAATCAAGGAAACACAATGCAACAAATTAAGAGCAGAAACATATCAACACATGAGACACCAATATTTTGACGTGGAAAACCTGGTTAAGGGAAAAACCACGGGGTGATTAACCCAAGAATGTATTCCCTGTTAGAAGAATAGAAAGAACAAAATCGCACATGCCAATTAGGGTTCACTACCCGAGCACACTTCTCACAAGAGGCTCACTACCTACAAGAGACACACTGTCTACAAAGAAATAAGTATCACATACATGAACTGTAGAATAGCATCTTCACCATGCTTGAATCAGTTCCATTTAAGCTTAATACTTATGCTCTGCCTTTCGCTCTCCTTCTTGCTACCACACACTCATCTCCATACAGACAAGTTTGAAATGACTTTGTAATCCCTTATTTATACAAGACATCAACTTAGGAATGATTATCTAAGTCGGCAAACATCAACAAGAACATCCGCAGGATGTGTAACTAATTCGGTTGGCCAATCTCCAGAAGAACACTATCATCTGAAAGATAATCTTCAATTACAAGCTCCAACTCTCATGCGGATCACCAACATGAACTGGACACGATCCAAAGACCTCCACAAGCTTTCCTAAATCACAAAGAACATCCACACTTCATTTGCTTACTGAAATCCATCTCCCTTGCATCCGGAACCTCAAGAACATAGTCTATCATTACTGTCACAAAGGAATCGATGCTTGCAGACCTTCAAACCATGAACTAATCTAGTTTACATTCCACAAAGACTTCTTCAACACTCCCTCAAATCCATAGAATAGGATAATGCAATTCTGGATCTCACCGGACCTATCTGTAACACTCTGTCACCACTGAACATCTGCCAGAACCAGTTTTACTTGAGTGGCCACAACTTCACCTCTAACTTCTCTACTAGACCACCTTAAGACACATATCTACAAACTCTTTAAACCGCATCCTTTGATACTTATCCTATCTTATACTTTTACCTTACTGTCATCACTGATCTTCACTGTTCCTGATTGAGACTAATTTTTTGAAAATCCTTAGCACACAACTCATCCAATCCTTATCATTAATGCAATAGGAGTATGTTGACATCAATGACAACACCAGTTAGGCCCATACTTGCAACATGTACCATATCTCATAAAGTTCATAGAAAAAGATTATGCTAACATGAAGATTCCTAGTTTGAGAAAATAGTTTCTTGTTGTTATATGAAGTTGAGAAATCTCTGAAGTAGTAAATATTGTATTCATTATTTCCTGAGAAAAATCATTACTTTAGTCTTGAGAGAAAGATTCAAGTTGTTCAAGGCACTGGAGTTTACATAGAATAAGCTTGAGAGAATCCTCCACATTCTTCTACAGTTGAAGGTACAACCTTGCGGTTTGGGAGTTTTTAAAAGACATGTGCGAAAGTTGTATGTTCCTAATTTCAGAGCTTAAAGGTTAATGTAGAAGATTCTAGAGCTCACAGAGTGAAGAAAGTTCTTCAAAGTTGTTACAATTAGGATGCATCTGGGAAATGCTCCGTATTTCTCTATTTTTGAAGTTGAGGTCCTACAGTTTGAAGTATGATCATTTATAGATGAGAATATGGTAATAGTCAAGTTTCATTTTCTAAGGTGTACCACAGAGGTTATCTAGGGTTAGCAGAACAAAGACACATCTTACTTCTGACTAGGGTTGTCTAGAGGAGAAAGCAAAAGCCACCACAGTTTACCTTTTGGATTTGACATTTGGAGGATGAGTTTAGATATTTAGATGGATGGTTCAATTTAGGTTTTAGGTGCTGAAGTGTACTGCAAGTTAGTTTTTCAATGCTCTATCTCAAGACTATGTGTTTAGTGTTCGTTTGTGATACCAAGCTTAGTTTTTGTCTATTTGCGCTAGAAAGAAAACATATATTTTAGAAAAAGGATTGGTTGAGAAGGTTTGTGTAAGTCTTATGTTTCTTGTATGATAACCTGCATGATTTTAATTGATCCATCTAATACCACTTTAGGTCTAGATCTATTGTGTGGAAGGATAAGTGTTTTCTTGGTTGACTTCATGTGTTTTGATGTTCCTACCAGATGATTTGAAGTGTGCACCTACTTGGAAGAATGTTCTAATAAAGAATAGGTCTTGGTTATCACTTGGCTTGAACCACATTGATTTTCTACATCTTTTGGATGCCGACTTGGTGTAGCCTTACAGGTTTCATGAATACATGTTGAAGCTTGGCTGACATGGGAGAAAGATTTTGTAATTTGTAGAAGGTATAAATGAAAGATCTTGTTTGTTGAGGAAGGTAAGAGAATGTGAGGGTGTTCAAAGATGTGTTAATAGATGTGAGTATGGTTGTGAAGGTGTGTTGGAGGTAGAAGAGTTTGTTGTGCATATAAAGTAAGATTTTGAGACAAAGTGAAGTGTGCAGATGATACAAAGGTGTTTTTGTACTATAAGATCTATTGAATGTAATATTTAGAGGTTGTAGCCTCATTCTGTTAGTGATTCTATATTTTAGGGAGTTGCATCATCCTTTGGGTTGTAGCCCATAAATAATATTGTAATTCTATTTTTCATTTGTGAGGTTGGATTTGGACAGTAGATCCAAGCAACTTGCTCACAATGGTTTTTCCCTTCTTGGTTTTTCCATGTAAATCTAGTGTTATGGTTGTGTTCTTAGGTGTTGTGCTTTAATTGATTTAATTTTGTGATCTTCTAGTTAAAGTAGTTAGAAGTTTGATTGATAATCTTAAACTAGAATAAGTTTTGATATGTACTGATTCACCCCCCCTCTCAGTTGATGCAGGAGCATCCCAGGTTGTAGAGCAATTTTACATCAGCCAAAAACATTTTGCTTTATTTCTTTTCTTTCATCTAAGTTGTAGTTCAGTGATTACAGTTCAACATTTTCTACTGCATCTTACTGCATCTTTATATTAGAACTTGTGGAGTAGGACTTAGCATCTACATAGTGTGAGCTACATCATATTCAGATTTTAGGAGATTTGGATTTGTCTACAGAAAGTTATTGCTATCAGAAGATCAACTTTCACAAAATAGAGCATTTAGGCAGTTAGTTGAAAGAGAAGGTTTGCGGAGTACTTCCATGACTTGTGGAGCCAAATAAAACATCATACATGGTACATAAGGATCATATAGACCTTCCTTGAGGTCTGCACCAAGTTTCATTCATTTGTGGAGCAATACCATATGTTATAGGTTGACCTACATGTTTCTACATGCTACATCATTCATGGGAGTTTGTAACTGGTTTTGGCCAATGCAGAGGATTCTATTAGCTTGAAGATGATATATATAGATCTCTTAGATGCATTAGGAAGTCAGTTAGCAATTCTGATAGTTTAGATAAGGTATTTTGTTCTGGGAAGGCACTTCAATGCCATATGTTGCATATATGTTGTAACTTAGAAAGCATGCCTGTGAGCCCTTTGATTGTAGCCTACATGTTGCTGACATATAAGCATTCTGATTATTTGGTGTATTGAACATTTAAATCTTCCATTGCATTCTATATTTGTGTTGTTTCCATTGTGTTTACTCTTGTTGCATGGTTTGGAAAGTTCATTCTTTGGACCCTCCTACCATGATTACGCCAAGTGGTATCAGAGCGAAGTTTTGAATCCTTTTGGGAAGTGAAGGCATTCTAGAAGATCTTTTGGTGAATAGATCACTGACTTGAGGTAGTCTACTTGTGTTTGTCAATAGAGCACTGATTGTGAGGTAGTTGCAATCTTGTAGTCAGATCACCGAATTGAGGCAGTTGTACTGGATCCTAGGAAGAGATGCCACCAAGGAGGATGCCTGTTAGAAGAATGGAACAAATGATAGAGATGATGAGGATAATGAAGGTTAGACTAGATGTTGTAGAAGAAGATAGAAGAAGAGGACTAAACCCTAGACATGAAGATGAAAGTGATGATGATTTTCAAGTTGCTGACCAAAATGAAGAAGCCCTAGAAGAAGAAGAATCTGACCAGGTAAAGATGTTGAAATATATTTCTAAGATTGGAAAGAGACCTAGATGGAAGTACCAAACTATATTAAAAATTTGAATCTCAAGGAATTGATTGACCGGATAAATGACTTGGAGGAATACTTTGAATATGAGGAAATTAAAGATCTAGAGAGAGTAAGATTTGCAAAAACTAAGTTGAAAGGACATACTACCATCTATTGGAAAGAAGTTCAATTATATAGAAATAGGAGAGGAAAAGAGAAGATCATAAAATGGGATAGGATGGTGACAAAGTTGAAGAATCAGTTCATACCTGCTAACTATGAGTTGGAATTGTTGAAGAGATTGTAAAACCTAAGGCAAAAGGAGAAATCTATGAAGGAGTATACTAAAGAATTTCATAAGATGATCATAAGGACTAGACATAGTGAAGCAAGCAAGGAGAAAGTGGCAAGATACATAAATAGATTGAGGATGAATATCCAAGAAGAACTAAGTTTGGTGAGGATGACAATAGTAGAAGAAGCATACCAGTTTGCATTGAAAGTTGAAGACAAGTTGAATAAGAGGCATGAGCAGAGATAGAGAGGTAGAGGAAGTAAATTTAAAAGAGGTAGAACATATTATGGAGGAGAAAGACCTTATGTAGAGAAAAACAAGGAAAGAAGTCCATACAAGAAGGAAGACAGAGATAGCAATTCATACCGAAGGGATGATAGGAGTTTCTACCACAACAACAAAGGGAATCATAATTCTTACTACAATGAAGGATACAAGAGAGATGGAGGGTTTGATAAAAGATCATTCAGAGGAACTTATTTTAAGTGTGGACATAGAGAATTTGAATGTCATCAGGGAAGTACAAGCAAGAGGACAAAGAATAGTGAAAGAGCAGCTTATGCGAAGGAAGAACCTATTGGATCACCTAGTTTAGTGGGAAAGCCAGAGAAAGGAGAATCATTAGTCGTGAGGAGAGTACTATTTCAATTAGAGACAATTGAGGAACCACCACAAAGAGAAAGTTTTTTTTTGGACCAGATGCAAATCAAGAGTAAATCTTGTAAAGTGATCATTGATAGTGGCAGTACTGATAATTTCATTTCAGAGGAGATGGTGACTAAGCTAGACCTAGAGAGATTGAAAAACCATAAGCCCTACAAGATATCATGGATTCAAGATGAACATAAGGTACTGTGAGTGAACAATGGTTGGTGAAATTTCATATAGGATCTTATAATGATGAGGTATTGTGTGACATTATACCGATGAATGTATGTCATATATTGTTGGGGAGACCATGGCAGTATGATAGGAAAGATATACATGATGGGAGAAAGAATACTTATACTATAACATCAAATGGGAAGAAGCATATCTTGATACTTTTGGAAGATGAACCTAAGAGTGAAGTATGTGGGAATGCTAGAATCTATTTGGTTGATGGAAGAAAATTTTTGGATGAATTGAGACATGAGAATATGTGTTTTACTTTGATTCCTAAGAAGTACGGAGCCCCAAGTGTATAGACTATTACTAGAAAAGAAAAACCATTGCTAGAAGAGATAAATGAATTTTTGACAAAGTATCAAGATATCATATTAAATAATGTGCCTGAAGGATTACCACCAATCCAAAGTATTAGTCATCATATGGACCTATACCTGGAGCAAGTTTGCCTAACAAATCAGCACACATGATGACACCAGTAGAGAATGTCGCGCTGAATAGACATATACAAGACCTGTAGAGGAAATGATTGATTAGAGAAAGTCTGAGCCCATGTATAGTACCTACAATACTAGCACCAAAGAAAAATGGATGATGGAGGATGTATATAGACTCTAGAATAATCAACAAGATCACAGTTAAGTATAGATTCCCATTGCCAAGGATGGATGACATTATGGACTATTTAAGTGGAGCAAAATATTTCACAAAGATAGACTTGAAGAGTGGATACCATTGGATCGGGATAAGAGAAAGAGATGAGTGGACGACTACATTCAAGACAAATAAGGGATTGTATGAATGGTTAGTGATGCCTTTTAGATTGACTAATGCACCAATTACTTTCATGAGGTTGATGAATGAGGTTTTGAAGATATTCTTTGATAAGTTTGTTATTGTATACTTGGATGATATTCTGATTTTGAGTAAGACAAAGGAGGAACATTTGTGGCATGTTAGACAAGTATTGCAGAGGTTGGGAGAAGAGAAATTGATGATAAACATCAAGAAGTGTAGTTTCATGAAAGAAGAATTGGTATATTTGGGATTTGTGATTTATGCGAAAGGATTGAAGATGGACCCTAAGAAAGTTAGAGGAATTGTTGAGTGGCCAACACCTATGAACATTGGAGAGGTAAGATCATTTCATGGATTAGCAAGTTTTTTAGAATTTCATCAAAAATTTTAGTACAATATGTACACCAATGATAGAGACAATGAGAGGTGACAGAAAGGATTTCAAGTGGATATCAGGAGCAAATAAAAGTTTTGAAATGTTGTAGCAGAAGGTGACAGAACAACCAGTGTTAGCATTACCAGATTTTGACAAAGTATTTCAAGTAGATTGTGATGCCAGTGGAAATGCAATAGGAGAGTGTTAAGTCAAGAAGGGAGACCAGTAGCATATTTCAGTGAGAAGTTGAATGATGCAAGGAGAAGATATTTAGTTTATGATTAGGAGTTATATGCCATAATTTCAGCTTTGAAGAAGTGGAGACATTACTTGTTGCCTAAGGAATTTGTGTTGTACACTGATCATCAAGCTTTACAGTAGTTGAACAGTCAAGGAAAGTTGAATCAGAGACATGAGATGGGTAGAGTTCATACAGAATTACACATTTGTACTGATGATGTAATGTGCTGCACCTATTTGTACTTTTAAGATCTTTTTATGTGTTGTTTTATTTTTTAAGGTATTCTTTCAAACTAGAGAGAACATGCACAAGGGGTCTTAGTTTCCTTGCAGATGTGTGTTGTCAGAGCATACAATATATAGCATATAATGCAAACCTAGAAAATATATAATAGATATGAAGAAAATATGAAAGACCCAGATGGTAGAATGGACAAATACCAATTACTATCACATACCCATAATTTGTTTTGTAACTTGGTACATATGCTAAGACTAAACCAACAACTGGGTATGGCTAAAATCACCTCAAATCACCATTAGATGGAAAGTATTTGGCAATACAAAGGATTACAAATATTTAAGAGCTCTAGACACCTCAAATAATAGAGAAAGGAAGCTGCAAACAAGTAACAAGTGAGTCACCAAGACCCACGTCCTCCAAGTACATGGTACGGGTGGCTATGGGTAAAATCTACAATAAATACAAGTGAAAACTCCTTGAATCTACTCTAAAAATGATCTGCAATAGTCCCAAAGTTGGGAAACCAAGATAGGGTAAGATAAATGTCAAAACCCACACCAAACAACCCTCAACAAAGGTACGGCCTGCTACACAACGGTACGACCAGCAAAGAGGTAATACATCAACCACAAATACTCCACAACTCACTTTAATCTGCTCTCAACAAGGATATTATCTGCTCAAACAAGCCTTCGAATGATGTAGCCTTCAAACCCAAGCTACAAAATTCTCAAAAAAACTCCGTGAATGCACAACTGTGAATACTAGATGTATCCACCTCCATTGGCACCTTTGGATGGTATTGTACACCTATAGAATGATGTTACTCAGGGAGGTTTTCATCTACAAGAGCCTCTGGTTTGAATCCTTCAAATCCTCAAAAGTACAAACCCTAGCAGAGCCAAAATATGAGAAAATATCATAAACATAAGTATAGCAAATGAAATCCACTTTTCCTCTTTTATTTCCTCAAGTTGGGCATTGGGATTATTGGGGGGAAATATTGCATTTTAAAATCACTTTTAATCCCCTAGGAATGGGTGCCCAAGCATAAGACATAAGTGACCCTTTTAATATTTCATTTTACTAAGTCACTGCTCAATAATTCTTAAGTCCCATTGAATAAATATTATAACTTTTGGACTTTAAAATAAATGCCTGGATGATGTCGAAATGCCATGATCTTTATCTCTCCAGAAAGGTCATGACGAGATGAATACAACCCCAATCTGAAAATCCCGATCTGGCACTGTCGTTGAACTTACTAAAAATAGTAAGTATGCCACAAAGCACCAAAACTATTATTGACAACTACCAATTGGATCCAAACCACAACTTCACCTCCCAAATGCCCATCCAAGGCCAACTCACCATGGTTCCTTAACCAAATTGCTAATCTATGGGAACCCAATGATAAACTAACACTATATCTAGAAAGTGGACATTACAATCTGCCCTCCCTAAGATTGCTTGCGTCAAGCAATCTTAGATTAGGATGCTCCAATATCTGCTCATTTTCCCAAGTAGCATCCTCCACTGGTAGATTCTTCCATTTTAGCAAGTACTCTCTAACAGTCCTCCTCCTCAAAGTGCATTCCCTAGTATCAATTATTGCATCGGGTACTAAAATCAATTTCCCATCTTCACCAAGAGGAGGCAACTCTAGTAATGGTGTCACATTATGTCCCAAAGCCTTCTTAAGGCGTGACACATGAAATACATTGTCTACCCTGCTACCTGCTGGCAATTCCAACTCATAAGCCACCTCTCCAATTTTCTTGGAGATCCTGAAAGGTCCATAGTACCATGGCTTAAGCTTCTCTGCTCCACTCTTCTTGAGAGTGGACTACCTATAGGATTGCAACATTAAGTATACCATGTCACCCACCTCAAATGATCACTCAGTCCTCTACTGATCTGCATACTACTTTTGCTAATTCTGAGCCTTTTGTATGTTCTCCTTCAAAGACTTCATGATATCCTAACTCTCCTATAGAAGGTCTTTGGCCTTAGGTACTCTGCTATCACCAAACAACAAATCTACAAAGCTCGGTGCATCATACCCATACAAAGCCATGAAGGGTGACATCTGAATTGACATGTGATAAGTGGAATTATAGCAATACTCTCCCATGTGAAGCCACTTAATCTATGTCTTTTGCTACCTTGATACATACTTTCTGAGGTATCCTTCCACCCATTTATTGATAATCTATGTCTGGCCATCTGTCTATGGGTGGTAGCTCATGCTGGGGGTGAGCTCTATCCCTATCAACCTAAAGAGCTCCTGCCAAAAATTACTAAGGAACCTATTGTCCCTATCACTGACAATGTTCTGTGGCAACCCCTGAAGGTGGAATACCTCTCTGAAAAATAGTTCTGCAACCTGAGCTGTAGTATAGGTGGTAGGAATGGCAAAGAAGTGTGCATACTTCATCAATCTATCCATCACCACATAAATAGAATCCATGCCTTGGACTTTAGGTAGGCACTTGATAAAATCCATAGAAATGCTATCCCACTTCCTCACAGGAATGGGCAGAGGCTGCAATAATCCTATTGGGAAAGAGTGCGCATGTTTGTTATGTTGGCATATTGGACACTCTCTCACATACTACATAACTTTTGTTTTGAGTCCCTTTGAAGTGAACCTCTCTGACCTACCTTTATGTTTTGAAGTACCATGGATGCCCTACCATAGCAAGTCATGGAATGCCCTCAAAACCTTCTGCTTCATCTCTGACCCTGGCACTAAGAAAATCATGTCCTTGTAAATGATTAGATCATTTATCATTGTGTACCTGTCATCTTGGATAGTGCCATCTATTATCCCAATAGCCCATTTGTCCTTAGCATATTATGTGTCTATCATCTCCCTCCAATCATTTGAAATAACACCTAGAGCACACAAATGCAGTCTCCTGGACAAAGCATCTGCAAGTATGTTTTTCTTTCCTTTGACAGAAATAATGTCAAAGTCATAAGCCTAAAGTTTGCTAACCCACTTCTGCTACCTCTCATTCAAGTTCTTCTGACCAAGGAAATGTTTCATACTATTGTGATCTGTCTTCACCACAAACTTGCTAGCCACTAGACACTATCTGAATTTAGCCAACGCATGCATGATGGCTAATATCTACTTTTCATATATACTATAACTCTATTCCACACCCCTCAACTTCCTGCTCTCAAATGTTATGGGGTGTTTGTCCTGCATGATTACCGCACCAATGCCTTCCCCTGAGGCATCACACTGTAACTTGAAAGGTTTGCTGAAATCTAGGATAGCCAACACAAGACATGTACTCATAATCTCCTTAAACCTATCAAAGCACTCATGTGATCTACTTAACCAACTGAAAGCATCCTTTCGAGTCAAATCTATGAGGGGGACTATTGACTGTGAAAACCCCTTCACAAAATGGTGGTAATACCCACAAAGACCAAGGAATCCCTTAAGGTGTGAGAGATTCTTTGGTGGTGGCCAGTCCACAATTGCCTGAATCTTCTCTGGGTCTACCTTCACACTACCAGCATTGATGATATGACCCAAGTACAACAACTCAGTCATCCCAAACTCACACTTTGACATTTTCGCATACAATGACTCCCACTCTAAAATACTCAAGACAATGTCAATGTGTTTAAGATGCTCCTCCCAAGTCCTACTGTAAATCAATATATCATCAAAGAATATTAGCATGAATCTCCTCAGCTACTCTCTAAACACCCTGTTCATACAGGATTGGAAGGTGGCTGGTGCATTGGTCAATCCAAATGGCATGACCAGGAACTCAAAGTGCCCATAGTGGCACCTAAAAGATGTCTTCTCCACATCCTCATCCCTGACCTGTATCTGGTGGTAACCAGATCTCAAATCTATCTTGGAGAAGTAATAGGCCTCATGCAACTCATCAATCAGCTCATCAATGTGGGGTATAGGATACCTATTTTTAATGGTCTTCTTATTGAGCTCCTTGTAGTCAATACACATTCTAAGAGTCCCATCCTTTTTCTTCACTAAGACCACTAAGGATGCAAATGGGCTTTTGCTAGGCCTTATGTGACCCATCTCGAGAAGCTCTTTGATAGCCTTCATAATTTCATCCTTGTATCTCTTCGGTTGCATGTAAGGTGTAGTAATCACTGGCTTAGCACCCTCCTCCAACTCAATCACGTGCTCAATATCCCTATCAGGGGGTTTACCTAGTGGTATATCACTAAACACTTTGGTGTGTTTAGTCAAGAGAGCCTGTATGTTAGGTGGACACTCTCATTTTTGCTATTCTGATATTGCAAGCATCACCATCACCTCTGTTGTCCACTGCACCTAATCATGACAAATTAATCTCTCCATCCACTTGAGAGAAACCACTCTCAACCCACCATCTGAAATACTGCTGAGCTCATGTTGTACTCCACTCACCTCAAATTTCATCTCCATAGTCCTCAAGTTGAGTGTGAACTCTCCAATGTCATGCAACCATTTCATACCCAACACAATATTATATCTCTCATGCTGACTACATAAAATTCTGATTGGTAAGTATAATTATTTAGCAGGATTGACAAGTTGGGTATCTGTTGTATAGTTGCACAACACACCCCATTTTTCCTTAGCAAAATAGGGACCCAACTTTTTGCTTATGTTTGTTTTTGCTTTTCTTGCTTTGGTTGGTTTGGCAAAAGTCAGTTGAGTATATCACCCTTGCACATGCATGTGCATCACAAAAGGCGGTCAGTTATAAAGGTTAGAATTTAATGTCATTAATCCCATAGTCTTGAAGAGTACAAAATTCTATACAGAATTGCCTTTTACATCACCCTGATATTCGCCAAGGATAGAAAGTTATGCTAAGTCAAAGTTTGGTCAACCCAGATATTTCCCATAGGGTCACATTTCTAAATGTTAGTCATATTCGCTAAGATGACCCTAACTTACGAAGATCACCCAAAGTCTTGACATCCCCGATACGCGAACGCCAAACTTAAGTGTGATAGGGTATATGCCCGTCAAAACCTGCATGCATATTCGCGGAGGGTCATATTTCCAAATATCCATCATCTTAAAAAATATCACCCTTTTGCGAATATCACCTTTCGTAAACATGACCTTGATGTTATCCAGTTCCAATGTATAGAAGAGTTCACCATGATGATGACATAATCAATACCCTCGACCCTCGCAAGGGCATATTTCCAAATATCTGTCATATTCCTCAATATGATGATGACGTCACCATGACCTGATAGCAAAGAGGACATGATGTCCTGATGATGTCATCATGCTCCAACCTGAGAAGGTCATTTACTGAAATATCCCTGACCTTAATAAATATGACGGTGATGTCATTCTCCTCAAGTAATTGTGAAGATACATAAGATGATGATGTCACCCTTACATTCTTGAATGAGGGTGATATTCATTAATGTCAAAGATCCAGATATCATTGATATCCCTCAAACTAACTTAGATCACCCAAGATACCTAGTCTATCAATAGCCAATCCAATGATGCCACGTGGCACTTCCCTGATTTATTAACAAAGGTAATGTTACTTGATCTTGCTTATTGGTCAAAGGTTGACCATATTCATGATGATATCACCCTCATGTATTAGATACAGGTTGCGAAGGGTCATATTTTCAAATATCCCTAATCTTCATAGAGATCACCCTCTTCATTAAATGTGAACCTAACAGTAGGTCGCGCCCTCCAATTTCAAATATAAACCCGCCACTTTTCAAGTATCCCCGAATGTCATATGTCGATCAATGGACTTAAACAAAAGTAATAAACGTGCCCTAATTTGTCATATTGATCTGCTAAAAGGTAAGTTTTGGGGTTTATTCACATTTATCATATGTTTAAACTAAAATTACAGATCTCTAAAAGTCAAAGCATCACAGTCACCTACAAACACAACAGAACCCATATCTCGACAGAACGAAATGGCCAATACATCATTTTCACGTTCATATCGTTATCAGTCACATAGTAAAAGAGGAAAGTGATTATCAGGTAAGTAAAATCAAAACCCTCTCTTTTGTTGTTTACTATAAATCATGAGCTAAAAATGGTTTTTAGTAGGTTAATCAACATGATGATGCATGAAATGAGTTAGAATAATAGATTTATTGCTATGGAATGTATGTGATCCTTAAACCCTTGCTCCATACAAACATGTTACGGTAAGAAATGCATGTATTTTAAATAATATTTAATGGATATTAGAAGGAATAGGTTCGATGCAGATTTCTGAAAATCTATGTTCTTACATCCCAAAGGGGTAGGATTCAGATGCAGGATGATAAATGATACACATCAGGGGAAGATAGACCTGAATGCATGGATGAGAAGGTTAGATAATGGAAGTGGAAACCCTATACTATAAAGAATATACTCCACAGGGATGTGGCACACCACAGGATTTCCATATGCTATGGAATCTACTGAGTTAGTGGTTGAATGTGCATGGAATTATAATTTGGAGACCAAAACAGTGGAGAAACATGGTAGGGTGTATGTATATTTCTCAATAAAAGGCATCACCAATGCATTTAATTTTCCTGTAGGATTTAATGTGGTCAAATTGAGCCTAAGCAAGCTAGAAAAGGAATACTATGGTAATGAGAAAGAGGCCAGGAGAATCATGTACCAATGGAGGTCTAAGGGAAGCACCTACAAAGATCCTACTAAGCTATCAAAATACTTGTTTAAATTTCATTTTGCTGAAGAATATCAATACATGATGGTCATGCTATGTAGAATGACTGGAAGACAACATGCTGGAAACTCAAAAAATTGGATGTGCATGTTTAGATGAAGGAATGAGATGGCTGGGTGGAAAAATGTGCATGTTCCATATGACTTCTTATGTCATATATGCATGTGCTTTCAGAGGCACATTTAATGCTTTACAAATAGTGGGTAGGATTGGAAACAATCCTGGTGGTGTAAACATATGGGAACATTACCCATAGCTGAACATGATGGAATAACTTGAAAACTACAAGTTAGTGAATGACTCCTTTTCTATGCATCTAGTTAGAACCATGGAGAAGGATAGAACAAAAAGGTTAAGTATGGAAGCCCAAGTTGTTATCTACAAATATAGGGCTTGGTTTATCCAGTTCCCTACCTTTTCATACATGAGAATAGAAGGATTTGAAGGGCAACCTCTCATGCTACCCAGATACCCCAATGATAAGGTCATTCTAATGGAGTTTGTTAGACAGATATCGACCTCAATAGAGGCTCACATGGAGAAACAAAAGATTCCACCTGTGTTGTTTCCAGTATTCATTGGATGGTATTTATGCCCTGACAGACAAAGTATCAAGGATGCCATCAGAGGATTAAAGCTAATTCACCTGCAGCCATTTTCAATAGCTAGGTCATATGATCCATATGGCAGGATGCAGAAATTACTAGAAAAACAAATACATCAAAGGCACCTTGAGGATTATTGGATTGATTGTGATGATGAAGCAGAAGTCCAGAGAAGGACTTACCAAAGGCTCACTCTCGACCAAATTCGTACCTTTGATTGCATTCCAGTGCCTGCCCAGTTGCACAAGGATGATAGAAAGATCATGTCCAGTGAATATAAGGACAAGAAAGTGTATAATGAAACTATATCAGCTCTTGATTTAACTTAGCCTAAAGAGACTTCATTCGATCAAATTATGCAGAAGGTTATCCAATTGACCTAGAGCTGAGTAAGTGCTGAGATCACTAAGTTGAAGAAGGGTGTAGCCCCTTACTGTGGATAACAAGAAGAAAATACAAGAGTTATCTGAAGAAGAATATGATGACTTTCTTATTGAGAAAAGGAAATCCAATGGAGAGAGGCAGCCAATTGTAGAAGAAAAGCAACAAGGTAAAAACAAAAAGGCAGCTTCAGTGCAATAGGGAGTAATAGTCAAAAGACTCCAACTAAAAGGAGATGTGGCATCTACATCTACTGCTACATCATCTAATACCCCTGCCTAACAAAAGAAAAAGGTCACAAAGCCTGCCACAGTGATTATAGAGGAAGAAGAACCATTGGACGAAGAACCATTAAATGAAGAGCCTCGATATGATGATCTGTTGATAACAAAAAAGAGGAAGAAGGTGCACCAGACACCACCCCAAAAGAAGCAGAAAATTGCAATGAGTGGGAATGTAAATCTTGATCCTATTATATTAAAGGGTGCAGGTGGTCCATGTTTTATGAAGGACCTGTAGCATGAGGTTCCCATTCTAGATATTATCCAATTTAAAACTGAGAAGGCAGAAGAGTAGAGAGAAGAGATACATAAGGCAAGGAAGGAGCCACCTCTTCCACTTCATGATATTGTGTATTTGTCAGATGATGAGATAGTCAATGATGTTGCTTCTCAAAGCATGGAGACCCTAGTGGCTAATACAATAATGACCCTTCATGGGACCCCTATGGTTAAAATGATAACTCATTAGGAATAGGTTGAGACAGAGGATATTGAAGAAGATGACCTTGAGGATGTAGCCCAATAGATAGGATTGACTAATCTGGTTGATAAGGTCACTAGCTCGGCAATAATCAACTTGGCTTGCCAAGGTGATGGAGATCAGAACCTAAATAATGATCCACCTCCGGAGCATGAGAAAGTATTAATTGGTGTACATGAAGACGTTGACAAGAATGTGCCCAATCAAGATAAAGGAAAAAGAAATACACCTCTAGAACAAGAGATGAAGGAAGCTAATGTTCAAAGCGATGGTGATCAGGAGATGCCTGATAAGAGTGATGAACAAAATGAGGAGGTGCCTGATAAAAATACAGAACATGGTGATAACCCAGCACCAACACCTGAAAGAGAAATAAATGAAAAGGAAAAGGAGCTTGGAAAGATTCAAGAACAAAGAGAAATAGACACCTAAAAGGGTGAGGAATAGAGTCCACCCCAAGAGGATGGTCAACGAAAGTGACTAGAGAATGTGGCTGAGGGTGATCAAGGTGATCCCCAAGAGCAAAATGCACAATCTTCTCATGAAGACCAAGTGCCACATGATGAACAAATTCAAAATGTTTAGAAACCACATGAAGGTAAATTGTAAGAAGAGGT
This sequence comes from Cunninghamia lanceolata, assembly GCA_027924645.1. Classification (NCBI taxonomy): domain Eukaryota; kingdom Viridiplantae; phylum Streptophyta; class Pinopsida; order Cupressales; family Cupressaceae; genus Cunninghamia; species Cunninghamia lanceolata. The sequence goes on from BSBN01001064.1 coordinate 4,456,738, forward strand.
ACATGATTAGAATGTACAAATACCACAAGAACCTCCCCCTTAATAGGAGACCCTTCAAGATGAAATTCCCCAATAGGAAATACCTCAGCAAGATGCCCCTCATGAAAATGTGCATGAGGAAGAACCAAGGAAAGAGAATTCACCACCAAGGGTAGAGCATAATATAGAGTTTCATGATTCTCAAAATGATCAAAATGACTAGCAAGAGCCCAAGGGTGATGTTCCATATTGGCTGCAACAAGAGATAAATCTGCAATAGATAGATGAGGCACTTGATTTTGATGTTTCCACATTGTTTACTGCAAGCATGCTGAAACCTAGAAGAAAAGCAAGGCCTACAACTACAATAAAAAAAGATCCTACCACAGGTAGGAGGACAGCCCAAGTAGCCTTACCAATGGCAGATAAAGAAAAAGGGAAAATAGGCCTTGATGAGTTTCAAATAACAAACATTGATTTAGGTTTTGCTAATGAGGATCAGGAAGGTCAAGAAGGTAAAGATAGTATTGATTCTTTAACACAGAGGGTTAAAAGAGAAAAGGATAAGAATAGGGAACAAAAAGAGCGCATTTCTCAATTACATTCATTCATTAAAGGGTTAATTGATCTTGAGCATACACCACTCAGTCTAGCTACCCAACTAAGTATCATATCTCAAGATGAGATGACAGAGTTGGACCTCATGAAACATAAGGCTCAGCTAGTGGATAATTGGTTTGTCTCTTGTTTTCGAAGTAGAGAATGTAGTTAAAGCTTCTCTATAAAATTGGAACTCTCTTGGTGATCTAAGGAGTAAAGTGGATAAGTTGCAAAATGAGGTGGGAAGAAGATCCTTCAAATTAGAAAAACATCTGGATGTCTTGGGTGAGATAAGGAGGATAGACATGAAAATACTTATGGATAATAAGATACTAGATAATAATACTGCATAGTTACTAGGCATTTGGTATGATGATACTAGATTTGAATGTGATATCTTGAGGAGATGAAGTAGAAATCTTAGAGATATAAGTGTCAAGCTGCATCATCTTATGGCAGAAGAAATAAATACCCTGGCGGCTCTGGAGGACAAAGTAGAAAAAAATAGAAAATTAGGATATTAATTTTGTTGTCCAAGCCTTCCATAACAATTTTAAGCAAGTAGCAGAAGACCCTCTTCATCACTTAATAGAGGAGGTGATAAATAAGGCCATGAGAATGCAAGCTAAGGTAGAGACATACAATAAGATGTTAAATAGCAGGAAGAGGAAATGGAATGCTCTTCAGGCATAGTTCCATTCTCACAAACATGTTGTAGAAAAGGCCAAAATTTAGGATGGAGGTGAAGTAGAAAGAATAGTGCAACTATATGAATTCATCAGGGTAGTGATCAGCGTGCATATAAGCCATGACCCTGGAGCTGATGAAGATGATAGTGATGAAGATGAAGATGAAGATGCAAATGAAGAAGAAGGAGATGAAGAAGAATAGGAAAAAGAGTAAGTAGAGATGCATGATGACATAGTCATATGTATAATCAGATAACAAAAGATCAAGTTCTACCAAATAGTTGCCAACTAGCAGCTTGTGCCACGTATACCAGTGTTGACCTAGTCAATGAAAGGATATTGACTGTATATTTAGATTGATAAATCTTGATTGTTGATCATTTTGTAATCGCCTCCTCTCCTTATTCTATAAAAGGAGATGGAGTGCACTTGGTTTGATTACTAGAAATTTAATTGAAGTTAGATTGCTAAAGTTCTCAAGACTAATTTCAAATCTCATTGTGAATGTACATGTCTTTTGCATACCTAATGAAAGAGAAGCTATTTTGATTACAAATAATCATAAATCCTAAGTAATTAGTGGATGAATTTTGGATATATGTATTGATTAGTTATATCCCTTGGAGTGCTTATTAGTTTGCATGTGTTGTTTTTATTCCTTGTTCCCTTGAAGTTAGCATAACCATACCTAGTTGTGGAACATCTTGGTGAAATTATGGTTTGATTTCTTCCTTTCATGAAAGTATCTAGAATGTATGTGAATCACTAGCTGAAGGTTTATTAAATTTAGAAAGCATTCTTTAATTTTCTTTAATTTCATTACAATCACCTCCACAATTGCAAATACATTGATAATTATAAGAAAAATACACAAATATGCAGATATCCCAAAGAGAATTGAACATTAGTAGCATATTTTGAGCTTAATGCATGCAAAATTGAATATGTCATGCAAAGAACCATAAATAATAACATAAATCATGCAAAGATAAACTAATAAATGCACTATTTGAGCATATTCATAGTGTAAGAATAAGAATAATCAAATTATAGTTATTGATCAGAAGAATTGATCAAACTTATTGTTGGTCATGATGTTAGTCATAAACAAACATAGAATAAAAGTACACATTAACCTTTATTCATCTTGAAAGATACAATGAATTTGGAGAATTCATGATCCCAAGTCTCTAGTGATTAGGTCTTAATTGTCTAACGTTACTCAGAGGTTGATGTGTGTTACTGTTTCCATTTTGGGGACTTACGTGAAATTTATCATCGTTACTCAGTTTCTACAAGGATTCTTCACAAGAAGGTCATTTCATATAGTAATTTGATCAAATGATATAGTTATACTCAAATATTTGCATGATATTCATCAATTACACAAGCTTTGTCTCTAATTATCTACGAGATGTCTGCATATTTATGCATTTGCTTAAGATTGTCAATTATTTGCAATTGTGTTGGTGAAATGCTCTAAAATTTAAAAGAAATTGAAAGAAATGCTTCAAATTAAAGTTGAACCTTCAGCTATTGAACCACATATACATCAGATACAGTCATGAAGAGAAGAAAACCAAACCATATGTTCACCAGGACATTCCACAGCTAGATACAGTTGATGCTAACTTCAAAGGAATTGTATGAACACAACATATGTAGGTAGATATGCACTCCAAGGGATCTAGCAAGTCACAGTATATAACCAGAATTCACACACTGATTACTCAAGATTTACTATGAATTGTAATCAAACAAGTCTTCTCATTCATTAAGTATGCAAGAACATATATGTATACAAAAAGCTTTGAAATGAGCCCTGAATATTTCAGTAGATGAATTTCAATTAAGTTTCAAATGTTTCAAAAGAGGCATTCCTGCACCTTTTATAGAACAAGGTGAGGAATCTGTTACAAAAAGATCTACGATCCAGATTTATCTATGAATATCTATAGTGAATATTCCCTTTGACTTTGTCAACTCTATCAAGTGGCACAAGGCTAGCTGGTAACCATCTGAGATACTTACTTTCGTTAAATATCAGATGCTGATATTTGCTTCATGATGCATCATCACCTTCTTTATCAGATTCATGCGCTCCATCATCAGGTGCATCGCTTTCCGTATCCTCATCATCCTGATGACCTCGACCCTGTATATGAGGCTGCATGACTACTCTGACATTTTCGTACAACTGCACTATTTTATCTATTTCTCCACCATCCTAAGTCTTTGCTTTGATGATGACATGTTTATGTACTTGGTATTTATTTCAGATGTTATCCAGTTTATTCCTTCTATTGTATAATGTCTCATTATAATTTTCCATTTTTACCTTGATCCTCACCAATCTATCCATGACTTCTTCTATCATTTGGCCTAGTGGATCATCAGCAACAAATTAAAAATTATTATGTAGAGCTTGGATTGCCAACTCCTCATCCTGATTTTCTATCTTTCCTTCCACTTTTCCTTCCAACATTTCCAGAATTTCTGCCTCAAAAGACATCATATCATGTAACTTCATGTTGATTTCTCTCAACTTATTATTGCATCTTTTGAGTACATCACATTCAAATTGGATGTCTTTATACCATATATCTATCAATAATGCATTGTTATTATTTAGTACTTGCTTGTTGATGAGCAATTGAGGATTTATCCTCCTTATTTCCCCCAGGACATCCAATATCTTCTCCAATTGGAAAGACCTTTTCCCTGTCTCCATTTGCAATTTATCTACCTTCTTCCTGGAGCCACTGAGAGAACTCCACCTCTTCAAAGAGGCCTTTACTACTTCCTCTGCTATGTCAAATGTGGAGTACATCCACTTTCTCAATATGGATGACTCATGTTTCATGAGATCCAACTTATTTACCTCCTCTTGGGAAATTGTAGTTAATGGGACTACATGATCACTAGAATTATCCTCAGGATTGGTTAACCTCCTTATATATGCATGCAACTGAGCAATGTGCTCTTTGTGTTGCTTATTTTTCTACTTTTCTCTCTTAACCTTTTGAATTAAAGAATCTATAAAGTCTTTGCCTTCCTGACCCTCTTGGTCTTCATTAGCAAACCCTAAGTCCACTGTGCTGATCTAAAATTCATCCAAGGTAATTTTACCTTTCTCTTTATCTATAGTAGGAAGTGCTATCTGTGCAGTTCTTCTTCTAGTTGTAGGATCTCTTTTAATGGTTGAAGTCATCCTGGCCTTCCTCTTTGGTTTTATCAGGTTTTTAGAAAACAAAGTAGATACATCAAATTCTTGCATCTGTATACTTGATTCCACGCCAATTTCAGTCTCTAACCACTGAGGAACTTGATCCTTATGTCCTTGGTTTCCAGTATCATCATCATGATGATCAGTTTGATCTCCTATGTCCACCACCACATTCGATGGGGGGGGTGATTTTCTTTTCTCTTCCTCATGATGTTCATCATGAGGGGGATCTTTTGATATATCCTCTTGATGAGGAGCTTCTTTCTCTGGAGGTTGATCCTGTTGATCATCTGCGTGTGCATTATGATCTTTATCTTTTATTTCCTCCACTCTAACTTCATCTACTTTATTTATTTCCTCCTCTTGAGGCATATTAGTATCTATGATTACTATTTCATCCTCCTTAGGTGCTTCTGTTTGATCTTTTATCACATCTTTCTCCACACCTGTGATGACTATTTCTTGAACATTGGGAGTAGGATCAGCTGATGTATCCTTTTCTTTTTCTCCCTTATCTTTTACCTCTACTATCCAAGGTTCAGCTAATGTACCATGATGCTGCTGACCCATATCTGGAGCTTTGCTCTCCACTTCTTTATGTTTCAGCTCTTCAATATTTTCCATTTTATCAGGTGTTCCTGCCACATTCTGAGGATTCACATCCTCTACATATGCCAAATCTACAATTGTAGGACCTGTAACCTATTCAATTAATGTGTCTAGCCCTATCTATTTTGCAATTTTCTCTGGGCTCTTTTCTTTCTCTGAGTCCACTTGTTTCATTTCTTCTAACACTATTTGCACTGATGGAGTTCCATGAGGAGTTGCCCGGGTGTCAGCAGCGAGGGTTTCCATCCTCTGTGAAGCTACTTCCTTCACTACCTCATCATAAGATAGGTCTACTGTCTCATCCAATGAGACAATGCCACTTTGGAATATCTTGGAGGTTTCTTTTATTTGTTCTTCTGCAAGTTCAGTCTTGAACTTCACAATGGTAGGAAGTGGAACATTGTGCTGCAATTCCTTATTGAACACTTCACTACCTGCCCCTTTCAATATTATAGGGGATTGTCTTATTTCACCTCTCATGGAGGTCCTTATTTTCTTCAGTGTGGCAGCTACCACCTAAGGTGCCTTTCTTTTTCTCTTGAACAATAAAGGGCCTTCTTCCTCTTCAGGCTCCTCTTCCAGAGGGATATCCTCTTCTATTTGTTTTTGTGAGGCTTGACCCTCCTCATGGGTCTCAGTAATTACTGCCTCTGCCCTCTGAATTCTCTTGGACTTCTGTCCATCTCTTGGAGGAGGTGCAACTGATGCTGAAGCATGTCCTGCATGTCCTGAAGCTGATTCTTCTCCTGATGCTGGCACCTATGCAGTAGTCTCTACTATTCTTTCTATAATAACCCCTTTAGGTTCTTCTTCCGTTTTCTTGCCTCTAGGTCTTTTGCTTTGTTTTTGTGGAGGTACTAACCTATCTCCTTTGGATTTCCTCTTCTCATTCAGGAAATCATCATATTCATCAACAGAGAGCTCTTGTCCTTTCTTTTTGTTATCTATTGTAAGGGACACACCCTTTTCTTTAGTATTTTTACCTGTTCATCAACCCAAGCTTGGGTTAGCTATAATATCCTGCCCGTGAATGGATCCAAGGAGATGTCCTCCTGCATTGTAAGGTCAGGGGCTGATATAGTGTCATTGTATATCTTCTTCTCTTCATATTCTTCGTCCATTATCTTTCCATCATCCTTCTTAATTTGCATTGGGATGGAAATGCAACCAAAGGTTTTGATTTGATTCAAGGTTAACCTTTGATACCTTCTTCTTCTCGCCTCAGCCTCATCTTCACAGTCTGCCCAAAAATCTTCAAGATGTCTCCTGTGGATGGGCTGCCCCATGATTTTCTGCATCCTACCATAAGGATCATATGACCTTACAAATGGGAAAAGCTGTAACTTCATCATTGTCAAGCTAGCTATTGCTTTCTTAATATTTTCACTATCTGGGCACATGTAATAGCCCATTGTCACTGGAAACAATACTAGTGGAATTTTGTTGCTGGCTTTGTAAGCATCTAGTATTGCTACAATCTACCTCATGAACTCCATGAGCACTACTGCATCAGTTGGATATCTTGGGAGCATGAGGGGTTGTCCTACAAATCCTTCAATCCTAATGGAGGAGAAGGTTGCAAATTATATATACCAGGCTCCATGCCTATAGATGACTTCCTAAGCTTCCATGCTTAGTCTCTTTGTTCTATCTTCTTCCATGGTTCTTACTAGATGCATTGAAAATGCATCATTTACCAACTTATAGTCCTAGAGATAGTTCACTCTTTGCAATTAGGGATAGTGATCCCAGATATGTGCATCATTGGTGGTGCCACCAATCTTCCCTACTATTGTCAGTGCATTGAATGTGCCTTTGTATGCACATGCATAAACCAAGTACGAGGTCATATAAAATGCACAATCTGTACCTCCCAGATTCAACAACTGCTCATCAATAGCATCACTTATTATTTTGGCCCATAATGGCCTATTATCAGTATATACACACATCAAGATGATCCCATACATCCAGTCCTTAAAACTTTCAGCTGTTTGCTGACCTGTAGCTCGACTGAGTAAGGCGATCATGAACTGATATTCATCATCAAAATCATATTTGTATAAATGGACAGGGAGCTTGGCTGCAGTTGGATATGTACTATTCTTAGCTCTCCAACCATACATTCTTTTCCTAGCAGCCTTCTTATTAGCTTCATATTCTACTTCCAACTTCTTTAGGTTTATGCTGACCACATCTTTGCCCAATGGCAAACCAAACATGGGGGACAGGCTCTTTATGGAGAAATCTACATACACCCTTCCATGTTTCTCAACTCTTCTTGTCTGTGAATTATAATTTTTGGCACATTCTATAACCAGTTCAAGAGCCTCCATGCTATACAGAAAACCAGCAGCATTTCCCATTCTAGATAGTAAACCAGCCTCAAGCAAAGGATTATCTTCTTGATTGTGCATCATGTCCGTCCATGCAGCCAGATCTGTGCTTCCTTGGTGTGTATCCCCAATAACTTCATATTTGAATTGCACCCCTTTAGGCTGTGCAAACATCGGTTTAACAAATTCTGCCTCAGATTTCATCAATCGCCTATCTGCCATGGATTCCTGCAATGACAAGAACTGGTCTCACAATTGTGCACCTCATCTCATACATGCATATATATACTACATTTTATGACTTCTATGCAATGATTGCAAGCATTATTTCATCATGATATGCAGAACCTACAATTTCAAACTAGTAACATCATATTACCTAAATATGCCTATAAAACACAGCAGAAGGGATCCATTACTTACCTGATGCGTTTATCCTTCGAATTATGTTGTTGATGATTTTATGGAAATACCCTTGGGATTGATCATAATCACATTCTTCACCTTGTTCAGGATGTATAGCTTTGCAGATAACTCGTAGCAGGGTTTGGACACTCAGCTCTGTGTAAACACTTAATTCTTCGCAAGGTAAATGTATAATGACATTGAAAATCCATTTTAAACCTATTCATCCAGTCAATTAGGGCATAATTTGACTGAATCAATCCTAATCGTTAATTTTATGCATGGAAACACAGAATCTCGCCAGGTGTGATCATCGCGGTGATAATTGGCAGGAAGCACCTACCGCATTAATGGGCATTGAATGTTCACGTGGTGGAATGAGGAGGAGGATCTCTTGAAATATCAGGTGATATTTAAAACATGATCATCCCTCATAATATGACCATCCGCACCATGGCAGGAAAACATATCGGGTGATATTTAAACCATCGGGTCATGTTATAAAAGATCGGGTGATGTTCAAAATATCGGGTGATATTTTGAAAAGGATGATGACCCTAAGCGTTCTTTAAGTGACCTTTGTCAGAATATCATGATGATGTCACCATGATAATGGTTGAGTCTATCGCTGAAGCACTGTGATGTCATAGTCATGTTTTGGTGAAAGTATGATGTTATGAAATATACCTCCGCGAGGTAAAATGATGATGATATCATCATCATGTTGATTTTCTTTTGTTATCGAGATCAAATGATGTCATCATGATAATTTCTTTAGGGTGATATTTCGAGATCGGGGGATATTTGAAATATAGGGTGATATTTAGAATATCGAGTGATGTTTTGAAATATCCTCCCTGAGAACTATATGATGCTGCTGACGGGTAAATATTACTATTTAAGTTTGATGTCTGCATGTCATGAATCAAATGATTTATTGGGTGATAAATTGGATCAGGGTGATCTCTTGAAAGATGACTGATATTAAGAAACATGATCCTCCCCCCTTGTGAATATCAAGTTTGACTAGGATTTTGACCATTCATAACTTTCACATCCTAAGGAATATCAGGGTGATGTAAAAGACAAACCTTCATGAATTTTAATGCCTTTTCCAAATATGAGGTTAATGTCATGAAACAAGAACTTTGACAAACTGACCTCATGATGATGACTTACCACATCCTCCTATAGAAGGTTATCTGCATGACTTACTTTTACCAGACCGCTAGGAAGTAGAAAACACCAGCCAAGCCAAAAAGTTGGGTCCCTGTTTTGCCAAGTCAAAATGGGGCGTGTTGTGTAACCACACAACACTTATCAAAGATCATCATTATTTGTAGAGCATAGCAAGATTAACTTCATTTGTGAAGAAGTTTACAGGAATCAGGTGTAGAACAAATGTGCAAACATCAGTTCATTGTAAGAGAGAAGTGTAAGACCCTTGAATGAGAAACAACATATCACATCAACCTATGAGTAATGTTAGGCGATCATGACCTGATCAACGGAGCCTTGGAGTCATCAATTCATTCCAAATTGATCATACTTTACAAGATAATAAAGGTTTGTTGTGCAAATTTTTATGCATGTTATGACTAACAATCATGACCAACATAAATTGGCACTAGAAGGAGGGCCTTCCTTTCTCTCTTGTTGAGTGAATTGGTTAGATACACACAATTTCTACATTTGTAGAAGGTAATTTTCACAAATTTCATTTGAATTGCCTATTCTTTTAGTGTTTATGCAAAGATTTGCTTGTATCATGTTGTTTTGAGTTTCTTTATCATAAATATCCTTGAACCAAGTATAAATATTGTAGACTTTGTAGTCAGGTTGTTGAAATCCTTGAAAGTTGAGTCATCATTTGAGAGTTATGCAAATTTCCCATAGTAGCTTGACTATGTTGTTAAATATCCTGATATCTGAGTTCAGAAGTTCTATCTTTGCTCGTATTTGCAAGTTTCAAGCAAATTTCTCGCAAATATAGTCATTCCAGGGTTTTGGTCACAAACATCCTTTCTGCAAGGTTGTTCCTTATCATCTTTGCAAAGATCTCATTGAATTTCCATAAGTCTATCATAAACTATTAAAATCTTGGCTCATCATATTAACATCAGGTCCAGATCTAGTGGACTCTTAGAAGAGTTGCCTATCTATGGACTTAGACCTAGAATCATAGATATTCATCATACTCCTAACTCAGGTGCATCAGTATCTTCACCAAGACATACTCTGACACCTCTGATAGTATACTCCAGACACCTGTAGGGTCACCTGTTACGCCTCTAGTACATTAGGCACCAGTCACAATGTCATTCTTTGATGCAGAGTCACCTTTGACTTTCAATGCTTACCATCCTTTACCTAAGAACCCTGATAAGATATACCCCAAATATCATCCATATCAGGGTGCGGATGATCATATTTGGACATTCAAAGAAGCTTGTTGTAGAGCAAGGATTGAGCATCAAGATGTTGTATGTCATTTGTTTCCATATTCCTTGGGAGAAGAAGCATACAACTAGTATATTAGTCTTGCTCAAGATTCTATTGGCTCATGGGCTACCTTAGAGAAAGCCTTCAAAGATAGATTCAAAATACCTATAGATCCTTCAATGAATTACCATCTCTTTGCCACAATTAAGAGATTTGAAGGGGAACCTATTTCAAACCTTAATGCCAGATTCCAAAAGATGCTTCCAAAATTGGTAGCTCCATATACTGTAGTAGATGAAGTGGCTAGAAATATATATTACTCAGCCTTAGATCCCCTGACTTCTATGTTTATAAGGAGGACACATCCTAATGTCACAACTTTGACAGGAACTTTTGAAGAAGCAATAAAAGTTAATCAACAACTTGTTCCTGCTCCAACCCCTGCCATTTATTTTCCTACCTATTCTACACATCCAACATATCCTACATACCCTTCTCAACAGCAAACCAATGAAGTCACGATGCCTCTAGCTATAATGCCAAGTCCACTACAAGTACCTCCCATTAGCATCATGCCACCTCCAAATAGAAATGGCTAGATAGTGGAATATCCAAGACATGCACAAGCATCTCAAGATGTACGAAAAAATAATAGTAATGGTGCTTCCTTTTTCAAACCTCAAACAATAAATGTAGTAGCTAAAGCTTAGGAGGAAAAGGAAGAAATCAAAGAGATATCAGCATAGTTAAGGAAGTTAACAACTAAAATCACTTACCTGATGGGTTAGAATTTCTATTCCCAGTCAAATCAAAATAGAGGATATAATAATGATAGATCTGGATATCCTGATAGAGGATACAAATATGATAGGAGCTATAATAATAACAATAATAGTGGCAATAATAATGCACCTAGGCAGCCTAGAGTGTGGAATACTAGGCCAAATAATGGATCATTGCCATCACCCCTAGATAACCAACCTCCTAATGAACCTAAGCAAACCACTAGGGTGAATTTGGAAGAAATAGCTCTTACAAACTGGTGTAGGATACATAACACCAACTCACATGCTGAATTAGATTGTCCTCAGTTTAGGATAGCAGCTAGTATCTTTCAGGCTGAAGTGTCTAATACCACTAGAAATCCTCCCATCATAGAAGGAAATGAAATTTTCCCTTGTGGATATGACTTAGCCCTTGTGTTAGAATGTTTTGTCAATTAACCTCACTAGCATGTATCTTCAGCCCATGAGAATTACACTTTAGCATGTGAGGAGTCTGCTCTGGCCTTTGAAACAAATTATGTATTTCCTTTTGAGGATGAGAATGAACCTACATTGGAACCTAAAGAAGTTCATGCCTACCAACAACAATATCAGGGTAGACACAATTACAACCTCAGGAATAATTCAAACAGATCTTCTAGTCCTTTGACCATGTCTTTGCCTCCTAACAATTTCAATACTCCTCTTGATCTAAAAGTGAGTAATAACCCTAGTCTTCCTAAGGTTAATGCCCAATACTTTGTACCACAAAATATAGTGTCAAAAACTAATAATTAGCCTCCTGAACCTAATAAATTGGTCAATTATTTAGCAAAGGAGATGAGAAGAGTCAATATTAGTTTATCATTGTTAGAACAACTCAAAATTCTAGCCATTAAGAAAACTTTCATGAGGTCCTTAGATGACCTTGCACCAAAAGAAGACATTCACCCCCCTAATCCAAGTCAGATTTTGAGTAAGAATCATGTAACTAAAGACAATAATGTCAAACGTAAAGTCCCAGCTACTGTTCAAGCTACTAAAACTTCACATATGACCCTTTATAGGGATAGGACTGAGTCACCTCCATTTCTCCTTTCCTTAAGGATGTTTGGTAAGAACCTACATAATTGCTTAGTGGATTTAGGTGTATCTACTAATGTTACGCCCATGTCCATTTGTAATGTCTTAGGGTTACATCCTCCTAAGTCACTCAAGAAGGTGACTTAATTAGACAAGACTAAAGTAAGTGTTATGGGAGAGTTAAACCACCTTCATATGCAACTAGCATGAGATCCTAGGATCCAATATTATATTGATATCCAGGTGGTAGATATCCCTAATACATATGGAATGTTGTTGCTTAGTAAGGAATGATCCAAAATGCTTAATGGATATATGTCCATAGATTTCGGCCACATGCGACTACCTTGGAAAGGGATTCCCAATTAAATTAGTATAGATGTTGAACCTTAAACGAAACAAATGATCACTAATTATAATAACACAAATGAGATAATGTATGTGGATATTGAACTAGGAGTTTACACCATTAGACCCCAAACAGTTAAGATAGAGGAAATTCTTATGTATGATATTCATGTACATATAGATGATCATCAAGATGACAGGGTGATTATGTTGATAGTTGAGAGGCAGGGGGTGAATCAGTTATCTTAATTATTTCAGCTTTCTGAACTTCATTATTAATTAATGCAGTATCAAATCAAATAAGCAAACATAACCATGAAATGGAAATAACATCAATACACATGACACAATGATTTTGACTTGGAAAACCCTGTTAGGGGAAAAACCACAGGGTGATTAACCCAAGATTGTATTCTCTGTTAGAAGAATAAAATAGTACAAAATGGCACTTGCTAATTAGGGCTCACTGCCCGAGCACACTGCTCACAAGAGGCTCACTGCCTACAATAGTTTATACAAGGAAACTTGATACTTGAACTGATGAGAAGCATCCACATATGCTGAGGTTCAGTTTTGATTAAGCCCAATATACTGATCTGCTGCACTTCATTCTTACTCTCCTTAGGTGTTGCTGTCCTGTTACATTTTAGACCTGTCTTACTGCCTCTACACTACTCTTCTACTATTCTTCACACAATACCACACACAATTCACACATTCATAACTAAATCCATCTGGTATATATATCTGCACCAAAGATTTCATCCACTTTCTAGTCGGCATCCAGAATACTCAATATTTTCTAAAACTCTAATTTGTCGGCTGAATCTTTGCATACCAAGTAAGGTGTATCAAGAAGATGCTTATAGAAGTCATCAGTTATGTCAGCCAATCATGAATATACCTTAGGAAGCTTGATCACCATCAATGTCTTATCCAGATTTAGGTCTGATGCTTTGCCAGTTAGGTCTTCCTCTGTCTACTCTGCCAATCAGGAACCCAACACTCAAGTGCTCATATCTGTTCACTCTTCTATCACCGGAGGCTAAGTCCTTGGAATATATCAGTCAAGGTACTTCTCTTGACTTCCCCAAATCTGCACTTTACTGAGATACTTCCTCTAAGAGATCCGAACCTGACTGTTAGACCTTGTTGTCTGCTCTATTCTTGCTTACCGGACCACAACACTTCTTCAATTTGACTTCCGATAAAGACACACCATGTCCTATAGATGTGTGGGATGGACTTTGTTGCCATCGATGACAACACTAATGAATCCACATAGTGTCTCTTGCCAACAATCTCCCCCTTTGGCATTGATGGCAACACTTAGTGAAAAATGACTAAGTGTCACACTATACTCCCCCTTGGCTAATGCTCTATTCTTATGAACATTTTTCGGAGCTCCCCCTTAGCTGGATTCCTCATTTTCCACTACTCCTCACTCCCCCTTTGACATCAATGGCAAAGGGTGGGGTCCACACACCAAAATTTGCAAAACTCAATCTATACTTAGCCGCATAAGTATATAACAGGTTATACTCACATATACTTAAGTATGTCTGCAAAGGTATTCTTTAACTGCACAACTTCTATCGCCCAACTTTGCTTCATCCTATCCAAAATTGAGATGTGGACACTCAACAGGAATACAAAAGCTTCTGCTTTCTTAAGATCTGTCAGGTCATTTGTCCAAGCTGTGGCCTGTGCATCAGTTAGGGCCTCATGCATGGCCTCTAACTTAGGGATAATGATCCCTCTAATTTCACCCATATGGCTTATTATGTTCTTCCTTTCCTTCTCAAGTTTCTTTATTTCATTTATCACTGCAATGGTTTGACACTCTTGATTTACTATGGAAGAGGATAGAGGATCAAAACTTTGAGATAAACTTAGCAGTTTATCCTCTTGCTCTTTTACTTCTTAATATCCTTGGTTACTGTAGACCAAGATAAACAAAATTTATATATATCTCCACCATCTTTGAGAGCATTTTCTAGGCTCTTTATTCCGATATCCGTAACTCTCCTATCATTGGTTATTAGCCCTTGTACCTCTGATAATCTTTTTACCAAAAACTCCTTTCAGACCTTATCTTCTGTTGACTTTTCTAAGGAATCAAAATGTGTGCTAACACTATTAACTAGAAATTTGAGATTACCGGATGAAGAGGCTAAGGGATCCTTCTGAAAAGATGGCAAGATCTTCTCCAATACACTGGATGTAATTTCTATAAACTTGCAGTCTTCTATGTGAGACTTCAGAAGATTTTCTTTTGCCTTTGCTGAAGTAAAGGATGCTAGATTCATGGTTTGAACTGGGGAGAGGGAGTCAAAATTGAACGGTCCTTAAAGAAGTTCCAGTTCATCAAATTCCATCATCTCTTTGGTTAAGAACTCTTTGACTACCTCTGATGTGTCTCTTACTAGAGATAGAGTTTTCCCCCCTTTTGCACCCTTACCACTATCATTTGTGGCCTTCTCTATTGGAGTTTTCTCTTCTTTTGTAGCCTTACTACTATCATCTTCTTTTTCCTTCTCCTCTGCTTCTTGACTGATCTTCTCTTGTACTCTTTCTTTTTCTTTGGATCCAAAGTCTGTAGGGGAAACCAGAGGAGAGATATTTGCTTGATCATGGACCTCCTCTTCCGGAGTAGAGGAATCTAAGTCCTTATCTTTTTCTTCACTTGACTCCTTTACCTCTTCTGCCATTGTTTCAGTAGATTCTTCTTCAACATCTGTAGCTGAGGGATCATCACCTAAGTCCTCTATAATAACAATATTGAAACTATTGTATGCATTCTAAAGGATCTCTTCAGTCTCTTTTGCTACTTTGTCAATTTCTCTGAGCATAAGCTGATTAATTCTAGCTTTGCTCCAAAACTCATCCTTACAATCTTTAAAGATTATATTCTTCTACTTAGGAGTGATTGAAGGATATAGCTGAATAGCTATCTATTCTTGGATCTCAAGATCCTTTGCCATAGCATTATTCTTTCTTATTTCTAATTCCTTTTCTAGTCTTTTGGGGATAAGAGATATGATTTCAATAAAAGCCTTGTTGTAGATATTCAGATACCTGACTATGGCTTCTTGCAAGATCTTTTGGTCGGCTTCATTGTAATCATCATAGAATTCAGCCATTGGTTGAAGGTTCCCATCTACAGTAACTGATTTTATGATGTCATCAATGCACAGAGTAGGCTTCTCAACAAATTCTTCTGTTACTTCTTTAGTAGAGGGTTCACCGGATGTTTTCCTTTTCTTCTTCATTTTCTTTACTTCCTCATCTGATTATGTCTCTTCTTCATCCTTTTAGCTTGTGTAAGACCTTGTTGCCTTTTTCTTGGTTCTCTTCTCTCCTTTTCCGGATGTTTGAACTTCTAGTTTTGAAGCCCTTTGACCCTTGGAAGTGGCAGGTGTAGAGATTTTGGTTGATCTGGTCTGGGAGGGGGCTTGCACCAGAGCACTTTCTTTTCTAGTTTCTTGCTTTTCTTTCTCCACCCTTTCCATTTTCTCTCTGTTGGCATCAAGTGCCTCTTTTGAGATTCCATGCCTCTTGGCAAATTCTTCTACCTCTTTTCTCACTTTTCTCTTCATCTTCAGTTGTCTGAGCTCCACATGGATTTTTACACTTAATTCTTCAAAGGTTCCAAACCTTTCTACCTTAGGATCCTTTGGCTGACTTAGCATGTGTTGAACATGCAACTCTACAATTTTCTCATCAACTTCATAACCCATTGGCATGATCCACATTGTTCTTGGTTCCACTGACTCCATTAGGGATTAATCAGTTTTTACCATGAAGCATATTGTATTATTATACTTTTCAATTAGGGATTGAGGAATTCTTTCTCTAGTTTGCATCATGTTCTTAAAGTTCTTGAAATAGCCCCAGAGTGCTATGTTTTGTGCCTTGGCATCACCAAGTCCATGCAAGTAATCCCTAATTTGTATGGCAATCAGTCTATCATTTTGCCATATCCAGCCACTAGATCCGGGTAGCTCATTCATATAATAGAAGAACAAACAGAGCATCAAGCCACCATATTTGAAGGAGTTCTTCTTGTCCTTGTTTATCTTCTGCAGATTTTCCAAAAGTTGGTTTAGAAGGAGCTCATAGAGATCATAGTCAGCATTCTTCCTTAACATTTCATAGGTTGTATATACAGCAATTTCAGATACTGAATTCTCCCTGCTGGAATGATATATCTTATATCCAATTATCATTGATGCAAACTTGATATCCAGATCTGTGATATCCTTAATTGTCATTACTCTTTTATCAAATTTCAATCTGGTAGCCTCACTTACAATTTGGTTTTTGATAGATTTGAGAGTAGGTATCCCACCGATTGAGTGTAATCTAGTTACTGCCCTAATGGCATCCTTAGTGATCTTAAATGGCATGTTCAACCATATAAAGTTATCATGTATTCTACTTAGAACATACCGGACCCATTCATCTTCCGAAAAATAGGGGAAATGAATGCACTATGCAAAATGTTTGTCTCAAATAGCCTTATACTGAGGTTTGAGATCAAAAGAGTCATCTATTAACTAATTGTGATAGATATCTGACAGCTTAGATTCCCTAAAATTTTCAATGTTTGCATGAATATATGCCCTAACATATTCAACATGCAAAACCCCATGCAGAATGTTGGAAAAGGCCCCTAAGGGATCCACTTCTAGAGATTTGTAAGGATGTTTCTTAAATTTGGGTCGAGGCCTATCAAAAATCTTTACAACATTTGGAGTAGCCATCTTCAAAAGATTTACAGAGAGATATTCAACAACAAAAAATACCTTTTACGCTTCTAGGGTTTGCTAAATGAACTGGATTAATTTGTTGGATGAATTGACTTCAACGGTTGATCTTTTGAGAATTTGAAATGATTTGTCGCAGAGCTCCTTTTCTTTTCTTCTTAAATGCAAATGTGCAAATGACAAATGAATGAACCTTTTTATTTCTGGGAAAACCCTAATTTCATATTGCAATAAATGTGCAACTCAAATCATTCCTGTTGCCTGATTCTTCTTATTTTGAGAAGATCTTTTTCTGGATCACTAAGATATACTTAGAGTTATCCTTGGTGATTAATAACAAACTATCTTACTTTCCCCAAACATTTGATCTATCTACAGATCAAGATGCCTCAAATTTGAATCATACCGGATCTAACTGTAATAATCCTATTTTACTAGATGACTATTAAACCGGATCAATCTTGGAAGATTAGACTCTTCAAATCTTCATGTGGATCTTCCATATCTTTACCAAGCTTTCTTTAGATGTTTCCTTGAGAATCCTTTAATCCATAACTTCCCATGTGCCAATTTTAGGCACCAATTGACTGGCTAGGGGATTTGTTTTTCTTAGTGACTCCCCCTGAGCCAAAGCTCATCTACTTAATTTCTGGAAGGATTATCAGCACCAGATTCTGGTGCAGATCCATCCCCAACATTCTCTGTGCTTCTATTCACCCAGATCTTATTCATCTCCCTTTGAATTTCATCCGCGTTCACTTTTCCCTTTCCTTTGTCTTGGCTATAATTATACTGATCCGGACCCCTTTTGTCTTGATTCTTACTTCTACAGAATTTGGCAATATGACCGGATCTATTACAATTGTAGCAAACATTTCTTTGCATATTTGACCGATATCCTCTTGATCTACACTGATTAGCCATATGTCCCATTCTATTACATGCAAAGCATCTACCATTGAATGAATTGTTTATTTGTATGTTTCTACACTCATGGGATTTGTGACCATACCTTTTGCAATTGAAGCACTGTCCGAAGAAGGATGTATAAGTCTGATTCATTCTTCTTTTGCATTGATTTGCTTTATGACCAAAGATGTTGCAGTTGTGGCAGTAACCATTGAAAGATGGATATCTTTGAGCATTTGGTTGTCTTATCAGAGGTCTTCTAGGCATGTTTCTTGGATGTTCTGATCTTGAGTTCTTTTGATCAGATCCAGAGCTTTCACCTTTTTCATACCCCGAGACTTGCTTATCATCCACCCTCTTTTGGCTTTGAAGAAGAACTTCAAGTTGAGCAGAGCTTATCTTGAATTTTTCTTTGTATTCATTTGCTATTTGAAGATCCCTTTTAAGAGTGTCAATCTGATTCTCAAGTTGTTCTTCATTATCTCTAGCTTCTTCGGATTAGATTCTAGATGCCTGATTATTCTATCCATTTTGTGGCAATCTTCTAACTTCTCCTTGAGAGATTGTCTTAGATCATCTTCAGTTTTTCTTTTCTCTTCAATTTCTTGGGTGAATTTCATAACTCCTGATTCCATTTCATGTCTTGTCATAATGACCTCTTTTGATAACTTTTCACATAACTTGGTTTTCTCCTTCAGATCTTCATTTGTATCATTGTCTTCACTTTGACTTGCCAATTGTTGAAGTAGATCTTTTCTCTATTTCATAGAGATACTAAGTTTCCCTTTTAATTCATTTATGAAATCATCAGCTTGTTTGAGTCTTTCCTTCAATTCATTGACTTCAGAGTTGGATTGCTCAAGATCATCTAGGGTAGACTGAAGTTGTTCCCTCATACCATACACATCCATTTGAGTTCCCAGATCTTCCTCAAGCTGTTAGGCTCTGTTTGGAGGAACTTGGCTCTAATACCAATTGTTGATAACTGAGAGGGGGGGTGAATCAATTATCTTAATTATTTCAGCTTTCTAAACTTCCTTATTAATTAATCCAGTATAAAATCAAATAAGCAAACACAACCATGAAATGGAAATAACATCAATACACATGACATAATAATTTTGATGTGGAAAACCCTGTTAGGGGAAAAACCATGGTGTGATTAACCCAAGATTGTATTCTCTGTTAGAAGAATAAGATAGTACAAAATGGCACTTGCCAATTAGGACTCACTACTCGAGCACACTGCTCACAAGAGGCTCACTACCTACAATAGTTTATACAAGGAAACTTGATACTTGAACTAATGAGAAGCATCCACATATGCTGAGGTTCAGTTCTAGTTAAGCCCAATATACTGATCTGTTGCACTTCATTCTTACTCTCCTTAGGTGTTGCTGTCCTGTTACATTCCAAACCTGTCTTACTACCTCTACACTACTCTTCTGCTATTCTTCGCACAATACCACACACAATCTACACATTCATATCTAAATCCATCTGGTATATATATCCGCACCAAAGATTTCATCCACTTTCTAGTCAGCATCCAAAATACTCAATATTTTCCCAAACTCTGATTTGTCAGTCGAATCTTTGCATACCAAGGCGTATCAAGAAGATGCTTATAGAAGTCATCAGTTATGTCAGCCAATCATGAATGATACCTTAGGAAGCTTGATCACCATCAATGTCTTATCCAGATTTAGGTCTGATGCTCTGTCAGTTAGGTCTTCCTCTATCTACTCTGCCAATCAGGAACCCAACACTCAAGTGCTCATATCTGTTCACTCTTCTATCACCAGAGGCTAAGTCCTTAGAATATATCAGTCAAGGTACTTCTCTTGACTTCACCAAATCCACACTTTACTGAGATACTTCCTCTGAGAGATCCGGACTTGACTATCGGACCTTATTGTTTGCTCTGTTCTTGCTTACCAGACCACAACACTTCTTTAATCTGACTTCCGGTAAAGACACACCATGTCTTGCGGATGTGTGGGATGGACTTTGTTGCCATCAATGACAACACTAATGAATCCACATAGTGTCTCTTGCCAATAGATTATAGATTCTGATCATAGTTCTAGTGATAGTGAGGAAGTAGATCATTTCAAGAACTTTGAATTGCACTTATCAATAGAAATGCAACATTGTCAAATGCTAAACATATCTAATGAAGACATCCTAATTGAAGGATCATGTAGGTTGCATGATGAGGTACATTCTAAAAAAACCTATGATGCTTGCTTAGATATGATGGATTGGGAACAAGCATGTAATGAGGAAGGATTGTCATCACTTGAGGTAAGTCATATAGATAGTTATAATGATACCAATTCTTGTTTGTCATCTACAGGAACAAAAGAATATACATATCAGGATAAAACCTACACTCATAATTTAGAGGAGATCCTAATGAACATTGAGAATATTGCTAGATATGAAAGTAATATCACCCCAAGGACTGATTGTCTAATTGAATTAGATTATGAAGTGTCTAATGAAGATAAAGGAATCAACTTAACCAAGTTTGAAGAATTTTTATTAAAACAAATTCAGAGGATGATGTTGTAGAATAATCCTCTACATAATGCTTTAATTGAAGGTTGGTGTAGATTTCATGAAGCACCACATTCAGAGACTACTTGCTCATTATGCTTGCATATTTTGAAGAAGTAGAAGATGCTTTGTTCAAAGGATCAGATCTCTGATAGAAAAAGCATGCTTAATGATAAAAAGAAAGATGTCAAAGTACAAACAGATGCTGATATTCATGGCATTACAAATAAAGAAAGTAAGGAAGTATCAGCTCCACATCAGTCAGATAAAATAAAAGTAAAAAAGAATGAGTCACAAAAGTTAAAGTGGATATCAGGTGATGCAGCTGCCAAAGCTAAAAGGAAAAGAGAAGGCCCTGATAAGCCTTTAACTGAAGATAAACCATGGATCCTTAGGTTTGATGGATTAAAATTAAAGCAAGGAGCTAAAGTAGGGATAGATCTTATTAATCTAGCAGGAAAGTCCTACCTAGCAGCATATAGATTATAGTTCCCATGTACCAATAATGTGACAAAGTATGAATCCTTGATTCATGGGCTGTTGTTTGCTCTGAAGAAAAGAGTGAAGATTCTTCATGTCTATGGAGACTCAGAACTAGTGGTAAGACAAGTAAGAAATATATACTCTTGCAATTACAAGAAGTTGTCAAATTATAGACATAGGGTATGGGATTTGATAAAATACTTTGATGCATTCAACATCACCCATGTACCTAGAGAGAAGAATCATAGAGCAAATGCCTTGGCACAGGCGGCAAGCACTCTGGAGCCATTATCCATTTCTAGTTTGAAGAGATTTTCAGTTGAATTAGTATTAGTGCCTTCCATACTAGATAATGTCACCAACCTCCAGGTATTTGATGATGACCATCATATTTTAGACTTCATATCAAGTAGAGATATATTTGATGCTCATATCATAGATGAAAGGAATATAGAAGATCACAATTGGGAAGAAGAGGAGATCATGGATCTACCTAGTAACAAGATCCCCAAAGGTATGATAGAGTTAGAAAGAGCATTTGATCTGCATAATATGCTGAAATAGAAAGATCTCCCAAAGACTAATGGAGAGTATTCACCAATCAATATAGGACAAAATAAAGAAGTAAGGAATGTCCCGATCGGCAAAGTCTGTACAAAAGAAGAAATGGCAGGGATAACTCAAGCACTTAAGGGTTATATCCATGTTATCTCCTAGAATTATGATGAGCTAAAGAATTATGATACCTCAATCATCACCCACACTATACCATTAAAGCCAGATGCTAAACCTTTTAGACAAAAATAGAGACCTGTTAATGCCTTGTTAGAACCAATCATTTTTGAAGAAGTGAAGAAGTTACTCAATGCTAGAATCATATTTCCTATGAGGCATTCAACTTCGGTAGCAAATTTGGTACCAGTAAGAAAGAGAAATGGTGATATCCAACTATGTGTAGACTTCAGGAACCTGAACAAGGCTTCTGAAAAGGATAATTATCCTTTACCTTCCCTAGATGAGGTCTTACAAATAGTAAATGGTGCTTAGATGATGTCATTCTTGGATGGTTTCTCAGGGTATAACCAGGTGATGGCAGATAAAATAGACAGATTGAAAACTACATTTACCACAAAGTGGGGAATATTTGCCTATAGGTGCATGCCTTTTGGATTGATAAATGTTAGCGCTACCTTTCAGCGTGCAATGGACATAGCTTTCAAAGGCATAATTGGTAAATGTATAGTCATTTACATGGATTACTTGACTATCTTTTCAAAGGAAAGGGGGAATCATAAAGAAGACCTCAAGAAGGTGCTCAAGAAGTGTGAGAAGTATGGTATTTCACTAAATCCCAAGAAGTGCATATTTGGAGTGACCATAGGAAAATTGCTAGGCCATCTGATAACAAAAAATGGAATCATCATTGACCTTGCTTGGGTAAAATCTATCATGAAACTGTAGCTTCCTAGAAGCAAGAAATAACTCAAATCCTATTTTGGCAAGATAATTTTTTTTAGGAAGTTCATTACTGGATTTTTAGAGATTGTTAGACCACTTAATGCAATGCTCAAGAAAGATGCTAAAATCGAATGGACTCCTGAAGTAAGAGAAGCATTTGAAGATATCAAGAAATCCATATCTGATGCTCCTATTCTGATCATTCTAGATTATACAAGAGATTTCTACATTTATTCATTTGCTTCAGAGCATACATCTGCAGCAGTACTAGCACAAAAAAATGAAGCCAAAGAAGAAAAACATATAGCCTTCATGAGCTATCCATTTAAGGATGCAGAGCTTAGATACATGGATGTTGAAAGACAAGATCTCACTCTATTTTGAGCAGTTAAGAAATTTAGACATTACATCTTAAGAAGTAAGATCATTGTTGTAGTACCAGATGCATCAGTAAAGATGCTCCTAATGCAATGTGAGCCAGGAGAGAAAAGATTCAAATGGATAATAGTGCTCCAAGAATATGATATGGATATAACACCCATGAAGTTAGTAAGGGGGTAAGCTTTAAGCCAGATGATTTCCGAAACTGACCCTAACCTTATGAGTCAACAATACGTAGTTAATTCCAAAGAAGACAAAGAATGGTATTCAGATATCAGGCATGTATTGATTACTAGGAGATGCCCATCAAAATTGGAAGCTTCACAGAGAAGAGCTTTAAAAATAAGATCATAGAGGTATATGATAAAAGGAGGGGTCCTTTTCAAAATAAACTATGAAGGAATATATCTCAGATGTCTGGATAGACAAGAGGCTGACAAGGTCTTAGCTAAGTTACATGATAAGTTTGGAACTACAGATGGATCCCACTTAGCTACTGCACATGCTATCCTGAGAGCATGATATTATTGGCCTACTATCTTCAAAGATATTGTAGAACATATTAATTTTTTCCATACATGTCAGGTTGTTGCTAACCAAGAGAAATATGCTACACAACCACTACATCTAGTGATGGAGATGCACCCATTTGCTCAATGGGGCATGGACTTCATAGGACCCATCAATCCTCCATCATCTTCAGGCCATAGGTATGTCTTGACTATCACAGATTATTGCACCAGATGGACTGAAGCAATTAGTAGTAATCAAGTTTCTGGAAAGCAACATAGTGACTAGGTACGGAGTTCCTTATGCTTTAGTATGTGTTAATGGACCTAACTTTGCATCATTGAAATTATCAAGTTGGGCTTTTGATAATGGGATTGTTTTAAAATTTTCCTCTAATTATTATCCCCAAGGGAATGGCTTAGCAGAGTCAACCAATAAAAATTTGTTGAACATCATAAAGAAACTAATAGAGAAAAACCCTAGGGAATGGAACACCTTATTGAAGTATGCCCTGTGGGTAGACAGAACTAGAATAAAGGTTGCCTTAGGAAAATCACCCTACCAATTGGTGTATGGGGTGGATCCTATCCTGTCTATCAACTTGAAGATCCCCACTTTACAATTTGCACAAGAATACCTAGGGATAGATAACAAGCAAGAAGTTAGATTACTTCAGCTCATGCACTTAGAAGAGAAAAGAGATAGGGCAATTGGTCAATTTGCCAAACATCAAGCTGTTGTCAAATGCTGGTTTGATAAAAGAGCCAGAGTGAAAGCTTTTAGGATTTTAGATTTAGTCCTAGCATGGGATAAAGCACATGAGATAAAAGGTGACCATGGAAAATTTGACAAACTTTGGATAGGTCCTTTCCAAATCTCAAAAATCCTAGGAGGTGTTAGGTCTCAAAAATGCAGGTTGCTAATCCTAAGAGGATGCCAAGCTCTATGCTTAGATTTTCAACGTTTTTGAACTAACTTAACGAAATCAACCTTTGAGGTTTAGTGATTTCCTGCACCTCAGGTCCTGCTACACCTAGGTGGGTGAACCTTGAGAATTAAAGCAGACTAAATGTAAATGTATTGACTAATTAAATCTATCTACAATGGCAAAGGATGTAGGATAGAAAAAGCTTGCTATCTGATTCTATATCCAATGTCTGATGAATGGTTTGGTAGAAATTGTATAAGCAATACCAAGGTGAAAAGGATTTTAAATGATGAATTTAAATAAGACCAGTGCTTTGTTGGGTAACAGAGTCAAATGAAGGACCAATACTAGTGGCTTATAATGGGTACTAATTCTAATTGTTTGGCACAACTTTAGTTTATAACTTGTATAAACATGCAAGGGAATGACTAACCAACTCTTCTTGATAATCCAACCAATATAATCAGATATCTTATAATTCACCAGAAGGTATTTTAATCCTTACTTGAAGGAACCAATTGAAATGAATGTGCAAGAATAACAGATAATATTATCTTGGAGATAGAATGGCAATCCTAATTATATGGCTCTACTTAGTAATACAAACTAATACTTCCAGGCTACTATGACTGATCAGAAGGATTTTAATTCCTCAAATGGAAACCAATTTACTCAATCACATAGATACAATGAATGTGTATTGACAAATTAAATATATACTTGATGTATTAATTTGAATAACAAGGAAATACAAAACTGGAGACAACCATAGAATTGAGTAACTTTAACAAACAATTGATACCAAGATAGAACCACTAAATCGGAGAACTTTAATCTACTTCTTCAAATAAAATATGCAACATGGTCTTTCTGAAACAATTGTAAATTATATATTTGTATATATATTCTACTGTTGATGATCTTCCAGTACCAATTGTTTGAACTTATATAGATATTTTCATGAAGAGACATAACCCTTCAACAAGTCTTTTGGGAAATTAACAAGATTAACAATTATTACATAACCATGATCAGGCTCTATTCAACCATAAGTAAATTTTAGCTACATGGTCTAAGTATTCTTGATCACGATGGAAATCAGTAAGCTCAATGGTATTTCTTGTAATCACATCAATTACGACCATCTTTTCCAAGTGTTTGCAAGTTTCTCCAGATGCAAAATTTTTGTCTTTAAGAGCTCCCATAGCCTCGTGTAATATAGCTTGACAATCAATGCTCCACTCTTCTTTACGTTTTAGTTCTCCATCACTTTTAAATAACGCGGGCACTCCTGCATCCAAAGCTTCAGCACCTTCCTTAGCATCAGTTTTAAGTTGATCGTAGTATTTCTAATGTTGCTCGATCAATTCTTTTGCATTGGAAACACCTGCAATGTTAGAGCACCTTTACTTTGTATCTCATTCAATTTCTCCTGCACTCTCTGTTCGAGCCTTTCATATTCTCTAATTGCTTTATAATTCTGAGAGTAATTATCCCAAAATAGGTTTAACCAATGTACCATGTTTGCATGTCTGCTTTGTAGCATTGTGACAAGTGTATCTATTTGAATTTGTGCTGCCTGATCTGTGGATAGTGCTTGAGTGCCCTGTGAACTTTCACCCTGAGTTAATCTCCTTGTTGACCCCCCAAAGGTGCTCTTAACAGCATCCTTTAAATAATCATTTTCTTTTGTCAGTCTTTCATAGCTCTTTCCTTGATCAACATTTGAGCCTGTGCTTTGTTTAGCTTCACAAAATTGATGCCAATGTCTGCTGTAATCAGAGGGTCAGTTTCCCTTGCCTTTAAAGTCATGACATGCACAAAAGTTTTTTCAATATCTATGATGGCTGTCTTCTTATGGGGAGGATATAGCGCCCATATCATCAATGAATTTTCATCATTATTATATTTTGTGCCCATATACACTTCATTAACTCCCTCTGGAGTGAGTTTATATTTATCATCTGTACTATTTAGAAAACTGTCAAAAACTAAAGTAGAATTCAAATCAAGAGTAGGAAAAATCATAACCCCTGCATCTTTAAGCAATTGTCTACCCCTGCTAGGGGTCATATCCTATATCTCCTTATCTACTGTTATTTTCAGCATATCTAGCAATTGTCTTTCATTATCAGTAGAGACATCATCCACTGATTCTCTAATTTCTTTCCCTTTGCATTTATACAAAAATGACTTAAACTCTTTTGAATGAACAAATTTATCATCAGAAATGAAAGAATCATAAGATATCTGACGTGGATCTTCATCAGCAAACCCCTCCTCATCATGTATTACAATAGGAGGCTGATATTGTTGCATTTTTCTTTTGGACAATTGTATTGTTTTGTCCTGTGACTCCTCTTGCCCTGCAGGTTCTTCATCTGAAGATACAACTTCAATCTCTGCCAGCTATTTTCTTTTCTCACTTAGATCCCTATTATATTTTTCTATACCACTAATTCTACCTCAACCTCTTCTAGGTTTCTAATAACATCATCATGTGGATAAGGGATGTGTATATATCCACTGAGGTTTTGTTTCCTTTGAGCAGAGTCAATAAAACCCTCAAGGTCAAACCCTTTTCTTACCTCAATACTCCTCATGTTATAATGCATCAGTTTATCCATAATGAGATTGTAACCTTCTTCGGACACCACAGTAAAATCTCTAAAACATAAAGTGCTGGGCATAAAAGATTGCTTATCATGTGAGCTCAGATGCATTACATTCAAGTAGTGCATCTACTGAATTATTTCTAAATAAGCAATTCTATCAAGGATAGTTTTGGGCAAGATGAATAGAGTGTCTTCAGAACAATATACTCTAATCATGGTAGCATCTTCAAAACAATACCAGTCTCCCCAATTATGAGTGATAGTAGGGGGCCACCAAAATCTCTCAGCTTGAGGAACCTTTTTATCTCAGTTGAGATCGAATATTCACAAGGGTGGCTGAAATATCTGTATAGTACTTTTACACAGTGTTCTTCAAATTGGGCATAACTAGAGTGGGCATATCTGCTATCCCATATTCTAGTCAACATTTGTATTGGTAAGTTTTGCCCCCTCTGGTCTGCAAGAACAACTTTAAATTCACTTGGCCATAACCCTACTTCCTGGCTGAAATACAGCACCATGTGCATAAGCAGTGAGTAATGCTCAAAAGAGCATGCTGGGAAACTGTTTCTTATTGTAGTCAAGTCAGAATCTATTCTATTAACAACATAAGTAGCATAGTCAAACTGCCTTGCATTATGACACTGGATGTCAGTAGCTATAACCATCAAAGGGATTGTCATGAACTCAGGGACCTTTGATCCTAAGACTTGGCCCACAGAATAATAAGTGTGTTGTATATATGGTTCAAATATTGCCAAATGAAAAGGAGGACCATCATTCTCAGTTAGAGGCATCAATTCTCCTTCAACTCTAGGTCTATGAATTGGAAACATCCATCCATTGTAAGTTTTGTCCATTCTCCAGTATTCCTTCTCCAGGTTCTCATAAATAATGGGGACAGTGCATAAATCATCTAAGTTGAACACTTCACAAATGGCATTTTTTGACAAATGTACAATTGGCTGCCCTTGTGGATTGCATATAGCTTTCAGACTTGGATTATATTGTTTGGCAAGAAGTTGGAGGAGTTCAACATTTAGGAATACATCAGGCACAACTAATTTTCCCAAATTCAAGTGCCATGGGTTTGACACTGGAGCATTCTTGAATCTTCTATTATAGTGGAATCTGAAGAGTTCATATCCTCTGATCGGGGTCCAAATATCTCCTAAGTGTTTACATTTGTCTTCTAATTTTTCCATTTCTGCCCTAAGTTGAGCAGATCTTCTAGCCTTGGGAGTTGACCCCGGCAACTGATCAATTAAGTCTTGATTGAACTTTCTGTCTTTTATCTTTTCTTCAGGGGTTTTATCAGTTTTTTGTTTCTTAGATTTACTTGTTTCCCCTTGTGATTTTCTACATTTTCCCTTTCCCGGAGTCTCCATTTTCAAATTTTGACAGAAAATCCAAACACAAGCTATAACACAATGGTTCATATGTATGTACCTGTCGTCTATGGCTGCAATCAAAATCCTCTGTTTGTGCTTCAAAATTCTTCTATCCCTTTTCTCAAACAACCATGTCAATTGTAATTACAATGATCTTAGAGGATTTCATCGCTGTCTACATTTAATCATTTGAGCAATTTCAATGTCATTCATCGCTGTCAAATATCACATCGTCATAACTCCTGTCATCGACATAATTTTCAAAATGTCTGGGCGACCTTAATATCTCCGCATGGCACAAATAATCAATTGGCGTAACCCCTCAGTTGTCTTCCTGATACTATGTTGAATCATATCGAAGCGAGCGCAACCATCAGCATGACTTCTTTCACCGCCATGTGATTTAAATTTCCTTCCGATATAGTGAGTGTTACTGATATAACTATCGATGAGAGTCTCACCAATATGTGTGACAACAATTTGTTATCGGGGTGATCAATACCATCAGGATAACACATTTATGTTTCCCCGAGCTTCATCGTCTTCCCGATAATCTTCTATACTCTGG
The DNA here is from genome assembly GCA_027924645.1 of Cunninghamia lanceolata. Lineage (NCBI taxonomy): Eukaryota > Viridiplantae > Streptophyta > Pinopsida > Cupressales > Cupressaceae > Cunninghamia > Cunninghamia lanceolata. The sequence goes on from BSBN01001064.1 coordinate 4,485,793, forward strand.
ATCGGAAGGACTATCTTAATGTCTTACCGATATGGTTATTGGTTAAACTTCTTATCAATGGGTATAATCTTATTTCCATCAGAGTGAGATATATCATCAGGGTAACCCTTTTCAAATCACCCGATCATAGTTATCTCCTCGATGGCCACTTTATATTCCTTATCGGAGAGAACCTTTCAAAGTGTCGCCGACACCTTTTTATCGCTGTGACTTGTGAGTCGGCAAGACATAAGTACTTCATTCCTATATGTTGAGTCATGCCGATGGATAGGTGTATCAGTGTGACTCACACTGAAAGTGCTTTTTATTGTTTCGCCAAGACACTAGAGTATCAGAGACTCATTAATCTTTTATCCCGATGTTCATTTCTCGCTGATGGCTATCATTTCCTTTGTCGCCATAGGATGTTCAGTGAGACTTTTGCCAAAATGCTTCATCGGTATGATATATGCCGTTGGGGTAATTTTCAAAGCACCACCTGATGACTATTAGTCATACCGATCGGTGTGACTACTTGATTCTCTTACTGATAAAAAGGCCATCGGTATTACTTCTTCCATTGGCAACTTCCACAAATCTCTCTTCGATCTTTACTCTCACGCCAATAGTCATTTTCATAGATTTCTTATGTATCGGCATAAGCAACACAAAGTCTTTCCAATAGGTTGAAATTTAGGTAATTTTGCATCGCTTAGCCATGGACATCTTGTAGGATGTATCATTTTTTTACTGTGGTTTTGTGATGTTTTATGATTTGCTCAGATATGGTGAATTGATAATACAGTAAAAATTTTAAATTTTTACTGTCCCAACAGTGGCTCTGTTTGGGATGTATACTCCCTATGAGTATAACAAGGATCCAGATCTCCTGGGGAAGTAGACCACATGCTTTATTTATTTGGGGTGATGATTTTATGAAAATGGAAAAGGAGAATGACAAATGATGGGGAACAGGAATGATTCCTAAACTACTGTGCATGGAATAAAATATTTTGAGAATTGCTTGAGGGTTGTCCATGCACTGGCAATGCTCAATCCTCCTTGTACATGTTTATGAAAAGAACATCTTTAAATATTTCCCATGCACAGGCAATTCTTGCTCTTCTCTAGACATATTTTGCAAGTAATAAGACTCATCACCTCCTTTGCTAGTGATAACAAAAGGACCTAACCATAGGGCTTCAAATTTTCCATGCTTTCCTTTGTCCTAACACCTCGCATTCCACATTAGTACTAGATCATTTATTTCAAATTTTCTATCTTTGGCCTTTTTGTCAAAGAGATATTTTACTTGTGTTTGTAACTTAACATTCTGCCTTTGAGCTATTCTTCTTGTTTCATCCAATTCTTCAAGATGTTCCAACCTCTCTTCCATTGGTTCAAGAATATTTAAGTCTTCTTGGAGAATGAATTTGTATACTGGTATAAGATTCTCTAATGGTAGTCTTGGTTGTGTTCCATACACCATCTCAAAAGGAGATCTCCCAATTGCTCTTTTTACAGTAATCCTATCAGCCCATACTGCCATCCTCAATTTTGAATCCCATGCCTTTTTGTTTTTATCCAACATTCTTTTTATGATTTTCAAGAGGCTTTTGTTACTTGATTCTGCTTGTCCATTTGCTTGTGGATGATAGGGGGCAGCATAGGATATAGTGATGCCATGTGTGCTACAAAATCTTTTGAATTCATTAGATCTGAAACACATTCCATTATCTGTAATTAACCTTATTGGAGTGCTGAATCTAAATATAATATTTTCCATTAGAAAGTTAATTACCATCTTACTTGTTGCCTGTTTGGTTGGAATTGCCTCCACCCATTTTGTAAAATAATTAGTTGCCACTAAAATCCATTTATGTCCCCCACTTGATTTCTCTGCAATTTCACCTATAAAGTCAATACCCCACTGACAAAATGGAGCCTCAACCTGCATGGGTTTTAAGGGTAGTGCTCTTTGATACTTCAACTTCCCTGAAAACTTTTGACATGCTTCACACTTCCTAGTGTAATGATATGGATCATTAAAAACTTTAGGCCAATAGTATCTGGCCATCAAGATTTTGTGGGCTGTAGTCTTTGCTAAGAAATGACCTCCAAACATGCCTTCATGTAACTCCTTCATAATATGTTTTGATTGATATTTATCCAAGCATAATAGTAAAATCCCATCTCTGTTTTTCTAGTAAAGATCCCCATTGATAAGTACATATTTTGAAGCTTGCAATTTAAGTGTCCTCCTTTTGTTATCATCATACCCTTCAGGACACTTCATATGTTTTAGATAATATATTATATCAACATACCATGGAGTATGCTTAATACTGATACTTGCATTAGCATTACATATCTGAGAAGCTTCAAGATTACTTTTAGCCATCAATTTGGAAAGACCCTGTCCTCTCACTAATTTAGTGATCTGGATTTCAATATTGAATTCTTGAATTCTATTGATCCACCTACATATCCTACCAATGACTTCGGTTTGGACCAATACATCCTTTACTACAGCATTAGGAACATATGCTATGATTTTAACTCCCACCAAATATGGTCTTAAAGTCTTAACTTCTTTTACTAATGCATATGCCTACTTTTCAATAATGTCATATTTTAACTTTGCATTCTGAAGGGATTTGCTGAAAATGAGATAGGCTATTCATATCCATCATTGTTTTTCTGCAATAGCACTACTACAACTATATGATAAGAAGCAAATGAAAACAGTTGGAATGATATACTAAAGTCAGGGGATATTAAGACTGGGGCTTCCTTGATTGCCCTCTTAATATTGGAAAATGCTTCTACTATTTCTTTTGTCCATTTTACTTCTGAGTTCTTCTTCAGCATCTTTGATATAGGACAAACAATTTCTGCAAAATTTGGTATAAATCTTCTGACAAAATTAATTTGACCAAAAAATGATTGTATAGCTCTTACATTTTTTGGAATAGGCACTTGATCAATTGCCTTTACTCTTTCAGGATCTGTTTTCACTCCATCTTTCGAGACTATGTGGCCAAGCAATTTCCCCTCTGTTACTGCAAAATGGCACTTCTTAGGATTCAATGAGATCCCATATTCTAGGGCTTTGATAAATATTTGCTCTAAGTGTGTGCAATGATCCTCATCCCTTTTGGAATATGTTGTCAAGTCATCCTGATATACTATCATAATCTTATTGATTAACTCAGTAAAAGCCACATCCATTGCTCTTTGGAATGTTGCTCCAGCATTCGTTAGTCCGAATGACATTCTCAAATATACATATGTTCCCCATGGAGTGGTGAAAGCAGTCTTAAATTGTTTTGACTCCTTGACTTTTACCTGATTGTAACCTGAGAAGCCATCCATCATTGACAACAATTCACATCTAGTAACCTTTTGCAATATTGCCTCCATATTGGGGAGAGGATAATTATCCTTGAGAGAAGATTTGTTTAATTTTCTGAAATCCACACACAGTCTAATATCACCATTCTTTTTCCTGACAGGTACCAAATTTGAAACCCAAGAAGAATGTCTAATGGGTTTAATTATATCTCCATCCCTCAACTTTGTAAGTTCTTCTAGCATTTTAGGAGCTAATGTAGGATTGATTGGTCTCTATTTTTGCCTGAATGGTTTAGCATCTGGTTTTAGTGGTATCTCATGTTGAAATAGATCCTCTCTATATGCCTTTAAATCATCATATGACCAAGAAAATGCATGCTTGAACTTTCTAAGTAAGTTGATGATTCTGCTCCTGATTTTCGGGTCAAGATTTATTCCAATATACACATTCTTTGGGACTACTTGTGTCCCCAAATTGATTTCTTCAAGGTCATTAGGTATCACTAGTGTGTCTTTCTTTTTAAATCTGTCATGTTCATCAAATGCCTTTTCTAATGCTATAAGTCCCTTAGGTATCTTATTTGTTTTCAACTGAACTATCTCTTGACCAAAAAGGGTTTCCTTCCCATCATGTTCCTCTACAAATGCATTGAAATCAATCTCTTGATTTTCATAATAATCAGCACAATGTAAGAAGTTGATTATATCAGCATCATTATCAAACACTTGCCAATTATGTATATTATCTGGGATGGTAGGCCTGGTTTTGAATTCAACCTCTGTAATTCCTCCTAATGTGACATCATCCCTCTTCAATGTGATATTTGCTAAAAATCTGCCATAATGTTTTTAGACCTATCAACCCAGTTGATTGAAAAGGCATCAAACAATTCAATATTATCCCAAACTACATTTCTGTATTATCTCAACTTTTTGTTTTTTGATAGGTTTTTTTCTCTTACTTGGGAAATGACCAATTCAAAATCACCATAGACAGCTAACTTATTTATTTTATGCTTAGTGGCTATGTTCAAACCAATGAGCAAAGCTTCATACTTAGCTACATTGTTTGTGCATTCAAATGTCAATAGAAAAGAGTATTTGAAAGTTTTACCTCTTGGTGAAATGAAAACTAATCCAGCCCCATTTCCTACTTTGCTGCATGCACCATCAAAATACATCTTCCATACATCATTTTCTTCTTTCATAGATTCAGTGTGTATTGGATCAGTGTTACACAATTCTGGTATATTTTCTCCAACTTTGAAGACTCCTAAATCTGTATCACAAAAGAAATTTATTTGATGTCGATCCAATCTTTCTATAATATTCTCATATCTTGGCCTCTGCACAGTTTGATTTCTTTGCCTCCCACTGGTATGGTGGCATATGATAAGTCCAACTGGACATTCCCTCCTGCCATTGCAGCCCATTACCTTGATAGAAGCATTCCATAATACAGTGGGATGTCAACCATAGTAATATCAATGTTATAAGTTGCTTCAAGGTGTGAGGAAAGCTTTATCTCCACATCCGTCATAATACCAACTACTGGGATAGATCTGTTATCCATTGCATAACAATAGCCAAATGTAGTATCAACCCACATTCCCAGTTCTTTCATAACTGCTATAGGCATGATGTTCATGGCAGCACCTGAATCAATCATGCAATTCCTAACTATCCTGTTCTTGATTAATAGTGTAGTGTAGAAAGGGTCTACCTATGAGGGATTTTTTGTCAGTGTATCACCAAGGTATACCTCAGGCATTTGGAATTTTTACTGATGAACATTGTTTGTTGTGTTTTCATGTCCTTTATATTTTTGACTTGGTGTATCAGAAATCAACTTAACAACTGTGCTCCTATATTTGTCTATCTTCATCATCTCTAGGAGTGGAACTGATATTTTTACCTGAGACACTACATGAGCAATGTCAAAAGAATGGGCCATGGTCTGGTCATTCTTTTCTGTTTTTGTGTTCTCCTTTTCTTGATTTTGTAAATTTTCTTTCACTTTACCTTTACCACCCTTTTCTGGTTCTTTAAATGATGACTTTGTATTATTCCTTTTGTTATTCTGATCTTTTATGAATACACTCCCAGGTGTTCCCTGTTCAACATTTACTGTCCTATTCCTCAAGTTATAAGTGTTTTTAGCTTGAGCTATTGCAGCTACTATAAGAGCTTCTCTTTCATCCTCAGTAGGCTTTCTCCATTGACCATTTGGATGATCATTATAATAAATAGGTTTCTCACAACCATCTTCTTGATTTGAGAACACTTCTTGTTCTCCCACGTTGATATGATGCCTCTGGTTTCCTACATCATACTCATATCCTTCTTCCTCTGAAGAAGAGTAATCTTCAGTCACCACACATGGTGTATCCTGTATCATATTATGGTGTGGTTGTCTCTATTATAATTGTATAACATTTCCTCTTGTTGTACTAATTTAGCTACCTCACAGTATTCAGGTAAATGTGGTAAATTACACACCAAACACCAAGGTTTATTTTCTACCATATGTGCCATGTTTCTTTTTAGGGGGTTAGGAGTATCCTTGCCATACTGTTTCTTTCTGTTGTTGTCAATGGGTCTCCCATCCTTCCAATTTGTATTGTAGGGCATATCGTGCAACCTAGGACTTTCATGCCTATGTTGACCCTCTAGTTTAGTCTGTTGAACATTTGGGTTCTAAGGATTTCTATGGTTGTCTCTCTTACTAACCATTCCTGTAGCCTTCCTATTGTTTTCAATGGTTAGGGCCACTTTCTGTGCTTCGGCTAGGGTTGCAAGACACCGATTTCTAAGCTCGTACCCTGTTTTGGGGTCAAATGCTTTCATATAAATACTCAGTGCTGCTGGATCAAATAACTTGGCTCCATGTGGTACCTTGTTATGTAATTTGGAAAATTTTAGGTTGAAATCTTATACTGATTCATTTTGATACTTCTGTATACTTATCAATTCATGTAATGCAAACTTAGGGGCATATTCGTTGCCATTCTGCTCCTTAAACTGATTATGGAAATCAGTTATTGAACTGATTGAGGCATCGGGTAGGCTATTAAACCAGTCTCTAGCATCTTCAGTGAGGGACATCATGAATAACCTCCTTCTAATATCTTCCCAATCCATACCAATATCTTGCACGAAAGCATTGAAACTTCTGATATGATCTTCAGCTGATATTGCATTGTTTCGAGTAAACTTGGGAACCATATTTCTCCAAGTACTATCCATAGGATATGGATACAACTGATATCTAGTTAAATTAAAATGACTACATATATTTGCAAGGTTTTGAGGTGGAAAGTTCAAGGGTGGTGGATTAGGATAGTAATTATATCCACCTGGTGGCTGATGATATGCATATTGTTGTTGTTGGTTCATGTGGGGATTTGTGTAAGGGTTCTGTGGTCTATAATACTGTTGGCCAGGGGGTGGGTGAGGATTTGCCATATGTTGAGATGCATTATGCATGGGAGGTGGCCTAGGGTTTTGGGGAATAGTATTCTGATGACTTCTGGATGTATGTGAATTTTGGACACCACTTGTATTTTGCTATGGATTTCTTGAAGTGTTTCCTCTATGCGGAGGTACATATTTTGGGGGAGCTATTTTAGCTTTACTTTTCATCTGTTGAATTTCTTGTTGTAACAACCCTTTCTCTTCCTGTATCTTGAACCTTTCAAGTTCTTCCCGGAGCCTGAGCACCTCCTGTTGCTCTTCACTCATACTTCTTAGATTCTCTGGATTGTCATTTATTTCTTGATTTGATAACCCATGTCTTATCCCCCCTCCTTGATGTAATGACATCCTGAAATCATGTTCAGCTTGGTTTTGATCAATATCCCTCATGACATGTGCTTTATGCTTGAGCTGTTCTTGAGGAGTTGGTCTGTATCTTGCAAATATGTCATCATTTACCCCACTAATATTTTCATTTGCATCATGAAGATGTGTAAACTTATTATGAATTGCAACAATTTGCTCTGTATTATTCTCTTGAGCATCCTAGTTATTATCCTAGTAAGAATAATTTGAAGTTTCATTTCTTTTGGAAATGTTTCTAAGTGGTGGAGATGACTACAATTTCTTGCCTTCCATTTTGGATCTCCTACCATCCATTTGGTATTAGAATTTTTTGTTATAACTGTAACTAGAGTCGCCACCTATTTAATAAATAGGAAAATTTTGTGTTTTATCTTCAGGGGTTCTTGTTTCCAACAGAGTTACCAAATCAAAGTTTCTAAAATGACTCTATGAAAGGAATGACTAGTTTCTAAGGTCTTTTAATTAGATCCCCAGTAGAGTCACCAATTTGTTAGGTCTCAAAAATGTAGGTTGCTAATCCTAAGAGGATGCCAGGCTCTATGCTTAGATTTGCAACGTTTTTGAACTAACTTAACAAAATCAACCTTTGAGGTTTAGTGATTTCTTGCACTTTAGGTCCTGCTACACCTAGGTGGGTGAACCTTGGGAATTAAAGCAGACTAAATGTAAATGTATTGACTAATTAAAACTATCTACAATGGCAAAGGATGTAGGATAGAAAAAGCTTGCTATCTGATTCTATATCTAATGTCTAATGAATGGTTTGGTAGAAATTGTATAAGCAATATCAAGGTGAAAAGGATTTTAAATAATGAATTTAAATAAGACCAGTGCTTTGTTGGGTAACAGAGTCAAATAAAGGACCAATACTAGTGGCTTATAATGGGTACTAATTCTAATTGTTTGGCACAACTTTAGTTTATAACTTGTATAAACATGCAAGGGAATGACTGACAAACTCTTCTTGATAATCCAACCAATATAATCAGATATCTTATAATTCACCAGAAGGTATTTTAATCCTTACTTGAAGGAACCAATTGAAATGAATGTGCAAGAATAACAGATAATATTATCTTGGAGACAAAATGGCAATCCTAATTAAATGGCTTTACTTAGTAATCCAAACTAATACTTCCAGGCTACCATGACTGATCAGAAGGATTTTAATTCCTCAAATGGAAACCAATTTACTCAATCACATAGATACAACGAATGTGTATTGACAAATTAAATATATACTTGATATATTAATTTGAATAACAAGGAAATACAAAACTAGAGACAACCACAGAATTGAGTAACTTTAACAAACAATTGATACCAAGATAGAACCATTGAATCAGAGAACTTCAATCTACTTCTTCAAATAAAATATGCAACATGGTCTTTCTAAAACAATTCTAAATTATATATATGTATATATATTCTACTGCTGATGATCTTCCAGCACCAATTGTTTGAACTTATATAGATATTTTTGTGAAGAGACATAACCCTTCAACAAGTCTTTTGGGAAATTAATAAGATTAACAATTATTACATAACCACGATCAGGCTCTATTCAACCATAAGTAAATTTTAGCTACATGGTCTAAGTATTCTTGATCACGATGGAAATCAGTAAGCTCAATGGCATTTCTTGTAATCACATCAATTGCGACCATCTTTTCCAGGTGTTTGCAAGCTTCTCCAGATGCAGAATTTTTGTCTTTAAGAGCTCCCATAGCCTCGAGTAATATAGCTTGACAATCAACGCTCCACTCTTCTTTCCTTTTTAGTTCTCCATCACTTTTAAATAACGCGGGCACTCCTACATTCGAAGCTTCAGCACCTTCCTTAGCATCAATTTTAAGTTGATCGTAGTATTTTTGATGTTCCTCGATCAATTCTTTTGCATTGGAAACACCTGCAATGTCAGAAGCACCTTTACTTTGTATCTCATTCAATTTCTTCTACACTCTCTATTCGAGCCTTTCATGTTCTCTAATTGCTTTATAATTCTGAGAGTAATTATCCCAAAATAGGTTTAACCAATGTACCATGTTTGCATGTCTGCTCTGTAGCACTGTGACAAGTGTATCTATTTGAATTTGTGCTGCCTGATTTGTGGATAGTGCTTGAGTGCCCTGTGAACTTTCACCCTAAGTTAATCTCCTTGTTGACCCCCAAAAGGTGCTCTTAACAGCATCCTTTAAATAATCATTTTCTTTTGTCAGTCTTTCATAGCTCAATTTGTATGCATCTCTTTCCTTGATCAACATTTGAGCTTGTGCTTTGTTTAGCTTCACAACATTGATGCCAATGTCTGCTATAATCAGAGGGTCAGTTTCCCCTGCCTTTAAAGTCATGACATGGCTGAAAGTTTTTTTAGTATCTATGATGGTTGTCTTCTTATGGGGAGGATATAGCACCCGTATCATCAATGAATTTTTATCATTATTATATTTTGTGCCCATATACACTTCATTAACTCCCTCTGGAGTGAGTTTATATTTATCATCTGTACTATTTAGAAAACTGTCAAAAACTAAAGCAGAATTCAAATCAAGACCAGGAAAAATCATAACCCCTGCATCTTTAAGCAATTGTCTACCCCTGCTAGGGGTCATATCCTATATTTCCTTATCTACTGTTATTTTTAGCATATCTAGCAATTGTCTTTCATTATCAGCAGAGACATCATGCAATGATTCTCTAATTTCTTTCCCTTTGCATTTATACAAAAATGACTTAAACTCTTTTGAATGAATAAGTTTATCATCAGAAATGAAAGAATCATAAGCTATCTGACATGGATCTTCATCAGAAGACCCCTCCTCATCATGTATTACAACAGGAGGCTGATATTGTTGCATTTTTCTTTTGGAAATTTATTTTGTTTTATCCTGTGGCTCCTCTTGCCCTGCAGGTTCTTCATCTGAAGATACAGCTTCAATCTTTGCCAGCTGTTTTCTTTTCTCACTTAGATCCCTGTTATATTTTTCTACCACTAATTCTACCTCAGCCTCTTCTAGGTTTTCTAATAACACAATCATGTGGATAAGGGATGTGTATATATCCACTGAGGTTTTGTTTTCTTCGAGCAGAGTCAATAAAACCCTCAGGGTCAAACCCTTTCCTTACCTCAGCACTCCTCATGTTATAATGCATCAGTTTATCCATAATGAGATTGTAACCTTCTTTGGACACCACAGTAAAATATCCAAAACATAAATTGCTGGGCATAAAAGATTGCTTATCATGTGAGCTCAGATGCATTACATTCGAGCAGTGCATCTACCAAATTATTTCTAAATAAGCAATTCTGTCAGGGACAGTTTTGGGAAAGATGAATGGAGTGTCTTCAAAACCATATACTCTAATCATGGTAGCATCTTCAAAACAATACCAGTCTCCCCAATTATGAGTGACAGTAGGGGGGCCACCAAAATCTCTCGGCCTAAGGAACCTTTTTTATCTCAGTTCAGATTGAATATTCACAAGGGTGGCTGAAATATCTATACAATACTTTTACACAGTGTTCTCCAAATTGGGTATAACTAGAATGGACATATCTGCTGTCCCATATTCTAGTCCACATTTGTATTGATAACTTTTGTCCCCTCTAGTCTCTAGGAACAACTTTAAATTCACTTGGCCATAACCCTACTTCCTGGACAAAATACAGCACCATGTGCATAAGCAGTGAGTAATGCTCAAAAGAGCATGTTGGGGAACTATTTCTTATTGTAGTCAAGCCAGAATCTATTCTATTAACAACATAAGAAGCATAGTCAAAGTGCCTTGCATTATGACACTAGATGTCAGTAGCTATAACCATCAAAGGGATTGTCATTAACTCAGGGACCTTTGATCCTAGGACTTGGCCCACAGAATAATAAGTGTGTTGTATATATGGTTCAAATATTGCCACATGAAAAGGAGGACCATCATTCTCAATTAGAGGCATCAATTCTCCTTCAACTTTGGGCCTATGAATGGGCAACCTCTATCCATTGTAGGTTGTGTCCATTCTCCAGTATTCCTTCTCCAGGTTCTCATAAATAATGGGGACAGTACATAAATCATCTAAGTTGAACACTTCACAAATGGCATTTTTTGATAAATATACAATTGGCTCCCCTTGTGGGTTGCATATAGATTTTAGACTTGGATTATATTGTTTGGCAAGAAGTTGGAGGAGTTCAACATTCAGGAATACATCAGGTACAACTAATTTTCCCAAATTCAAGTGCCATGGGTTTGACACTAGAGCATTCCTGAATCTTCTGTTATAGTGGAATCTGAAGAGTTCATATCCTCTGATCGGGGTCCAAATATCTCCTAAGCATTTACATTTGTCTTCTAATTTTTCCATTTCTACCCTAAGTTGAGCAGATCTTCTGGCCTTGGGAGTTGACCCTGTCAACTGATCAATTAAATCCTGATTGAGCTTTTTGTCTTTTATCTTTTCTTCAGAGGTTTTATCAGTTTTTTGTTTCTTAGATTTACTTGTTTCCCCTTGTGATTTTCTACCTTTTCCCTTTCCTGGAGTCTTCATTTTCAAATTTTGACAGAAAATCCAAACACAGGCTATAACACAATGGTTCGTATGTATGTACTTGTCATCTATGGCTGCAATCAAAATCCTCTGTTTGCACTTCAAAATTCTTCTATCCCTTTTCTCAAACAATCCTGTCAATTGTAATTACAATGATCTTAGAGGATTTCATCGCTATCTACATTTAATCATTTGTGTAATTTCAATGTCATTCATCGCTGTGAAATATCACATCGTCATAACTCCTGTCATCGGCATGATTTTCAAAATGTCTAGATGACCTTAATATCTTCTCATGGCGCGAATAATTAATCGACGAAACCCCTCAATTGTCTTCCCGATACTATGTTGAATCATATCGAAGTGGGCGCAACCATCAACATGACTTCTTTCATCACCATGTGATTTAAATTTCCTTCCGATATAGTGAGTGTTACCGATATAACTATCGGTGAGAGTCTCACCGATATGTGTGACAACAATTTGTTATCGGGGTGATCAATACCATCAAGATAACACATTTATGTTTCCCCAAGCTTCATCATCTTCTTGATAATCTCCTATACTCTGGATTGGAAGGACTATCTTAATGTCTCACCGATATGGTTATTTGTTAAACTTCTTATCAATGGGTGTAATCTTATTTCCATTGGAGTGAGATATACCATCAGGGTAACCCTTTTCAAATCACCCGATCACAGTTATCTCCCCGATGGCCACTTTATATTCCTTATTGGAGAGAACCTTTCAAAGTGTCACCGACACCTTTTTATCACTGTGACTTGTGAGTCGGCAAGACTTAAGTACTTCATTCTGATATGTTGAGTCATGCCGATGGATAGGTGTATCAGTGTGACTCACACCGAAAGCGCTTTTTATTGTTTCGCCAAGACACTAGAGTATTGGAGACTCATTAATTTTTTATCCCTATGTTCATTTCTCATCGATGGCTATCATTTCATTTGTCCCCATAGGATGTTCAGTGAGACTTTTGCCGAAATGCTTCATTGGTATTATATATGCCATCGGGGTAATTTTCAAAGCACCACCCGATGACTATTAGTCATACCGATCGGTGTGACCGCTTGATTCTCTTACCGATAAAAAGGCCATTGATATTACTTCTTCCATCGGCAACTTCTACAAATCTCTCTCTGATCTTTACTCTCACGCTTATAGTCATTTTCATAGATTTCTTATGTATCAGCATAAGCAACACAAAGTATTGCCGATAGGTTGAAATTTAGGTAATTTTGCATCGCTTAGCCATGGACATCTTGTAGGATGTATCAATTTTTTACTATGGTTTTGGGATGTTTTATGATTTGCTCAGATATGGTGAAGTGAGAATATAGTAAAAATTTTAAATTTTTACTGTCCCAACAGGAGGCAGTACTTATGACTTAAGACCCTAACTGGTGAGGATGTCCCATTACCAGTTAATGGACAATTCCTCAAACATTACTTTCAAGCCTAAAACACGGTCATGTAAGTCATTTGTATCATAATGTACATGTTGTATAGTTGTTTGTATAGTTTTGTTTTTTCGTTGAGTCTTTGTTTTGGTTAGTCAAGATGATGCATCTTATCACCCTAAGAAACTAACTAAATTGTTAAGATTCAATTGATGAGAACAAATTTCTACATAGGTTGTGATTCATCTTGAGAAGTATCTTTGATTATGTCTGTGATATCCTTTTCATCAGTGATGCCTTTTCTTGATCGAGGAAATTTCCATGATGAATCACCTAACAACCTTGGGTTTGTTGAACACATCAGTATAGGTGTTAAGTCAAAATCTAAAGGTTCACCCTTGCTACCATTACAATCCCCAACCTAAAGAAGCAAGTGACCACACCTTGCATATTAAGCATACATGATGATATCTTATGAATTTGCATATATAAAGAAAAGAGATGAATATTGAAAATCTAGAAGGATAAAGAAAATTAGGCCATCTAAGTAACTCTACTGGGGCTATAGATGCATGTTGGCAGTGGGGCTCTACTTAGGGGGATTATAAATATAACCTTGTCGGGGCTATGGATGCCTGCTGGCAACAAGGCTCTATCCTGGTTGGCTATGAGGGATGAACCCAAAATATGTAGCTTAACACTAGTTACTTGTGTTTTCAACTTACTTTCAAGATGAGGATTATTAATCGTATGCACACATTTGATCCCTTATCAACATTGTTGCACTGATGAACCAGATATCATTTAGAAAGGTCATGATACTTATACTAGAGTGAGTTAGAATACTATGTTTTAATGTAACCTTATCACTTGAATCATTTGAATTTGGTTGTTTTCTTTGGTGGCAAGTTGTTGTGTAGTTGCACAACACGCCCTATTTTGCCTTAGCAAAACAAGGACCCAACTTTTTGCTTTTGTTTATTTTTTCTTTTCTTGCTTTGGGCAGTTTGGCAAAAGTTAGTTGAGTATATCACCCTTGCACATGCATGTGCATCACAAAAGGGGGTTAGTTTTCAAGGTTAGAATTTAATGTCATAAATCCCATAGTCTTGAAGAGTGCGGAATTCTATGTAGAATTGCCTTTTACATCACCTTGATATTTGCCAAGGATAGAAAGTTATGCTAAGTCAAAGTTTGGTCAACCTAGATATTTCCCATAGGGTCACATTTCTAAATGTCAGTCATATTCACTAAGATGACCCTAACCTACAAAGATCACCCGATGTCTTCACATCCCCGATATGTGAACGTCAAACTTAAGTGTGATAGGGTATATACCTGTCAAAACCCGCATGCAAATTCACGGAGGGTCATATTTCCAAATATCTGTCATCTTACAAAATATCACCCTTTTGTGAATATCACCTTTCATAAACATGACCCTGACGTCATCCAGTTCTGACGTATAGAAGAGATCACCATGATGATGACATAATCAATAACCTTGACCCTTGCAAGGTCACATTTCCAAATATCTATCATATTCCTCAATATGACGATGACGTCAGTAACCCAATAACAAAGAGGACATGATGTCCTAATGATGTCATCATGCTCCAACCTAAGAAGGTCATATTCTGAAATATCTCTGACCTTAATAATTATGATTGTGACGTCATTCTCCTCAAGTAATTGTGAAGATCCATAAGATGATGATGTCACCCTTACATTCTCGAATGAGGGTGATATTCCTTAATGTCAAAGATTTGGATATCATTGATGTCCCTCAAACCAACTTAGATCACCCAAGATACCTAGTCTATTAGTAGCCAATCCAATGATGCCACGTGGCAATTCCCTGATTTATTAACAAAGGTAATGTGACCTGAACTTGCTTATTGGTCAAAGGTTGACCATATTCATGATGATATCACCCTCACATATTAGATACATGTTGTGGAGGGTCATATTTTCAAATATCCCTAATCTTCGTAGAGATCACCCTCCACATTAAATGTGAACCTAATGGTAGGTCACACCCTCCAGTTTCAAATATAAACCCTCCACTTGTCAAGTATCCCTGAATGTCATACGTCGATCAAATGGACTTAAACAAAAGTAATAAACATGCCCTAATTTGTCATATTAATCTGTTAAAAGGTAAGTTTTGGGGTTTATTCACATTTATCATATATTTAAACTAAAATTACAGAGCTCTGAAAGTCAAAGCATCACAGTCACCTGCAAATGGAATAGAACCCACACCTCGACAGAACAGAACGACCAATACAATGTATTCACATTCATCCCGTTATCAGTCACATAGTAAAAGAGGAAAGTGATTATCAGGTAAGTAAAATCAAAATCCTCTCTTTTGTCGTTTACTGTAAATCACAAGGTAAAAATGATTTTCACTAGGTTAATTAGCATGATGATGCATGAAATGAGTTAGAATAATAGATTTACTGCTATGGAATGTATGTGATCCTTAAATCCTGCCTCCATACAAACATGTTAGGGTAAGAAATGCATGTCTTTTTCATAGGATTTAATGGATATCAGAAGGAATAGATCTGATGCAGAGTTCTTAAAACTTATGTTCTTATAGCCTGAAAGGGGTAGGATTTAGATATAGGATGATAAATGATACACATCAGGGGAAGATAGACCTGGATCCATAGATGAGAAGGTTAGATAATAGAAGTGGAAACCCTATACTACAAAGAATATACTCCACAAGGATGTGGTACGCTATGGGATTTCCATATGCTATGGAAGCTACTGAGTTAGTGGTTGAATGTGCATGGAATTATAATTTGGAGAGCAGAAGAGTGAAGAAGCATGGTAGGGTGTATGCAAATTTCTCAATTAAGGCATCACCAATGCATTTAATTTGCTTGTAGGATCTAATGTGGTCAGATTGAGCCCAAGTAGGCTGGAAAAGGACTACTGTGGTAATGAGAAAGAGGCTAAGAGAATCATGTAGCAATGGAGGTCTAAAGGCAGCACGTACAAGGCTTCTGCTAAGCTGCCAAAATACTTTTTTAAATTTGATTTTGCTGAAGAATATCAATACATGATGGTCATGCTATGTAGAATGACTGGAAGACAACATGCTGGAAACTTTGAAAATTGGATGTATGGGATTATCTAGATGGTGGAATATTCATATGACAAGCCTCTGGGATAAAATCATTAGTGACAATTTAGATGAAGGAATGAGAAGGCTCAGTGGCAAAATGTGCATGTTCCATATGACTTCTTATGTCGTATATGCATGTGCTTTCAGAGGCACGTTTAATGATTTACAACAGTGGGTAGGGTTGGAAACAATCCTGGTGATGTAAACATATGGGAACATTACCCACAGCTGAACAAGAGGGAATACCTCAAAAATTACAAGTTAGTAAATGACTCCTTTTCTATGCATCTGGTCAGAACCATGGAGGACGATAGAACAAAAAGGTTAAGTATGGAAGCCCAAGCTGTTATCTACAAATATGGGGCTTGGTTTATCCAGTTCCCTACCTTTTCATACATGAGAATAGAAGGATTTGAAGGGAAACCTCTCATGCTGCCGAGATACCCCAATGATAGGGTCATTCTAATGGAATTTGTTAGAAAGATATCGACCTCAGTAGAGGCTCACATGGAGAAAGGAAAGATTCCACCTATGTTGTTTCCAGTATTCATTGGATGGTATTTATGCCCTAACAGACAAAGTATCAAGGATGCCATCGGAGGATTAAAGGTAATGCACCTGCAGCCATTTTCAATAGCTAGGTCATATGACCCATATGGCAGGATGCAGAAATTACTGGGAAAACAAATACATCAAAGGCACCTTGAGGAATATTGGACTGATTGTGATGATGAAGCAGAAGTCTAGAGAAGGACTTACCAAAGGCTCACTCTCAACTAAATTTGTACCTTTGATTACATTCTAGTGCCTGCCCAGTTACACAAGGATGACAGAAAGATTGTGTCCAGTGGATATGAGGACAAGAAAGTGTATAATGAAACTATATCAGCTGCTAATTTAACTCAATCTGAAGAGACTTCATTTGATCAAATTATGAAGAAGGTTATCCAACTGACCCAGAGCTGGGTAAGTGCTGAGATAAATAAGTTAAAGAAGAAGGGTGTAGAGAAGACTCCAACCAAAAGGAGATGTGGCATCTACATCTGTGACTACATCATCTCATACCCCTGCCTGACAAAAGAAAAAGGTCACAAAGCCTGCCATAGTGATTATAGAGGAAGAACAACCCTTGGAAGATGAACCCTTGGAGGAAGAACCATTAAATGAAGAGCCTTCAGATGATTATCTACTGATACCAAAAAAGACGAAGAAGGTGCAATAGACACCACCCCAAAAGAAGTAGAAAACTGTAATGAGAGGGAACGTAAATCCTAATCCTATTATATTCAGGGGTGTAGGTGGTCCATATTTTATGAAGGACCTGCAGCATGAGGTTCCCATTCTAGATATTATCCAATTTAAAACTGAGAAGGTGGAAGAGTAGAGAGAAGAGATACATAAGGCAAGGAAAGAGCCATCTCTTCCACTCGATGATACTATGTATTTGTCAGATGATGACATAGTCAACGATGTTGCTACTCAAAGGATGGAGACCCTAGTGGCTAATACAAAAATGACCCCTCATGGGACCCCTATGGTTCAAAAGAAAACTCATCAGGAATAGGTTGAGATAGAGGATATTGAAGAAGATAATCCTGAGGATGTAGCCCAACATATAGGATTGACAAATCTGGTTGATAAGGTCACTAGCCTGATATT
This sequence comes from Cunninghamia lanceolata, assembly GCA_027924645.1. Taxonomy (NCBI): domain Eukaryota; kingdom Viridiplantae; phylum Streptophyta; class Pinopsida; order Cupressales; family Cupressaceae; genus Cunninghamia; species Cunninghamia lanceolata. The sequence goes on from BSBN01001064.1 coordinate 4,503,725, forward strand.
AATTGACTTGGCTTACCAAGGTGATGGAGATCAAAACAAAAATAATGATCCACCTCTGGAGCCTGAGAAAGTAGAAATTGGTGTGCATGAAGAGGTTGACAAGAATGTGCCTGATAAAAATACAAAACAAGGTGATAACCCAGCACCAGCACCTGAAAGAGAAATAATGAAAATGAAAAGGAGCTTGGAAAGACTCAAGAAAAAAGAGAAATAGACACATCAAAGGGTGAGGAACAAAGTCTGCCCAAAGATGATGGTCAGCAAAAGGGACCAGAGAATGTGGCCGAGGGTGATCAAGGTGATCCCCAAGAGAAAAATACACAATCTTCTCATGAAGACCAAGTGCCACATGATGAACAAAGTCAAAATGTTTAGAAACCCCATGAAGGTAAATTGCAAGAAGAGGTACATGATCAGAATATACAAACACCACAAGAACCTCCCCCTTAATAGGAGACCCCTCAAGGTGAAATTCCACAACAGGAAATACCTCAGCAAGGTCCCCCTCATGAAAATGAGCATGAGGAAGAACCAAGGAAAGAGAATTAACCACCAAGGGTAGAGCATAATACAGAGTCTCATGATGGTCAAAATGAGCAAAACAACTAACAAGAGCCCAGGGGTGATGTTCCATACTAGCTGCAACAAGAGATAAATCTACAATAGATAGATGAGGCACCTGATTTTGATGTTTCTACATTGTTTACTGCAAGCATGCTGAAACCTAGAAGAAAGGCAAGGCCTACATCTGCAATAAAAAGAGATCCTACCACAGGTAAGAGGACATCCCAAGTAGCCTTACCAATGGCATATAAATAAAAATGGAAAATAGGCCTTGATGAGTTTCAAATAACAAACATTGATTTAGGTTTTACTAATGAGGATCAGGAAGGTCAAGAAGGTAAAGATATTATTGATTCTTTAACACAGAGGGTTAAAAGAGAAAAGGATAAGAATAGGAAATAAAAAGAGCACATTGCTCAATTACATTCATTCATTAAAGGGTTAATTGATCCTAAGCATATACCACTCAGTCCAGCTACCCCACTAACTATCAATTCTCAAGATGAGATGATAGGGTTGGACCTCATGAAACATAAGGCTCAGCTAGTGGATAATTGGTTTGTCTCTTTTGTTTTTGAAGTAGAGAATGTAGTTAAAATCCCCTCTATCAAATTAGAAAAACATCTGGATGCCTTGGGTGAGATAAGGAGGATAGACATGAAAATATTTATGGATAATAAGATACTAGATAATAATACTGCACAGTTGCTAGGCATTTGGTATGAAGATACCAGATTTGAATGTGATATCTTGAGGAGATGTAGTAGAAAGCTCAGAGATATAAGTGTCAAGCTGCATCATCTTATGGCAGAAGAAATAAATACCTTGGAGGCTCTGAAGGACAAAGTAGAAGGAAAAATAGAGAATCAGGATATTGATTTTGTTGTCAAAGCCTTCCATAACAATTTTAAGCAAGCAACAAAAGACCCTCTTTATCACTTAGTAGAGGAGGTGATAAATAAGGCCATGAGAATGAAAGCTAAGTTAGAGACATAAAATGAGACATTAAATAGTAGGAAGAGGAAATGGAATGCTCTTCAGGCACAATTCCATTCTCACAAACATGTTGTAGCAAAGGCTAAAATTCAAGATGGAGGTGAAGTAGAAAGAATAGTGGAACTATATGAATCCATCAGGGTAATGATTAGCATGCATATAAGGCATGACCCTGGAGCTAATGAAGATGATAGTGATGAAGATGAAAATGAAGATGAAGAAGATGCAAATGAAGAAGGAGATGAAGATAAAGATGAAGAAGAATAGGACAAAGAGTAAGTAGAGATGCATGATGATAGAGTCATATGTATAATTAGATAACAAAAGATTGAGTTCTACTAGATAGTTGCCAACTGGCAACTTGTGCTATGTATACTAGTGTTGACCTAGTCAATTAAAGGATATCAACCTTAGATTTAGATTGATAAATCTTGACCATTGATCATTTGGTAATCGCTTCCTCTCCTTATTCTATAAAAGGAGATGGAGTGCACTTGGTTTGATTATTAGAAACTTAATTGAAGTTAGATTGCTAAAGTTCTCAGGACTAATTTCAAACCTCATTGTGAATGTACATGTCTTTTGCATACCTAATGAAAGAGAAGCTATTTTGATTACAAATAATCGTAAATCCTAAGTAATCAATGGATGAATTCTGGATATATGCATTGATTAGCTATGTCCCTTGGAGTGTTTATCAGTTTGCATGTGTTTTTTTCATTCCTTGTTCCTTTGAAGTTAGCATCAACCATACCTAGCTATAGAAAATCCTGGTGAAATTATGGTTTTATTTCTTCCTTTCATGAAAGTATCTAGAATGTATGTGAATCAGCAGCTAAAGGTTCATTAAATTTAGAAAGAATTCTTTAATTTTTTTTAATTTCATTACAATCACCTCCACAATTGCAAATACATTGATAATCATAAGCAAAATACACAAATATGTAGATATCCCGAAGAGAATTGAACATTAGTAGCATATTTTGAGCTTAATGCATGCAAAATTGAAAATATCATGCAAAGAACCATAAATAATAACATAAATCATGCAAACATCAACTAATAAATGCACTATTTGAGTAGATTCATAGTGTAAGAGTGAGAATAATCAAATTACAGTTAATGATTAGAAGAATTGATCAAACTTATCAAAGATGATCATTATGTGTAGAGCATAGCAAGATTAACTTCGTTTGTGGAGAAGTTTACATGAATCAGGTGCAGAACAAATGTGTAGACATCAATTCATTATAATAGAGAAGTGTAAGATCCTTGAATGAGAAATAGCATATCACATCAACCTATGAGTAACGTTAGACAATCATGACCTGATCAATGGAGCCTTGGAGTCATCAATTCATTCCAAATTGATCATACTTTAGAAGATAATAAAGGTTTGTTGTGCAAATTTTTATGCATGTTATTATGACTAACAATCATCACCAATAGTATCCTCCTAGTACAGGTGAGAACAAACTTGTCTATCACTCTCACCTTAAATCCTTCAAACTCTTCAGTCTTTAGCCCTCTCTTCACCACCAAGCCCTCATCTATAAAGTTATGAGTGGCACTAGTATCCAGTAAAGTGATCACACACTGTCCACCCAATACTCCTCTTATCCTAAATGACCCTTCTCTCTGAATACTTGTGATATGTGTTGTAGGTAGGTAGTCTCCTCCTCCTTATCTGATGCTTCAGATGTAACATCCATGACTGAATCATTATCCTCTGAATGTTGCTCTAAATGTGACTCAGATTCAATGGATTCATCCTTTGAAAAATATTCCAATTATTTTTCTTTTCCTTGGGCAACATACTTGTGCTTAGGATCCCAAGGCTCTCTACAGTGAATATAGAGCTTCTTCCTCCTAAGGTCATTCAACTGGTCATTATCCAACCTGGAAGAACTCTCATGTTGTTGTCCAAAATCTCTTTAGAAATGTCTTCTGTCTTTCTCCTTATCTCTCCTATGCTAAAAACCCTTGGATTGAAACTTATTTCTCCACACAGAAGACTCCATATCACAGGCCTTCTTCATGGCCTCCTGTAATGAAGTAGGGTTTAAACCCTTAATCCAGCCCAAAGTGGATCTGACTACCTGTCAATGAAGAGCATGATCAATCTCTGCCCAGAAATTTTAGAAACCATCATTGAAAGGTCCTAGAACTCTGATATGTAAGAATCTACTAAGCCAACTCTTTGAATTGCATTTCAGGATCCTTCTTATTAAATTTGTCTATGAGTCTGGCTATGAACTCCACATAGGAGGTAATATGCTCATGTCTGAGAGTGACCTTGCCATTATTCCACCACTTATATGCACTGCCCTCCAAATGTAAAGCTACATAAGTAATAGCATCTTCTTCAGGCATGGGGCTAATCTGTAGGTAACTGTCCAGTTTCTGGACCCATGCTCTCGTGGTGGTTTTACCAAAACCATCAAAATATGGGAGAGTCGTCTTGCTAACATTTTTCTATAGCTCCTGGTTTTGTGGTCTATTTCCCCTATAGGGTCTATTTCTCATCCTGATATCAAAGTATTCTCCAAATATCATTTATGTCCTAAACTCTACATTGGATGCTCTCCAATCTCTCAGGATCTCATCTTGGAACTCAACCTGTGTAGTTTCCTGTTCAAGAACATTGTTCCTCGGTGCAAATGTAGGGATACCACGTCTATTGCCAGTTGTTAGATGGGTAGCTCTCCTATTCGTGATTTAGGCTTCACCTTCATCCTCTCTATCTCTATGTCGATCTGTATTATGCTTGTCACCATTCTACCTATCTCTATTGTTCCTGTCACCCATATGCCTATCACCACCATTATTTGATCTATTTCTTTCCCCAAATTTGTTCATGTTTCCTCCATTATTATTGTTGTTCCTATTATTTTTGTTTTTCAGAAGTACCAACCAGCCAAGGGTATGATTCAGTTCTGCCTGTGACTCTCTGAAAGTCTTATCTATTTGCAAGAGTCCTCTCGAGATATATTCTATTGTTCCCTCACCAATGAGTTTAGAATATCTCGCAAGCTGGGTTCATCAACATCTCGATCACCCATCTCCTCAACCTGTGCTGAAACCACACCTGAAAAGGGATCTATCCTCAGTCCTTCGATATCCTCCTCACTATAAATGACCACTGGCTATTCCTCTATAGCTACTACCTTTGTATCTGTATCAAAGGGATATGTCTGTGGAACCTATAAATTGGGCCTTGACCTATTCCTTCTAAGATAATATCTACTAGTATCCAATTACATGTGTCATTTTCACGTCTGCATGTCTAAATCTAACCTCACAAGATGGCAAGATCACTGCTTTGATACCACTGTAATGTGTCACACCTGTTTGTATTTTTAATATTTTTTATGTGTTATTTTATTTTTAAGGTGTTCTTTCAAACTAGAGAGAAGACGTAGAAAGGGTTTTAGTTTCTTTACAGATGTGTGTTGCTGGAGCATACAATATATAGCATATAATGCAAACCCAAAAAATATATAATAGATATGAAGACATTATGAAAGACCCAGATGGTAGAATGGCCAAATAATAATTAATATCACAAACCCATCATTTGTTTTGCAACTTGGTACATATGATAAGACTGGACCAACAATTGGGTATGGCTGAAATTGCCTCAAATCACCATTAGATGGAAAGTATTTGGCACTACAAAGGATTACAAAGATTTGAGAGCTCTAGACACCTCAAACAATAGAGAAAGGAAGCTACAAATAAGTAACAAGTGAGTCACCAAGACCCACGTCCTCCAAGTACATGGTAGGGCTGGCTATGGGTGAAATCTACAAAAGATACATCTGAAAACTCCTTGAATCTACACTTAAAATGATCTGCAATAGTCCCAAAGCTGGGTGACCAAGATAGGGTAAGATATATGTCAAAACCCACACCAAACAACTCTCAACAAAGGTATGGCTTGTTGCACAATGGTACGACTAGAAAAGAGGTAATATAGTAGCAACAAATCCTCCACAACTCACTTCAATATTCTCTCAACAAGGATATTATATGCTCAAACAAGCTTTCGAATGATGTAACCTTCAAACCCAATCTAGAAACTTCTCAAAAGAACTCCATGAAAGCACAACTGTGAATACTGGATGTATCCACCTCCAATGGCACCTTTGGATGGTATTACACACCTGTAGAATGTTGTTACTTAGGGAGGTTTTTGTCTCCAAGAGCCTTTGGTTTGAATCCTTCAAACCTTCACAAGTACAAACCCTAGCAGAGCCAAAATATGAGAAAATATCATAAACATAAGCATAGAAAATAAACTCCACTTTTCCTCTTTTATTTCCTCAAGTTGGGCATTGGGGTTATTGGGGGGAAATATTACATTTTAAAATCACTTTTAATCCCCTAGGGATGGGCACCCAAGAATAAGACATAAGTGACCCTTTTAATATTTTATTTTACTACGTCACTGCTCAATAATTCTAAAGTCCCATTAAATAAATATTATAACTTTCAGACTTTAAAATAAATGCCCAGATGATGTCAGAATGCAATGATCTTTAGCTCGCTAGAAAGGTCTCGACAAGATGAATACAACCCCACTCTAAAAATCCTGATCTAGCACCATCCCTAAACTTACTAAAAATAGTAAGTATGCCACAAAGTACCTAAACTGTTACTGACAACTACCAACTAGATCCAAACCACAACATCACCTCTGAAATGCCCATCCAAGTTCCAACTCACCATGGTTCCCTAACCAAATTGCTAGTCTATGAGAACCTAATGATAGACTAACACTATATCTAGAAAGGGGACATTACAGATGCATAGGAGTGGGAAGTCAAATGTAAAGTTGCAAATGCATTGAGTACAAGAAGAAATTTCCTGACAGAGATGAGAATAGAAGTATTGGGATTTGAAGAACTTAAGCATATGTATGAAAAGGATCTTGATTTTGCAGAAGCATGGAAAGCATGTAAGGATCCTGTTGTGACAGATAGAAGTAAGTGGTTGGATTATTTCATTCAGGAGGATATGGTGTTGAAAGGAAAGCAATTGTGTATACCTAGGAGTTCAATGAGAGATAATTTGATCAAGGAGAATCATAGTGGTGGATTATTAAGACATTTTGGCAAGTGAACATTACTTTTGGTCTTAGATATATAAGGATGTAAGGAAATTTGTTCAGAGTTGCAGAGTTTGTCAAGTTGCAAAAGGGAGTAGTCAGAATACTAGTTTGTACAAATCTTTAACAGTACTGGAGAGACCTTGGGAAGATATAAGCATGGATTTCACATTGGCTTTGCCAAGAACACAGAGGGGATATGATTCTATATTTGTAGTAGTGGATAGATTTTCAAAGATATCACATTTCATTCCTTGTAAGAAGACAAATGATGTACATGTTGCTAACCTATTTTTCAAGGAGAATGTGAGATTGCATGGATTACCTAAGAGCATAGTTTTAGATAGAGATACAAGATTCATTAGATACTTTTGGAGGAGATTGTGGAAGCAGATGAAGACAAAACTAAAGTTTAGCTCAACATTGCACCCACAGATAGATGAACAAACTGAAGTGGTAAATAGGAGTTTTGTTAACTTGTTAAGATTCTTAGTAGGAGACAAGGCAAGAAATTGGGATCTAATTCTACTGCAAGTAGAGTTTGCATATAATAATTTAGTGAATAGAAGTACAAGGAAGACACCATTTGAAGTTTTGATAGGAGTGCTGGAATGTACAAGACAATTGAGAGGGGGGTGAATTAGTTGTATCAAAAACTTTAAACCCTCACAAACATAAACACATCCACATTAGTTCACTTAAACCCTTTTTATGTTATGAAGATTAAATAAGAAAAACATATAATAGAAGCTTAATCACATCAACACCATGGACAAGAGAACACAATATTTTTTACGTTGAAAACACTAAAAGGGAAAAACCATGGCGAGGATTAGTTCACAATGTAAAGTAATATCAATATTGAATTACAAAGAGGCTCACTACTAAAGGGCTCACTACCCAAAAGAATTCTCACTGCAATAGGCTCACTGCCAAAAGGGCTCACTTCCAAAAGGGGTGGCTCACTACCAAAAGGGCTCACTGCCAAAAGGGGTGACTCACTACCATGAACTGATATGATAGCATCTACCACATGCCTAAGTTTAGTTCCAATGAAGCACAATACATATCACCTTCACATCCTCACAACACAAACATCTTCATCTCCACATTTACACAGACCTATACATGAATCATTTGCATTTATTTATATCAATCATCAACCTTGAAACATTCATCAAGGTTAGCAACACACTCTACAACATTGGAAACAATCTCCAAGGTTGACAAGTATGCAAAATTAAAATTAGGTTTGGACCTAAATATTCTTGCGGAACAAAGTAATGAATGTAGAACACTTCATAGCTTATCTTAGATTTATAAAAATATTCGCATGCTTCAACATGCTTCCACAATCAACAAAGCACATTCGCACATAGTGTTAGCACCCAAGTCGGCTAAACTTGTGCAAACACCAAGAACACTTAGACACATGCTTCCAAGAACCTAACCATGACTTATAGATTAGGTACATGCATTTAACACAATCTGGAAACATCTATGAACAACATGTAATCACCTAGGAGCCAACAAATCTAGCTACAACAAATCTCACTTGAAGATAGTTCACAAATTACTCACAACCAACACCGCCAAGCTCTGCTACTCAAGAAAACTTCATTTAGGAGCACCAAATCACAAGTCCTTTGGATAGAACATAGATATGGACCTTATGAACACTCATCTAGAACAACAAGACCAAAATCCGAACTGCAGAGAAATGTGGAGCAAAATACTTTCTCCCAGTCATACTACAAACACTACCAGGCACAGTCTTCAAACTGGTGAACATAACTCTCAAACCATAACATTCTAGAGGACCAAATTTTGGATCTAACATCTTCAACCAGTTATCTAATGCATATACAAATTTCACACTCTAATCTTCAACATAGGAGAAATGTGGATCAAAACTTGGACAGTATCAGGCAAGCCATAATACTTCTTCATAACATTGTCTTTAGTATTTATCAAATTTTCTCAAAAGCACTTGGAAACCTAGAAACAAGAGTAGTATACTAACATCATTAGCACTTCTGCAAGTCATTCAAATCACCTCAACAACAACATTAGAAGATATAGTTGACGCCAATGACAACACAAACATGTTAACATCAATGACAACATTGATTAGCACATACTTGCAACAATTTCCCCATTTGTCATTAATGGCAACATATGATGTGAAAAACCATCATGACACAACTCTACACTAATATCATTCTCCCCCATTCTTTTATACACCTTAATCTCTCTCTCTTTTTCACATGAACTCTCTCCCCCTTTGACATTAATGGCAAAGGGTGACACACCTTCTTCAAGCTTTCTCCCCCTGAATATGATAATGCACATACTTGCACTGATCTCAATTATTATGAATCATCCTATACCAAACCTTAGTCCCCCTGACTGCAACACTTCTTCAATGCCACTAGCTACTCCCCTTGAGAGGTAGCCTCCATCAGTAGTCCAGAAAAGAATGAATCCTAAATCACACTAGACTGATGCACTTCCTTATGCATCTAGTTCAAAGAAGGAGGGGCAATAACCCCTAACTTCTCCTAGAGATACTCAAATGTGTCCTTAGGAAGAGCCTTGGTGAATATGTCAACAACCTGATCTTTTGTTGGCACATACTCAAGCTTCACTTCTTTCTTTGCAACCGTCTCTCTCAGAAAGTGATACCTGATAGAAATATGCTTTATCCTTGAATGCATCATTAGATTCTTTGAAATGTTAATAGCACTGGTATTATCATAGAAAATAGGAATTGGATCATCATACTCAACTTTGATATCCTTCAGATTTTGTCTCATCCATAGCACCTATGTGCAACATGATGCTATTGCAATGTACTCTAGCTCTACAGTAGATAAGGATACTAAATCATGCTTCTTGATTTGCCATGACACAACTCTGTCTCAAAGAAAGAACACACCACCACTTGTACTTTTCCTGTCATCTACACATCTGGCCCAATCTGCATCTGTGTAGGCATTTAGGGTGAAGTCATTATTCTTAGGATACCACAAACCATCGTCTAGAGTGCCCTTCAAATACCTGAATATCCTCTTTACTACCATGACATATGACTCTTTAGGATCTGCTTGAAATCCAGCCACAAGGCAAACTGCATGCATGATATTAGGTCTAGTAGCAGTTAGGTAAAGTAATCCTCCAATCATAGACCTATATTTTCTCTGATCAGCCTTAGGAGATTCATCATTCTTACTAATCTTACAACTAGTTGTCATGGGGGTACTAACTAGTTTAGAATCTTCCATTCTAAACTTCTTCAACAATTCATTGAGGTATTTTGATTATGAAATGAAAATGCCTTTATCTGTTTGATTAATTTGCAGCCCAAAGAAGAAGTTCATCTCACCACACATTGACATCTCAAGTTCCTTTTGCATCTCATTTGCAAAGTTCTTACACATACTTTCATTTCCACTGAAGATTACATCATCTACATAGACCTCAATAATCAAGATTTGAGCTTTACTTACCTTGATGTACAAATTATTGTCTACAAACCCTTTACTGAATCCTTGCTACAATAGATACCAGTCTAGCCTAGCATACTGAGTTCTAGGAGCTTGCTTCAATCCATACAATGCCTTCTTCAATCTGCATACCATATATGGCTTGTTTGATAACTAAAATGCATCTGGTTTCTCTATGTATACTTCCTCTTCCAACTCACCATTCAGAAAAGCTAACTTCACATCCATTTGATATACCTTGAAATCCTTGTGTGCTACATACTCCAGAAACAACCTAATGGCCTCCAGTCTTGTTACTGGAGAAAAAGTCTCCTCATAGTCTATTCCTTCCACTTGTGGGTAGCCTTTACATACCAGTCTAGCTTTGTTTCTTACCACTTCTCCATTCTCATTCAACTTATTTCTAAAAACCCAATTTGTTCCAATCACATTCTTATCTGTAGGCCTGGGGACTTCCCAAAACTTGTTCTTTTCAATTTGCACCAATTTTTCTTCCACTACCTTGACCCAATGTTCATCCTTACATGCTTCAGTAATTGTCTTAGGTTCAATATTTGAAAGTAAATAGAGATTTACCTATTCTTCTACAATTCTTATTCTTGTCATAACTCCTTTGCTTTTGCCACCAATGATCTGATTCTTTGAATGATTCATTTTTACATACTTGGGGGTTTTAGGAACTATTTCTAGAGCTTCTTCTTCATCAATCTAAACTTCTTTGTCTTTGTCTTCTTCACCTTCTTTTGTATTAGTAGACTCATCTGACTCATATCCATTTGGCTCTGAGATTTTTTGTATATCTTCATATACCTTCACATTTTTACTTTCAACAATCTTCTTCAACCTATTGTTGTAGCATCAGTAATCTTTTCTTTTAGTAGAGTACCACAGGAATATGCCTTCATCACTCTATCATCAAACTTTCCTAACTCTTCATCTCTTCCGGTATAGCATTTGCTTCCAAAAATTTTGAAATACTTGATAGTAGTAGTTCTTCCATAGCACAACTCATAAGGTGTCTTTGTTCCATTTGATTTGACTTGTACTCTATTTTAAATATAGAAAATAGTATGAATTGCATCTTTCGAATATACTTCTGATAGTTTTTCTTCCTTAATCATTGTTCTAGTAGCTTCCTGAACTATTCTATTCTTCCTTCCAACTACTCTATTTTGCTAAGGAGTTCGGGGAGTAGATAATTGTCTCTTCATTCCATATTCTTCACAAAAAGCATTGATTTCATTTGAAGTAAACTCACCACCTCTATTAGACTATAGACACTTGATTCTCAAATCCATTTCATTCTCAACCATTGCTTTAAATGCCTTGAACTTGTCTAGGGCTTCTAATTTTTCTCTAAAAAAAGTAACAAAAGTCATTCTTGAATAATCATCAATAAGTAACATGAAATACCTATCACCTTGTAGATTTCTTGTTCTTGTAGGACCACACAAGTTTGTATGCACCAAGTCTAATAGACTGGTAGAGTTTTGTTCTTTTCTCTTGAAACTAGTCTTTGTTTGCTTCCCAAATTAACATTCTTTGCAAATAGCATTAGTAGGCTTCACAATCTTAGGAAGGTCTCTTATAGCTTGAATTGAGCTTATACTTACTAGATTATCAAAGTTAATATGACATATTCTCATATGCCATAACCAGATTTCATTTGTTTGAGCCAACAAACAACAATTATCAGTACCTTTCAAATGATAGACATTACCATGAGTCTTCTTACCAGCAGCAATTATTGTTTCGAAGCTTTTCCTTATCTCACATACATTATCCTTAAACATTAGATTGTATCCTTTCTCACACATCTATCCAACACTTTGAAGATTATGCTTTAAGCCTTTGACATAAAGAACATCATCTGTATTATGCTTTCCATCAAAAGTAATTGACCCCTTTCCACAAATCTTACCAGCTGCATCATCACTAAATCTAACTAGTCCTCCATATTTTTTAAATTTAACAAACTTACTCTTATCTCCTATCATTTGATTTGAACATCCACTATCAATGATCCATTCATCCTTTTCCTTTCTAGAATGAAATGCAGACATCACTTTCTCTCCTTCTAGACTTCCTTCCTTCACACAACTTGCAAGGTTAGTAGAAACAGGTTCTTCTTTTAGGGCAATAAACAAGCATTCACTAGTATTTCCATCCTCAGAATCAGATTCATCATTAGTTACATCATCATTTTCTCTAACATAGTAACTTTTCCTTGCCATATTACCTTTACCTTCTTTGTTCTTGATCTTCAAAGATCTATTAAGACATCTTGAAGCATAATAACCAATCTTACCACAACTGAAGAATTTCAAAGGTAACTTGCCTCTGAACCTTTTGATTCCCGTTTCATTCTACTTACAAAGTTTGCCTCAATCTCATCAAAGTCTTCCCCATCTGATCTAGCAATCTTTTCTGATTTATCTTTAAAAGTAGTTTCAACTTTCATAGGACCATCAATAGTACCAAATTCTCTCATCTTAAAAGCAGTCAGTTTACCAAGTAATTGATCTTTTGAAAGCTTACCCATATCTAGAAAATCTTCAATGGTAGACACTTTATGACTAGAATATTTGGGAAGTGTTCTGAGTATCTTATTCACAACTAATTCATCACTCAAGTTGCCCCCACATATAGCTTGTTATGTTATCATCTTGAGACATCCGCATAGATTCATATTTAGACTTCAAGTTCTACATCTTATCTTCTTGATAGATTTGTCACCTTCATAGATGTTCTTCAATTTATTTTAGATCTCATGTGTAGTTTCCAGTTCCAAAAATTTCACCAATTCAGTGTTAGATAGAGCATTTAGCAGGGCAATTATAGCTTTGCCAAACATCATAACCAAGAGAAATGAGATAACTTTGCATTATTACCTTCTAGAAGGCATAATCAGTTCCATCAAACTGAGGAATGTTTTTCTTGTGCACCATCGCAGATCAACCTTAAGTCGTTAGGCTTTCTTCCAAGGAACCCTCACTCTGATACCAATTTTTGGAATGCACAAGACAAAGTTGTATCAAAAACTTTAAACCCTCACAAACATGAACACATCCACATTAGTTCACTTAAAACCTTTTTCTGTTATGAAGATTAAACATGAAAAATAGATAAGAAAAGCTTAATCACATCAACACCATGCACAAGAGAACACAAGATTTTTTACGTGGTAAACCCTAAAAGGGAAAAACCATGGTGAGGATTAGCTCACAATATAAAGTAATATCAATACTGAATAACAAAGAGGCTCACTATCAAAGGGCTCACTGCAATAGGCTCACTACCAAAAGGGGTGGCTCACTACCATGAACTAATATGATAGCATCTACCACATGCCTGAGTTTAGTTCCAATGAAGCATAATACATATCGCCTTTGCAGCCTCACAACACAAACATCTTCATCTCCACACTTACACACACCTATACATGAATCCTTTGCACTTATTTGTATCAATCATCAACCTTGAAACACTCATCAAGGTCGGCAACACAGTCTACAACATTTGAAACAATCTCCAAGGACAACAAGTATATAGAATTCAAATTAGCTTTGGACCTAAATACTCTTGCAAAACAAAGTAATGAATGTAGAACACTTCACATCTTAGATTGGATTTAAAAACATCTCCACACCCTTCAACACACTTCCATAATCCATCAAGCACATCTCTAATTAGTGTTAACACCTAAGTCGACTAAACTTGTGCAAACACCAACAAGAATTAGACACATGCTTCCAAGAACCTAACCATGACTTGCAGATCAAGTACAAGCCTTTAACACAATATGGAAACATCCATGAACAACATCTAATCACCTGGGAGCCAACAAATCTAGCTACAACAAATCTCACTTGAAGACAGTTCAGAGACTGCCCATAACCAACACTCCCAAGCTCTGCTACTCAAGAAAACTTCATTCCAGAGCACCAAATCACAAGTCCTTTGGATAGAACATAGATATGGACTTTATGAAAACTCAACCAGAACTATAAGAGAAAAAATCAAACCACAAAGAAATGTGGAGCAAAATACTTTCTCCCAGTCATACTATAGATGCTGCTAGGCACAGTCTTCAAACTGGTGAACATAACTCTCAAACCATGGTGTTCTAGAGTACCAAATTTTGGATCTAATATCTTCAACCACTTATCTAACACATATACAAATCTCACACTCTGGTCTTCAAAACAGGAGAAATGTAGAGCAAAACTTGTTAGGATTAAGGTGCCATCAACCTTGTAAATCCTATGTAATTAATTACTCAAAATATTGTTTGTAAATCACCCATAAGGGATGAAAGGTTTCACCAATAGTGATATTGTTTCAACCGTATGTTTATATCATTGTGAATTTGGACCATTCATCATTAGGTCACAGATCTGACGGTCGATATTTTTTCGGTTATCTTGCCCTAGAAGGGAACCCCCTTTTATAAGGATATTTGTACTACATTTTTTATCATATTGGAGAGTAACAAGTGGCGCTGGATTGAAGACTGAAGGAGAGATGATGTGTATGTATTGTAATCTCATATTTGAAGATAATACAACTTGGAGCCTCTTTTCTTAGTGGAGTTTTTTACCCAAAAGGGTTTTCTCCATGTTACATACTATGTTATGTGTTCAGTTCTTAGTGCATGTTATTTATGTGTAATGGGTTTTGATTTCTGTTGCAATCTCCATTGATTATACATTTCTTAGAGGATAATAAGGTTTGAATCAAATTTCTATTGTGTGGTTTGCACCTTCAATTCTAATATTTGGTATCAGATCCTAGCCATTTTTTATTCTTGGGTGGTAGTGTGAAGGTTTTTCAGCTGTAATGGGATATTTGGTTGTTGTTTGTTTGCAAATCTTATGTGGATATCATGGCTTCATCCACTATTGCTTCTACCTCTTGGTTGGACATCAAAAAGTGGAATGACATGGGGTACAAATTATGGAAGCTAAAAATGGAGGATTTACTAGAAGAAAGAAACCAGTGGCTAGTTGTTATGAAAGAGAAGAAACATGATGATGTTGCTCCTGATGAGTGGGAAAGACTAGATAAAAAGGTGCAAGGTACAATCCAGATGTGTCTTGCAGATTCTATTCTGCTGAATGTTGTGAGTAAGAAGTCTGCACATAGCTTGTGGAAGCATCTAGATGAGATCTACCAAGCCAAGAGTATGGTAAATAAACTTTATTTAAAGTGTAAGTTATTTTCCATGAAAATGAAAGATGGTGAATCAGTTGTAGAGCATTTAAATTCATTTAATTTGTTATTCAGTCAACTAGCATCTGTAGATGTGGAGATGAATGAGGAAGATAAATGTATATTGCTTCTCTATTGTTTTCCTGAGTCATGGGAGAATGTTATTTTGGTTATCACTGCTAACCTCACAGATCCAAAGTTGGATGCTCTTGTTTTAGTTATGCTATCACAAGAATTGAGGAAGAAAAGTTTAGATAGTTCAAGGGATGCTCTCAATGTTAGGGGAAGGTCTATGGAAAGAGGACCAAGAGGAGATTAGAAAGGGGCTAAGGACAAGTCCAAGGGCCGATCTAAGACTCCTAGGAAGAAGAATAGAGTTAAGTGTTGGAACTATGGTAAATGGAGACATGTGAAGAAGGAGTGCAGAAACCCAAAGAAATAGTGGGAGAGTACTTTGGATAAGTTCTCGAATGTAGGTGAAGATTTTTTACTTTTTGCATGTAATGTTATTTCTAATAATTACTAGTTGGTTGACTCAGGATGCTCATTTCATATGACCCTGCATAAGGAATGGTTTTACACATATGAAGAGTATGATGGAGGTGATAGATACCTTGGGGACAACTCTACATATCTGATAGTTGGGAAAGGCAAGGTAATGTTGTGTTTCAGTGATGGAAGGATTAAAACCCTCCCTAGTGTTTTGCATGTTCCTGAATTAGATAGAAATTTGATTTCAATTTCAAAGTTAAATGATTTGGGAATGCATGTAACATTTGACAAGCATGACTGCAGATTGGTGAGAGGGAACTTGGTGGTAGCGAAGAGGAAGAGATTGGGAAAATTGTTTAAGCTTGAAGCCACTACAGTTTGTAATGCCTCTTATGTATCTGAGGCTAGTAATGAAAATACATGTATGTTGTGGCATCGTAGATTGGGCCACACTAGTATAATGTTTTCAAAAGTATCAAGAATAAAAATTTGGTGGATGGTTTCTCCTATTCTTATGAGCACTTTGATTTTTGTGAGCATTGTGTGTTTGGTAAACAAAATAGAAAATCATTTCCTTTAGGATGAAATAGAGAAAAATAGAAGTTAGAAATTATTCATACATATGTGTTTGGACCTGTGGATAATGATTCTATCGCAAAATCTTGTTATTTTGTCACCTTCATTGATGATGTATCCAGATTTATATGGATTTATTTTATGAAACACAATTTTGAAGTTTTCACTAAGTTTAAGGATTTGAAAGGCTTAGTTGAAAACCAATCGGGATTGAAGATAAAAATATTAAGATCTGACAATGGAGGGGAATATTGATCTAAGGAATTTGATGATTTTTACAAGCATGCAGGTATTATCAGACAAAAGACAACTCTGTGTACACCACATCAGAATGGTGTTGCAGAAAGGATGAACTAAACAATCGTGGAAAGAGCCAGAAGTATGTTGAGTGATGCACAATTGGATAAATGCTTCTGGGCAGAGGATATGTGTATTGCTTGCTACTTGTTTAACAGATCTCCTTGTAAGGCTCTTGATTTGACACCTTATGAAGTGTGGATAGGTAAGAAACCTTTTGTTTCACATTTAAGGGTTTTTGGTTGTGAGGCTTTTGTTCATGTGCCTAAGGAAAAGTAATCTAAGGTGGATCTAAAAGATGAAAAGTGTACATTCATTGGATATGGTGATAATGTCAAAGGTTATAAGCTTTGGAATCCACTAACCCATAAGATTATCTATTCTAGAGATGCTATTTTAAGGGAACTTAGAGCTATTTCTGAACCTGAGCAGCCAAAAGAAAAAGAAGAAAAGGTAAAGAGAGTGCACTTTGATTTAGAGAAGCAACATGCACCTCAAGAAGAACATAATGATGGATTGGGGGATGAAGAAGAAGAAGAAGATTTGAGTAGTTCTGATGAAGATGAATCTATTGTTACAGAAGAAGTTGGTGCAAATGATCATGCAGAAGAACAAGTTGAGACTCTTACTCCACCCTTGAGGAGATCCACAAGACAACGGAATCTAGTTGACAAGTATAGCCCACTAGATTTCTGTTGTATATTTTCTTTATTGAGTACTGACGATGAGCCTAGATCCTACGGGGAAGCTATTCTTGTAGATGATAGTGAGTCTTGGTAGTTAGCCATGCAAGAGAAGATGATGGCTTTAGACTCTTGTAACACCTGGGATCTTGTTCATTTGCCTAGAGGAAGAAAGGCCATAGGTTGTAAGTGGGTCTTCAAGAAGAAGTTTGGAGCAAATGGTTCATTAGAGAAGTACAAGGCTAGACTGGTAGCGAAGGGCTACTCCCAAAGAGAGGGAGTTGATTTAGGTGAAATTTTCTCTCCTATTGCTAAATTGACTTCTATTAGATTTCTTTTATCCATTGATGTAGCTTACAGTTGGGAGATTGGGCAAATGGATGTTAAGACTGCATTCTTGCATGGAGATCTTAAGGAAGAAATTTATATGCAACAACCTATAGGTTTTGAGGTAAAAGGAAACAAACATTGGGTTTGTAGGTTGAAGAGGTCTCTCTATGGTTTGAAACAGTCCCCTAGAATGTGGTATCAAAAGTTTGATTTGTTTGTATTGAAATTAGGTTTTATCAGGAGCAAGGAGGATCATTGTGTGTACATTCACTGTATTGATGATTCTATACTGATCATTGCATGATATGTTGATGACAATTTATTTTTTAGCAATACTAAGGGTATGATTAGTAAGCTTAAAGCCCAACTTTTAAGTGCATTTGATATGAAGGATCTTGGAGCTGCCAGGTATATGCTGGGTATGGAGATCAGGAGAGACAGAGGTAACAGAAAGCTTTGGTTGTCGCAAAGTAAGTATGTGAATACCATTTTGTAGAGATTCAGTATGTAGGACTATAACCCAGTTAGAGTTCCTTTACCCATTGGTACTAAGCTTTCATTAGATATGTGTCCAAATAATGAGGATGATTTTGAGGATATGTCTAATGTGCCATATGCTAGTGTTGTAGGGAGTTTGATGTATGCAATGGTTTGCACTAGGCCAGATATTGCCCAAGTAGTGGGAGTTTTGAGCAGATTTATGTCTAACCCTGGTAGACAGCATTGGAATTATGCAAAAAGGGTGCTTAAGTATATTTTAGGTACTCTTGATTATTGTTTGGTTTATTTTGGTATGATAGTGCTGATAAATCGTTGGACATATAGGGTTTTGTTGATGCATATTAGGCAGGTGACTTGGATAGTCAAAGGTTCACTAGTGGCTATGTGTTTACTCTATTTGGAGGAGCAGTGAGTTGGATGAGTAATAGGTAGCCCACAGTTGCTTTCTCCACCACAGAAGTAGAGTATATGGCTACTACTCATGTCTCTAAGGAGGTAGTTTGGTTGAGGAGACTGTGTACATGTATTGGATTTGATTGCAGGATCATTTAGATTGGTTGTGATAGTCATAGTGCTATATGTTTGGCAAAGAATCCTATGTATCATGCTTAGACTAAGCATGTTGATGTACAGTATCACTTTGTTTGAGAAATGGTTGCAAATGGATAAATTGAACTGAAGAAGGTAGACACTCAGGAGAATGTTGCAGATGCTTTGACCAAGCCTGTGAGCATAGAGAAATTTGTTTGGTGCAGAGAGGCCATGAGCCTTGCTTCTACTGCCTAATTATTTTATGGTTTTCCTATGGGTATTTACAATGTATGATGTCTACTAGGAGAATGTTAGGATTAAGGTGTTGTCAACCTTGTAAATCCTATGTAATTAATTACTTCTAATATTGTTTGTAAATCACCCATAAGGGATGAAAGGTTTCACCAACAATGATCTTGTTTCAGCTGTATAATTTGTTTATATCCGGTACACGATGTTCATTCATCCACGATGGGGGTCATAGGGGGGTTTATATTTTATTTATATTTTATCATTGTGAATCTAGACTGTTCATCATTAGGTCATAGATCTGATGGTTGATATTTTGTCGATTATCTTGCCCTAGAAGGCAACCCCCTTTTATAAGGATATTTGTACTACATTTTTATCAGATTGGAGAGTAACAAGTGGCACTAGATTGAAGACTAAAGGAGAGAGGAAGTGTATGTATTGTAATCTCATATTTGAAGATAATACAACTTGGAGCCTCTTTTCTTGGTGGAGTTTTTACCTGAAAGAGTTTTCTCCACATTACATACTGTGTTATGTGTTCAGTTCTTAGTGCATGTTATTTCTGTGTAATGGGTTTTGATTTCTATTGTAATCTCCATTGATTATACATTGTTTAGAGTATAGTAAGGTTTGAATCAGATTTCCATTTTGTGGTTTGCACCTTCAATTCTAACAAAACTCAGATAGTGTCCTATAAGCTAGAATACTTCTTCACAACACTATCTTTAGTATTTATCAAATTTTCTCAAAAGCACATGGAAACCTAGCAACAAGAGTAGTATATTGACATCATTAGTACTTTTGCAATTCATTCAAATCACCTCAACAACAACAACTTTAGAAGATATAGTTGACACTAATGCCAACACAAACATGTTGACATTAATGACAACACTGATTAGTACATACTTGCAACAAGGTGTACAACATAGAGGAGTTGTAGAGTTGAGAGACATTAGTATGGAGAACAAGAGGAGTGCAGAGGCAAAAGAATTTGTAGGATACATGGAAACAATACATAATCAAGTCAGGAAACATTTGGAGGAGATGAATAGTAAGTACAAGGAGAAAGCAGATGAGAAAAGGAGACATAAAGAATTTTCAGTTGGAGATGAAGTAATTGTTGCAAGTATGGGCCTAACCGGTGTTGTCATTGATGTCAACATACTCCTATTGCATGGATGTCAAGGATTGCATGAGCTGTGTGCTGAGGATATTAAGAAAATTAGTCTTATCAAAAATAGTGAAGATAGTGAAGCTCTATGAAGTGAAGATCCCAGCTAGATGAAGATCAAAGAATGTGCATCAAAGGGTTTGTATATATGTGTCTAAAGATGATCCAGTCAAGATTTGAGAGGTCTGCATAAATATTTGGAGAAGTTATGGCCATATGAGTAAAATTGGTTCTGGCAACTATTTAGAGGTGACAGAGTGACACAAATAGGTCTGGTGAGATCTGGAAATGCAATATATTATTTTGTGGATTTGGTGGAATGTTTAGGAAGCTAATGTGAATTGACAACTCAATTGGTTCATGGTCTAGAGGTTTGTAAGCATTTATTCTGATGTGACAGTGATGACAGACTATGTTCTTGAGGTTCCAGATGAAGATGCGAATGATTTCAGTAAGCAGAAGTGGTGTGGATGTTCTTGGTGATTCATGCAAGCTTGTGGGGGTCTCTAGATTGTGTCTAGTTTGTGTTGGTGGTCCGCATTGAAGATTAAGCTCATAATTGAATATTTACTCTCAGGTGATGGTGTTCTTCCTAATCATGGTCGATCAGATATTTTACACATCTTGTGGATGATCTTGAAGATGTTCTGTGAAGCATGGCATGTTCCTCAAAGAAGATTGAAGTCCCAGATATGTGTGGCTAATAGTGTGGTGATACACATGAAGTCTTTGTAACAAATTAAGTTGTATTTTTGTAATTTCTCTATAATAAAATAAAGTATGTTGTGCCAACTTTGATGATTATCCCAAAGTCAATGTCTTGTATAAATAAGATTTGTTAAGTCATTTCAAAGTATCCTTGGTGGAGATGAAAAAGTGGTAGAGAGGAGAAGAGCAAAAAGCAGAGCAGAAGTGTTGCACTTAAATGGAACTGTCTCAAGCATGGTGAAGATGCTAATTTCTAGTTCAAGTATGTAATATTTATATTATTATTCTGTAGACAATGTGTCTCTTGTAGGTAGTGGGCCTCTTGTAGGCAGTGGGCCTCTTGTGAGCAGTGTGCTCAGGTAATGAGCCCTAATTGGCAAGTGCCATTTTGTTCATCTTATTCTTTTAACAAAGAATACAATCTTGGGTTAGTCACCCCGTGGTTTTTCCCTTAACCAGGTTTTCCACGTTAAAATCTTGGTGTCATATGTGTTAATGTGTTTCTGCTCTTGAGATATTACATTGTGCTTCCATGATTAAATCATTATTATGTTGTAGAAATATAAGAAGGATTTAAGTGTTTACAGAAAAGAAAGTTTTGGTGACAACTAATTCACCCCCCTCTCAGTTATCTATCCTAAAACCAACACTAATGGTATATCTAAGAAAGGAGAGGTTTCAAGTGGGGACATACAACAAGCTGAAGATGAAGATGTTTGGATCATGTAAGATTCTTAGGAAATGCATATGAAGTGGAGCTACTAGAGACATTGGGTATATCACCTATATTCAACATTGCATACCTATATAAGTATCATGAAGGAGAATCAAGTGACATCATTAAATATGGAATGAAGGATCAATTACCATAACAACAACTAGAGAAGATAGAGGACATTTTGAACAGTAGAATTGGATGTAGTAATAGAGGCAAGCAATATAAAGAGTATTTGGTAAAGTGGAAAGGAAGACTGGAAGAAGATTCATCACGGATTTCTTAGGTTGAGGTAGACCGCCTTGGTTCTCCTCTAGCCCCAGCAAAGTGAGGGACTCACTTTTTCCAACAAACCTAGGTGTCTGATGCAGGGGCATCCCAGGTTGTAGAGAAATCTTGCATCAACCAAAAACATTTTGCTTTCTTTCTTTTCTTTCATTTCAGTTACAGTTCAGTGATTTATAGTTTAACATTTTCTATCACATTTTACCACATCTTCATATCAGAACTCACAGAACAGTACTTAGCATCTACATAGTGTTAGTTACATCATATTTAGATTTTAGGAGATTTGGATTTGTCTACAAAAAGTTATCACTTTCAGAAGATCATCAGCTTTTACAAAACAAAGCATTCTGGCAGTTAGTTGAAGGAGAAGGTTTATGGAGCACTTCCATGAAATGCAAAGCCAAATAAAACATCATACATGGCACATAAGGATCAGATAGATCTTCCTTGAAGTCTACACCAAGTTTCATTAATTTGTGGAGCAATACCATATGTTGTAGGTCGCCCTACATGTTTCTACATGCTACATCATTCATTGGAGTTTGTAACCCCTTTTGGCCAATGCAAAGGATTCTATGAGCTTGAAGATGATATACATATATCTTAGATGCATTAGGAAGTCAATTAGTAATTCTGATAGTTTAGATAAGGTATTTTGTTCTGGGAAGGCACTTCAATGTCATATCTTGCATATCTATTGTAACCGATAAAGTAGGCTTGTGAGCCCTTTGATTGTAGCCTGCATGTTGCTGGAAAATAAGCATTATGATTATTTGATGTATTGAGCATTTGAATCTTCCATTGCATTCTACATGTGTGTTGTTTTCATTGTGTTCACTCTTGCTGCATGGTTTGGATATTTCATTCTTTGGAACCTCCTATCGTGACTACACCATCAGTATATCCTTGTGTTCTAACACAATGTTCCTGATGAGTCACATAGTCCTGAAACCATTTGGAAAACTCTTTTCATGAGGGCTTGGAACATACAAACACCTTCTATATATTAAATTTGATGGAAAATTGTATAAGCATAAAAAAATTTAGACAATTGTCATAGGTATGGGTCAAAGAGTTAGGGAGATGTGAGAATGTCCTCATTCATATGACTTATAAGGTATAATTTAGAATCTTATCAAGTTTTAAGGATTGTCATACCAACCACTAAGAATGTCAAAGTTACCCTAGGACAACAACTAACTCATGTCACTTGATAGAATTTTATCAAGTTTAAGGATTGTCATAACAACCACTAAGAATGTCAACGTTAGCCTAGGAATACAACTAACTCATGTCACTTGATAACCTAGAGGGTTGTTATCTAAGGTCAATTAGGATCACTTAACCAATGTTAAGATCCAAATCATGTAATAGGATTGTCATTAGGATGGGGAACAAAGAAGTTAGTCATAAAATGATATGGTAGTCATCAAGGTCCTAACAAAGTTCATTGCACCATCATCTAAACCTTAACATTGCCTTAACAGTTATATGACCTAGAAGGCCTACCACATCTTACAAATCTAATCTCTTGTCATTTCTATGGACTATTATGCATGAACATCCATAGGAGTTGTTACTAGAAGAAGAGGACCATAGGACTACCACAATAAGGATACAGTTGTGTTGTTCACAATAAGAGAGGGCAATCATCCTAAACTAAGAAGAGAAGAAAATTAACAATCAAGAGACTATCATTAATGATTGTCATGAGCATGTTAACGGATAATTAGTTGTCATCTTATTCATAACACTATCCTATTATTTACAAAAAAGAACCTATAGCAATGAGAGGATAGTCATTGGAGAACCTATCTCAATCCTATAGTCAAGGACAGTCCCATCACACCACTAGATCTACCCCTTCCAAGGGACAGATATTTCAACCATATAATGGAAATACAATGATATGTGTCCTCAAAACACAATCATTTGGCCATGTTGTAATCCTCTCTCCAAACTATCTAGAATCTGAATGGTGTTTGGATAAGCTCCATTTGGTCATATAAAAACCATTTGTAAGGTCTAACATGAAGCAATTCCACATGTTTTGATACCATGCAAGATTGGATATGGATATAGCCACCCAAGATCAAGGGGCTTTATTGAAAGAACAAGAGAGACCCAAAATGAGAGAATAATTCTATTCTATGAAAAGATGTAAATAAATAATTCATTGATTATGATACAAAAAGAAACCGTTGTATATATAGGTAAGGATCAAACATAAAACAACATAAGATTATGACATGTATCTTAATCTTATGACTTGAGACAAAAAGTAAATTGCTTAAGTAAACTTAGCCAAAGTAGTGTAAAAAGGTCCCAAAAAGAAACTAGATAGGTAGAAAACCCTATTCACACCAATAGAAGCACAATTCATAGGGAACTACTTCATATAAGTGGCATTTTTTAGCAATAGTTTTGTTACTATGAAATTAATCTCATGGATAAGGATTTACTCTATGTTTCCATTTATTTTGGGTGGATTCCTATTTATACATTCTTATAAGGGTCATATTTATTTTATCAAAAGCTTATAGGTATGGTTTATGTATATATATTATATGCAACAACATTTAAAAATTGTATACATTTTATTTTACTAAGAATATTAACTTATTTATTTACATTGATCTATTGTCAATAGTTTGTTCTTGTCACTTCATGTTCCAAGGAGGGAATGAGGTCAATGGTGATATCCATTCATTCAGCCCCATTTAAGAATCACTTCACCCTTCCTTATGTCTTGCATTTAGTATCCTCCTAGTACATTATCCTTCGTAGAACCTATCCTACCTATTGCATGTCCTATCCATCACTCCTCTTGATTATATGGGCACATCTCTACAAAGGCCAAACATAGTAAAACATGTCCACTAGAACCAATTTGATCACAACCACCCTGGTAGGAATAGGCCTAAGTAAGTAAGGTGAGGGGTAAATAGCACATGCAATGACCGGGAGAGACTTTGAGAAGAATAACATGCTCAGAGGAAGTGAAATACAAGGGATAAAGGAGGGTAGAGTGATTCTTAAGTGGGGATATAATAAATGTATCTTGACCCTTGATCATTTCTAACTTTTTTCCCTCCTTGCCACATAAGGTGATAAGGATAAAAGGTTGACAAAATAAGGGAAGTAAGTCAAATTTGTTCTCAATAAAATATATTGTATACAAAAATAATCACACAGTATAATCTCTATATGTTAAGGCAATGAATTTACAAGAGTATTTCTAATAAATAATTCTCCTTCCATAGCTTCCTTTGAATTTTGCATATTCATAACATAGAAAAAACATACCTATATAAGAAATAATTTGATATCTTATATTGTACACCTTATAGTTGTCTTGCCCAAGGTGGATATTATTAAAATTAATTTCTTGTAAATTTTACAATTAACTAACAAATGATTCCATCAAAATTATTCTCATATCTTTTATAATGTTTCAAATTGATTCTTATAAACCCATAGCAAAGAATAAGACATTTTTAGTAACATATATGGCTAAAATCATATATGTGTGTATATATATATATCTATATATATATATATATATATATATATATATATATATATATATATATATATATATCTATATATATATATATGTATGTATGTATGTATATGCATATATGTAAATATATATATAAACATGTATATACATATACATGTATATGTGTGTATATATATATATATATATATATATATATATGTATGTATGTATGTATATGTATACATGTATATACATAAGCATGTATATGTATATATATATGTACACACACACATATATATATATATGTACACACACATATATATATGTATATATATACATATAGACATATATACATATATATATACATATATATAGACACACACATATATATACATATACATATATATACATATACATATACATATATATACACACATATATAGACACACACACACATATATATGTATGTATGTATGTACATGTGTATATATGTATGTATATATGTGTATATATTTGTAGTATAAACTTTGTAAGCCCTAGGAGCTGAACAACTATCGAATCAATTTTTTGAAGCCAACAAGGACACCATCCTTAAAAAGACTTGTAAACTGTCATATGCAACTACCCAAAAAGAAACTTTTAAAATCACTACCCACATCTGTCATTAACTAGTATCATGAACTAAAGGTCTAGGGCAAGTTACACAAGCCCCTTCAACCTTGAAATACAAACACAATCACATTTACAATAGATACCATAAACATTACTTGAAGCATGAACCTTAGCCACCTCCTTTGAATTTGCATCCTCACATATTCAAAAACTACTGCAACCACCTCCACTACTAACACCAGCTTTAAGGTTGTGTCCACCTCTTCCACTGCTCATAGAAGACAAACCTGTTGATGCTTGGATACATGTAGATTCTCCAAAATGTAATTAAAATAAACTTCTCCTTGATGAATGCACATCCACAATGTCATCATGAATTAGAAATGAACTAGCTGTAGTTGAAAGAATGGAGAAACAACTAAGCATTTATGTGGCATCAAACATGTTACACCTTCCACAAGTGTTTATAGGGTCTAACAACAAATTTGACATAGCCTCCCAAATACCAACCCTGGGAGCATCATCCATATCCTTGGCCAACTCCCAAATTCTAACTATCTAAAAGTGTAGTTCTAGATTCTTAATCTATTTTCTACAAATGCCATAAAATACACCACCATTTCTTTGATAGAAACTAATACTTTTGTGGCCTCTTCCTACTCATCATGCCCTACTAAAAAATGTACACCATGCCAAACTGATTCAACCTACCACCTCTCCCACCATTTCCAAAATCTATCTCACTAGGAGAATGATGCAGGAACTTCCGGAGATCATAATTTTTGACTTGGATGTGGGTTTTCTATGAGATTTTATGGGTGGATGCATTATGAGGTGGAAAGTGGTTTCGCAACCATCCTAGTGGGTTGGACCCCATCTTGGCACTTTTTGGGGGCTTGAAACTTTCATCTTGGCCCTCAAAATAGCAATTTAGTGTTTTTTCTAGATTTTTAAAAAGTTGCTTTTGTAATAAGTCAAAACTCATGTTTCGAATTTAGAATATTAGTTGGCATTTCATCCTACCTTAGTTTTAGGAAGATTTTGGGAAAAAATAGGATTTTAAAGATATGATTGTAAAATTACCTAAAATGGCAAAATCTGACAATTGTCGAAATCTGCCAAAAAAGGTAATTTTTTATTTTTTTTGTTTTTTGGGGATATAAGAGAGTTTTCTCTCATTGTAGCAGTAGAGTTGATGAATAGAAATTTTTTTATGTTCCAGTCTTCAAATCTTTGGCTCTCACATGATTAATGGCAAAATTGTATTGAGTGTATGTTGTGTACTGCGTCAGAGAACACACCAACCTCCATGATAAGGGATGCCAACTCACAACCATCATTATTCAATACCTCCATCATCAATATATATGGCCTTAAATACATTTCTTAAAATGAATACCAGTCATTTCACCTCCCCCTTTTCCAATCAGTACTTGGATACACAACATATAACATTTGTCCTCCATCCATTATCAATTTATATATTCATATATATGTAAATATATTTATATATATGTATACGTATATGTGTACACACACACACAGTTATCAAATTAATGATCATCACTAATATTACCTCATAATTTCAAGGAAATATGAAATTTCCATAATAAACTTTTAGGAGTGTAATGTCTAAAATTTTAAACTAATAAAGACTAATTATATAATATAATTAGATACAAATTTAGTAATTACATGAAGATCAAATTAGCCTCAAAGAGGATTATTCTAATACTATCCAATGAGGAAGAGGACAATAACTCTAATAAGATCTTAACTAGTTCTATACAAAGAAATTATATCAATTTACAAAGTAAGAACTATAAGGAATAGTAGAAAAACTGTAATATCTGAGAATCTTGAACTAAGATTGCAAAAATAAGTGCAAAATATGAAAGAGATAAGAAATAGGAACCTGGCACTAAAGGGAGGAGGTCTCGACCTATGATGCCAGTGCATCACAAGAGCATTTGCACAGTGTGTTGTTGTCCTCATAGAAATGAGCACTATATGATTTAGTCTGGGTCTGCAACTTCATTTGGTTTGCACATAGGACCAAAATGAATGCCCAACTACACAATGTACATAATAATTGAGAAAACCCTGCATTCAAATTATATAAATGATCTAAAAGGAATTAAATGTGTGTGAGAGAGAATATGTAAACTTCTGTGTGTTTGAATCTAATTTTCCAACTTGCACAACATAGAACATGAAAAAGGGGTTGGGGCTTCTTATGATCTTTCCTTAATCAAGGCCCTATTTAAGTCTTTCGACTGGAATAGTAGTGGGTGCTCTTATTCTAAGTGTGTCTAGGATTTTTGAGCAGTGACAATAAACAAAATAAAATAGAAATATTATCCCTGGTCTACAGGGACCAAATATTCTAGTGTGTAAAATACAAGTAAGGTGATGGTCTACACCATCAATTTTAAAAAATGTAAATAATGCAAAGTATTGAAAAAACAAGAATAACACTATTTCTTCTCAAAGGAACAATGTTACCCAATTTTGAAATAGTAGATAAGGCTACAAGCTCATTGAGGGTAGAAATCTGAAGGTAAACAACTTCAAATGCTTGTGAGAGAGAGCATCTTCCTAGAACCAAACACAATCAAGAGCTCAGAAAGCTAAAAATGGGAGATTTTATAGCATGAAAGAGTAACCAAATATTCAAAGTCTTCTTGTAAGAGCTTCAAGATACCAATCTATAATAGCTTACTTGCAATATTTTATTCAATAGCACATGAGAGAGTAAAAACCAAAAGCCAAGAGAGAAGAATCATTTTTTCCTCAATCTTACATTTCACATGAAAAGAGAGAATTTGGAAGGGTCGGGTATTCTAGAGGGGCCGTTTTACTCTCGCTTGAGTGTTGCCATTGATGGATTCTAGAAAGAGAGAAGGAGAATGAACTTTTATGTTTTTTTTAGGATATTTGGGATGCCATCATGTCACGGAGATGTTTGCACATAGCGCTTGCATCCTAGGATTATTCACCCAAATTTTGCACATGTTCTCACAAAGTTGTAATAAATAAACATCTAGTATAAATTTTCACAATCCTTGGTGTTGGGTAAAATAGGTAAAGGTTTGGGTTAAATGGCCCTATGCTACAAGTGTGGACACTAAAGTGAGCCAAATCATAACATGAAATTGCAAGGGTACACAATTTTCTACATTACAAGGAGTAGTGTTTGTTGATTAATTTAAATTGGGCTTTTATTATATTATAGGAGAACCAAATACTTCCATGAAAATTGGGATAAATATATTCTACACTATCTTTAGTTTGTGATATTATTTTGAAAAATAGTATAAAAGGTATTTGTTATAGTTCTTTACTTATTTTTGTTGATTTTAACCAATTATTTTAATATATTGTAAAGAGTATCTTAGAATCTTCACTACCTATTTAAAAAATAATTGGAAGGTAAGTTAATAAAGTTATTTAATATAATTCTTCTTTTTTATAATGATAAAGTGGTGGGGGTTTGAATGGACCCAAACCCTTATACAATGATAAAGATAAAATTATGAAGACTAGTGAAACAATAAAGAGCAACAAAATGAAACTAGCAGTACTATGGCTGCATTATATCAACAGACAAACACACATAGAAAGTAAAATAAAATGTTCAACCAGCCCAAGGACCAATAGAGAACAACCAAATTAGGGTGGTTTTAAACTAGGATGCTCTAAAGATCTTTGAAAAACCTCAACCATGTTATCATTGGTGCTAAAATCCTTTCATGTAAAGCTACCCTTTCTAGTTGAACCAAAATATCCAAAGGGCCACATGAAGTTCTTTCCCCTGATATTAATTCCCCTTTATCTCTTTGCAACTTAGTCATAGAAGTCACCCTCAAATCCATACAATCCTCAGAATCATTCCCCTTACTTCCATCCTTCAGCACATCTTTAGAAAGAGTATTGCAAGCTCATTAGCGGCATTCAATTAGGATCCTTCCACCTAATCATTGAGAGGTTGGGATGACAAGGCTTGCTCCTTTTTCCTTGAGAAAGAATTTTCTCTGGGTGCTTGAGTAGACTGCTTTCACATGACTTTCAATGGAAAACAACCATAGAATTCTAAGAGAATATCTACTACACCCATATACCAAATTTAGAGGACAAGATAATATACGAAGGGAGAACCCTTTCAACATTTTCATAGGCACAAAATCTTCTAAACAACAATCATTTCCTAAATTTATTGACTACATCCACCATAATGAACTATCCAGAATAATTGCCTATGCCCATTAAGATCTTCTCATCCTAATATTCCAAATGTGTCCAAGGAAGCCTAACCTAGATCAAAAACTTGCTGATGCATTCTTTCTTGGGGTCATGGCCAAGAGACCATTTTTGTTCAAGAAATAAACCATTCTTACCAAGAAACCAAGGGTTATCCAAGAGAGTCCTTGCATAGTCTTTAAGATTCATGAATGATATAATAAAAAAGAATTTGAATAAAGAAACAATCTTAGACTATCCCTTAAGTTTTCATTTATGTATAGCCCACTTTCTAAACACATCAATATTAAGACAAGTTCCACAAAATCTCCCAACAAGAAAATTTCTAAACCTGGTAGTAGACCAATCAATGATAGAGTCTTGAATAGAGAGTAAAGGATTTGACCCATCTACCAACTAATAGTTATGTAGGAAAGGTAAATCCAAAAATATCCATACATAAGTCCACAAATTAACTAGCACTAGGACCAATAGGGTATTCCTCAACATTAGTAGGGTTACAGAAATCTACCACCAAATCTTGTTCTTCTTACACATCTCCCAAATGAATAATGGTAGAGCCTTTAGTACCCTATTGTAATGCCCAAAACATAGCAAGTGAGCTGATAAAAATAACCTAAAGCCTTGTCCTTCCACCAAACCAATGGATAGACCAACAATAACATTAGCAACAACATGTTCAACAATAGCAATGCTTCTAGAAGTGGAAAAACTTGTTACAAGCCCACTAGAGACTAGCATAAGGGATCCAAGGGATGCTCTACTGACAACCCCCACCAAACCAAAGGAGGTACCTTCCAAGTGTTGATAACTGAGACGGGAGGGTGAATTAGTTATCCTAATTAATTTAACTTTTTGTTCTTCTTTAACAACTAGTGCAGCATCAAAACAAATAAGCATCCATAACCATGAAAGCATAAACAAAATCAATACACATAACACAATGATTTTGATGTGGAAAACACTGTTAAGGGAAAAACCACGAGGTGACTAACCCAAGATTGTATTCTCTGTTAGAAGAATAGAAGTACAAAATAGCACTTGCCAATTAGGTCTCACTGTCCGAGCACACTGCTCACAAGAGGCTCACTATCTACAAGGTATAAAGAAAGTAACCAGATACTTGAACTAATGAGAAGCATCCACATATGCTTAGGTTCAGTTCCAATTAGGCTTAATACACTGATCTACTGCACTTCATTCTTTCTCTTCTTTGGTGCTGATGTCTTGTCACATATCGGACCTGTATTACTGCTTCCACACTACTCTCTACTTTTCTTCACACTTCACAACACACCACACACTCCTCATCAAAATCCATCTGGTATATATATCCGCACAAAGGATTTCAACATCTTTCTAGTTGGCATCTAGAATACTCAATATTTTCCCAAACTCTGGTATGTCGACTGAATCCTTGCTTGCCAAGTGATGTGTATCAAAGAGATGCTTATAGAAGTCATCAATCATGTTGGCCAATCATGAATGATCCCTTAAGAAACTTGATTACCATCAATATCTCATCTGGATTAAGGTTTGAAGCTCTGTTGGTCAGTTCTTCCTCAGTCTATTCTACCAAACAGGAATCCAACACTTAGGTGTTCATATCTTTTCACTCTTACATCACCGGAGGCTCAATCTCTGGAATATATTAGTCATGTACTCCTCTTGACTTCCCCAAGTCTGCACTTTACTGAGATACTTCCTCTAAGAGATCCGGACCTGATTATCAGACCTTGCTGCATGCTCTATTCTTGGTCACCAGACCAAAATACTCTTCAATCTATCTTCTGGTATAAACACACCATGTCCTGTGGATGTGTGGGATGAACTTTGTTGCCATCAATGACAACACTCATGAATCCACACAGTGTCTCTTGCCAACAATCTCCCCCTTTGGCATTGATGGCAACACTTAGTGAAAAATGACTAAGTGTCACACTACACTCCCCCTTGGTTGATGCTCTGTTCTAATGTACACTTTACCGGAGCTCCCCCTTAGATAGATTCCACATTTTTCATTGGTCCTCACTCCCCCTTTGACATCAATGGCAAAGGGTAGAATCTGCACACCAAAATTTTGAAAAATCCAACTATACTTAGCTGCATAAGTATATATACATGTTATACTTTACATATACTGAAGTGTATTTACAAAAGTTTTCTTCAACTGGACAAATTATGTTGCCCAACTCTGCTTCATCCTATCTAAAATTGAGATGTGACCACTCAAGAGGAATGAAAAATCTTCTATCCTCTTTAGATCTGTCGGATCATTGGTCCGGGCTGTGGTCTAAGCATCAATTAGGGCCTCATGCATGGCCTATAATTTAGGGATAATTATCCCTCTAGGTTTACCCATCCTACTTATTATATTCTTCCTTTCCTTTTCAAGTTTCTTTAGTTCATTTAGAATTGTAATAGTGTGACATTCCTGGTTTATTATGGATGTGGTGAGAGGATCAAAATTTTGAGATACACTTGATAGTTTATCCTCTTGCTCTTTCACTTTCTTCTCAATATCCTTTGTCACTTTAGACCAAGATAAACAAAATTTATATATTTCTCCACCATCTTTAAGAGCATTGTCTAAGCTCTTTATCCCAATATCCATAGTTCTCCTATCATTTGTTATTAGCCCTTGTACTTCAGAGAATCTCTTACCCAAAAATTATTTCTGGACTTTCTCTTCTGCTACTTTCTCTAAAGAGTCAAAGTGTGTATTAACAGAATTTACAAGAGACTTTAGATTACTGGATGTGGAGGCCGAAGGATCCTTTTGGAAGGATGGCATGATTTTCTCTAGCACACCAGATGCAATCTCTATTAGCTCACAATCTTCTATGTGAGACTTCAGAAGCTTTTCTTTTGCTTTGGCTTGAGCAAAAGATGCTACCTTCATTATCTAGACCGGAGAGAGGGAATCAAAATTGAATGGCCCTTGAAGTAGCTCCGGTTCATCTAATTCCATCATTTCTTTTGTCAAGAAGTCCTTGACTACTTCTGCAGTGTCTCTTGCTAGAGACAGATTTTTCTTCCCTTCTACAGCCTCAGCACTATCACTTGTGGTCTTTTCTATTTGACCTTCTTCTCTTCCCTTCACCTCTTCTCCTTGATTGATGCTCTCTTCTTTTCTTTCTTTTCCTTCAATTATGGAGTCTACAGGGGGATATGGAAGAGAGGTGTCTACTTCTTCATGAACTTCCTCTTCCAGAACGGAGGAATCTAAGTCCTTAGCTTTCTCTTTACTTGTCTCCTTTGTCATCCATGGAAGAGGGCTCATCACATAAGTCCTCTATAATAGGAATATCAAATCTTTTATAGGCATTTTAGAGGATGTCTTCAGTCTCTTTAGCCACCTGATCAGTCTCTTTGAGCATAAGCTTATTCATTCTGGATTTGCTCTAGAACTCGTCCTTGCAATCTTTGAAGATCATGCTCATTTTCTTTGGAGTGATGGAGGGATAGAGTTGGATAGCAATCTATTCTTTGATCTCCAAGTCCTTGCCTTGGCATTGTTCTTTCTTATTTCAAGTTCCTTCTCTAGGCTTTTGGGAATTAAGGAGATGATTTTAATGAATGCTTTGTTGTAGATATTTAGATACCTGATTGTAGCTTCTTGCAGGATCTTTTGATCAACTTCACTATAATCATCATAAAATTCAGTCATTGGTTTCAAGTTCCCATCCACAGTGACTGATTTAATGATGTCATCAATGCAGAGAGTAGGCCTTTCAATGAATTCTTCTGCCTCTTCTTCCTTGTTATGACCAGTAGAGGGTTCACCGGATGTTTTCTTCTTCTTCATTTTCTTGATCTTCTCATCTGATTCTGTCTCTTCATCATCCTTCTGACTGATGTAAGACCTTGTGGCCTTTGTCTTAGTTCTCTTCTCTCCCTTTTCTGGATGTCTTGACTTCTGGTTTTGATGCTTTTTGGCTCTTAGAGGTGGTAGGTGCAGAGCTCTTGGAGGATCTGGTCCGAGAGGGGGTTTGCACTAGAGCACTTTTTTTTTCAGTTTCTTGCCTTTCTTTCTCTACCCTTTCCATCTTCTCTCTGTTGGCATCAACTGCCTCCTTTGATATTCCATGCCTCTTGGTGAATTCTTCTACGTCCCTTCTCACTTTTCTCTTGATTTCAGGATGTCTTAGTTCAACATGAACTTTTACACTTAGTTCTTGGTAGGTTCCAAACCTTTCTACCTTAGGGTCCTTGGGCTGACTCAGTAGATGTTGGATATGTAGCTCTATGATTTTCTTATCAACCTCATACCCCATTGGCATGATCCATACTACTCTTGGTTCCACTACCTCCATTAGACATTGATCAATGTCTACCATAAAACACACTGTATCCTTGTATTTCTCAACCAAAGATTGGGGGATTCTTTCTCTGGCCTGCATCATGCTTTGGATGTTTTTGAAGTAACCCCACATAGCTATATTTTGTGTCTTGGCATCACCAATCCCATACATATAATCCCTGATTTGTATGGCAACAGGTCTATCATTTTGCCCTATCCAGCCACTAGTTCTAGGTAGCTCATTCATATAGTAGAAGAATAGGCAAAGTATCAGGCCACCATACTTGAATGAATTCTTTTTATCCTTTATTTTCTGCAAATTCTCTAACAGTTGGTTCAAGAGAAGCTCACAAAGATCATAGTCAGCATTTTTTCTTAGCATCTGATAAGTAGTGTAAATTGCAGTTTTGGGTACTAAATTTTCCCTGCTAGAGTGATATATCTTGTAACCAATTATCATGGAGGCAAACTTGATATCCGGATCAGTGATATCTTCTATTGTCATTGCTCTCTTGTCAAATTTTGATCCAATAGCCTCACTCATAGTTTGGTTTTTGACTGATTTGAGAATAGGTAACCCACCAGATGAGTGCAATCCAATAACCACCCTAATTGCATCCTTGGTTATCTTGAATGGCCTCATCAACCACATAAAGTTGTCATGCATTTTTCTCAGAACATACCGGACCCAATCATCTTCAGTAAAATAGGGGAAATGAATGTAATGTCCTAAATGCTTATCCCGGATGGCCTTGTACTGAGGTTTGAGTTCAAATGATTCATCTATCAGTTCCTTGTGGTAGATATCCATCAACTTGGATTCCCCAAATTCTTCAATGTTTGCGTGTATGTAAACCCTAACATCTTCTATATGCAGAATTCCATGCAGAATACTAGAAAAGGCGCCTAGGGGATCAACTTCTAGGGATTTATAGGGATGTTTTTTGAATTTTGGGCACGGGCTATCAGTGATCTTCACAACATTCAGAGTAGCCATCTTTCAAAGATTCAGAGAGAGAGAAATTCAAGAGCGGAAAATACCTTTTACACTTCTAGGGTTCACGATATGAGCCGGATCGGATTGCAGGATGAATCAACTTCTGCGGTTGATCTTTGAGAGGTTTGAGACAATTTAGTTACAAAGCTCCTTCTCTCTTCTTCTTGAATGCAAATGTACGAATGATGAGCAAAAGAACCCTTATATTTCTGTGAAAACCCTAATTTCACATTGCAATAAATGCACAACTTAAGTCATTTCGGTTGCCTTGTTCTCCTTGTTCTGAGAAAGATCTTTTCTGGATCACTGAGATGCACTTAGAGTTATTCTCGGTGATTATTGACAATCTATCTTCCTTTCTCCAATCAATTCATCTAACCCCAGATCAAGATTCCTCAATTTTGAATCATACCAGATCTAACTTTGAAAATCCTGCTTCTTACCAGATGATTGTTAAACTGGATTAATCTTGGAAGAGTAACCTCTTCTAAACTTCTTGTGGATCTTCTATATCTTTACCAAGGCTTATTTAGATGTTTCTCTGAGAACCCTTTAATCCACAACTTTCCATGTACCAATTTCAGGCACCAATTAACTGGCTGGGGGAATTTGTTTTCCTTTTTGACTCCCCCTGAGCCAGAGCTCATCTATTTAGTTTTTGAAAGGAATATCAACACCAGATTCTAGTACAGATCCATCCTAAACATTTTCTGTACTCCTCTTCACCCAAATCTTGTTCATCTCCCTTTGAATTTCATCCACATTCACTTTTCCTTTTCCTTTGTCTTGGTTTTGATTATGATGCACCAGACCCTTTTTGTCATGAATCTTACTTCTGCAGAATTTGGCAATATGACCGGATCTATTGCAATTGTAGCAAACAACATTTCTTTGCATATTTGACTAATATCCTCTTGACCTACACTGATTAGCCATATGTCCCATTCTATTGCATGCAAAGCACCTATCATTGAATGAATTGTTCATTTGCATATTTCTACACTCATGAGATTTGTGACCATACCTTTTGCAATTAAAACACTATCCAGAGAAGGATGAATTAGTCTAATTCATTCTTCTTCTGCACTAATTTGCTTTATGACCAAAGTTATTGCAATTGTGGCAGTATCCATTGAAGGATGGATATCTTTGAGCATTTGGTTTCCTTACTAGAGGTCTTCTAGGCCTGTTCCTTGGATTTCCTGATCTAGAGTTCTTCTGACTGGATCCAGAGCTTTCACCTTTCTCATACCCCAAGCCTTGCTTGTCATCTACCCTCTTTTGGCTTTCAAG
Source organism: Cunninghamia lanceolata (assembly GCA_027924645.1). Classification (NCBI taxonomy): domain Eukaryota; kingdom Viridiplantae; phylum Streptophyta; class Pinopsida; order Cupressales; family Cupressaceae; genus Cunninghamia; species Cunninghamia lanceolata. Next base: position 4,540,626 of record BSBN01001064.1, read on the forward strand.
AAGAACTTCAAGCTGAGCAAAGCTTATCTTAAATTTCTCTTTGTATTCATTTGTTGTTTGAAGATCCCTTTTTAGAGTGTCAATCTGATTCTCAAGTTGTTCTTCATTATCTCTAGCTTCTTCAAGACCAGATTCCAAATGCCTGATTATTCTATCCATTTTGTGGCAGTCTTATGACTTCTACTTGAGGGATTGTTTTAGATTATCTTTAGTCTTTCTTTTCTCTTCAATTTCTTGGGTGAATTTCATAACCCTTGATTCCATTTCATGTCTTACCATAATGACCTCTTTTGATAGTTTCTCACATAATTTGTTCTTCTCATTCAGATCTTCATTAGTATCATTGGCTTCACTTTGACTTGCTAATTGTTGATGAAGTTCCTTTCTCTTTTTCATAGAGATAATCAATTTCTCCTTTAGTTCATTTATGAAATCATCAGCTTGTTTGAGTCTTCCCCTCAAGTTATCGACTTCAGAGTGAGATTGCTCAAGATCATCAAGGGTGGACTGAAATTGTTCCCTCATACCATACATATCCATTAGAATTCCCAGATCTTCCTCAAGCTGTTAGGCTTTGTTTGGAGGAACTTGGCTCTGATACCAATTGTTGATAATTGAGAGGGGGGGTGAATTAATTATGCTAATTAATTTAACTTTCTATTTTTCTTTAACAACTAGTGCAGCATCAAAACAAATAAGCATCCATAACCATGAAAGCAGAAACAAAATCAATACACATAACACAATGATTTTGATGTGGAAAACCATGTTAAGGGAAAAACCATGGGGTGACTAACCCAAGATTGTATTCTCTGTTAGAAGAATAGAAGTACAAAATGGCACTTGCCAATTAGGGTTCACTGCCCAAGCACACTGCACACAAGAGGCTCACTGCCTACAAAAGACTCATTATCTACAAGGTATAAAGAAAGTAACAAGATACTTGAACTAATGAGAAGCTTCCACATATACTAAGGTTCAATTCCGGTTAGGCTCAATACACTGATCTACTGCACTTCATTCTTTCTCTTCTTTGGTGCTGATGTCTTGTCACATACCGGACCTGTATTACTGCTTCCACACTGCTCTCTAATTTTCTTCACACTTCACAACACACCACACACTCCTCATAAAAATCCATCTGGTATATATATCCGCAAAAAGGACTTCAACATCTTTCTAGTCGGTATCCGGAATACTCAATATTTTCCCAAACTCTGGTCTGTCAGCTAAATCCTTGCTTGTCAAGTGATGCGTATCAAAGAGATGCTTATAGAAGTCATCAATCATGTTGGCCAATCATGAATGATCCCTTAAGAAACTTGATTACCATCAATATCTCATCCGAATTAAGGTCTAAAGCTCTGCCGGTCAGTTCTTCCTCAGTCTATTCTGCCGAACAGGAACCCAACACTTAGGTGTTCATATCTTTTCACTCTTACATCACCAAAGGCTCAGTCTCTGGAATATATTAGTCATGGTACTCCTTTTGACTTCCCCAAGTCCGCACTTTACTGAGATACTTCCTCTAAGAGATCCGGACCTGATTGTTGGACCTTGCTACATGCTCTTTTCTTGGTCACCTAACCAAAATACTCTTCAATCTATGTTCTGGTATAGACACACCATGTCCTACAGATGTGTGGGATGAACTTTGTTTCCATCAATGACAACACTCATGAAGCCACATAGTGTCTCTTGCCAACACCAAGGGGCATATCGAAGGTAGGAACACCAACCAAAGTCCCACCAACACCTAGTTTTCTTGTTACACAATCATTGTCTGCACTTGAATAGGGAGGGAAAAAATTACCTCTCCAACTTTTTCATGAAACAAATGACATGCCAATCCTATTATGCCATACATTATCCCATAAAAGGAAGCCTTTACAAATACCCTTAAGTGGAGAAGAAGCACCAAATGACTCCCAAACGTTCATTGAAATAGAGCATAAAAACACAAATGCATTCATCTTCTCAAACTTCATAGCAACAAGGCTTGGTGACACTTTTGAGATAGTAGAAGAGACCCTTTGAACACTTGCAATCTATTGGACCTCTAACCAAATATTAAGTAGTTATTCATCATCATCCTCATCCTAGCTACAACACTATTTGTTCACCACACTATCCTCTTTATCCTCATCATCTTCATCATCCTCCCTTCCTACTACATCCCACACCTTCTTTCTCACCCCAAATTCAAACTTCATGTTCTTCATTAGCACCCTTTTTTCTTTGGTTTTAACAAAAAATAATATTTTTAAAATTTAGACAATAAAAGTGTCATATTAAAGATGGGTCAAAATGATTTTTCATAAACTCAAAATGACTAAATTGAGGGGACACAAGGTAGGTATCACTCATGTAAGGGACAATTTTTTTTTAAATAATTTAGAAATTTTCTAAAAAACACATTATAATATAACCATGTTATAATGTATTTAAAAAAATTGAAGAAAAATACAACCATCTCTTAAAGAGATATTACAACTATAATGTAAGTTTTAATTAAAATAAAATGAGAAAAGAGTAACATTAGTGGAGACAACCAAGTAAACCAACAAACATATTTGTTATACTAATGAAATAATTAGTGAAGTCATGATAAAGCACAATTTGTATTTAAATGGTTTATCATTACCACAAATGTTTTATTTTATTTTGGGGGACAAAATTAAACCTATAAATCTTGTAGATAACTGGCAAAAGGAAGAAAATTAAATAGACAAAATACATTTGTACACATGTAATTGTGATTTTTTGGTCACATTGATTGCGGATGGTGTAGGAATGAATTAAGTAGAGATATAAATCTCATTATTGATAATAGATACAAATTCATATAACTTTTTCTACATAGGGGAGCATGTCTCATCTCTGAGTCTTCTTTGTCCCTTGTGCAATTTCATTTACTGCTATTGTGAGATGCCCTATATACAATTTTAGGAAGCATTTTTGGAGAAGGATCCCACCTAACAAAAAAACATGCCAATACAATAATTAGTATTTATTAGTAAAGTTCCCTCTAGTATATATGTCCTATTAAATGTGAGGTAACAATTTATATATACATACATGCATATATACCTACATATATATTTGACCTTCTACTAAGAGAGGAGAAGAAAACGGGAGAAAGTGTGGAGGTAGATGCCTGTGAAAGTCTATTCATGGGACAATATTGTAGAGGGTGAATAGAAAATAAATCATGGAAACCCTCATGGCTTGATCAAGGATTTGTTTTAAGATTCATTGCACAAAGATTCAAGGAAGGAAAAGGTTGCAAGTTTAGGAGGTTCTCATAATTTATTTGGAGAATAAAAATAGAAAAAGTAGATAAGAAAGCAAGCATAGTGATTTTAATAATAAAGGAAGATGTGTGATTAGATGTGATTCAAAGTGAACTAGATCTAATGATTTTAAAAGGGGAAATGATTTTTTCAAAATGTGAGGTTCTAAAAAGATGATGGTTACTCTGATGGGTCAAATACTAGACGTAGGTTTTCAAAGGCTCTCTCTATGACATAAGGAATGGAAATAAAACATAAAATCAAAGAGAGATTTTTTGGAAAGAAATAGAGATCACAACCCTACAATTGGACTATTAGATCTACCTTTAGTAGATAAGATAAATGATATTAAAGCTAAAGCCTTAATATCTTAATTCTAGAATTTGAGATCAGCTAGATCCACTATTTTGAATTGCATGGGAGAACACTGGAAATCAGTTTTTGAAACATGTTTTTTTTGGCAAAGGATTTTTTAGTATTGTGTTCATAAATGAGAAGATGATAAATAAGATTATTAATGATGGATCTTCGTTTTTGAATGGGTTAGGCTTATTTATTTATCCATGGAAACCAAATTTTGATCCTTATTCGACACATATAAACCTTGTTCCTATTTGGATGAGACTCCTCAATCTTCCTAAAAATATTGGGATTTGAATGTTCTTAAAAAATTTGTAAATGTACTAGGAGTTTTTCATAAATTTGATGAGGACATGGAGGCAAAGGGTCTGAGACTATATGCTAGAATTTCTGTTTTAATAGATGTTTTGAAGAAACTTCCTAAATAATTAAACCGAAATTCTCAATTAGGATTTTGGCACCAAAAAACTTATGTTGAAAAACCAAATCCATTTTGTTTCAAGTGCCATATGTTTGGTCATTTGTTTAAGAACTACACAACTCATAATTTATTCTTTTTAGATCTTAAGAGTCCAACTTCTAGAGATTAGATACAAAATGTGACCAAATCTAATTCTGGGGTGCTAAATATTCGAACATTGGAATATGAGGTAAAAAATGTACGTAAGTATAATCCTAAAGCTACAAAAAAGGGAAAGGAGGCGTTGAACATGAATTATTATGTATAGAAGATAGTGATACTAGATGAGGGGTTAGCCAAGAATAATGATGCTCTGAACTATAGAAAGGATATAATGGGATTGTGTACTACAGAGGCAAAAGGGAATGAAGAAGATGGAATTCCATCTTTGAAAGACAATGAAGAATCACTAAATATGGTTATGGAAGCTACTAAAAATAGAATAAGTATAGCTCTCTTAAATTTGGCATCTAATAAGGATTCTTCTGAAGAAGACCTAAACAATTTGGCTAATGTTTTTTTGTAGAAAATTGGAGGTGAACTCTTGGAAGAAAGATGATGTGATGGTAGAGGATTTTGAGATGGATTCTATTGGGAAATTATCTAATTCATAGACAAAAGCAATGGGAAAATTTAAAATTTCTTTTCAATCTAAGTTTAAACCAAAGGGAAGAAAGTCAAATCAGAGAAAAATTCAAGAGGAAGTAGAAGCTAGATTTCAATTTAGTCTTGATAGAAATCTAAGATCTACATCGAGGAGAGTTGGAAACTCACCTTAAGAGAAATGAAGGTTTTTTCTTGGAATGTTATGGGCTTAAATATCCCTAACAAAATATGCTTAATTAAGTGTCATTTAGTACTATGTAGAGCTGATATTTTAATCCTAGAAGAAGCTAAATCAATTTTGATAATACAAAAAGCCTTTTTGATCAGTGCTATTCTTGGAAGAATTGTTTTGTGGAGTCTATTGGAGCAGTGGGTGGTTTAACTATTTCTTTGGTCAGAAAAAGTTTGAAGCTAGATTTGATATCCTTTGGATCTAATTGGATATTAAATAAAGTAGTTAGTCTATCTTTTGATCTTCAATTTTGGTTAATCAATGTATATGGTCCTTCTAATATGGTCTAGAAGAAGATGTGGATTATTTATCAAATTTCTTTTGTCATCTTAGAAATATGATTTTTATTCTCGGAGGTGATTTTAATGCAATTTACAAAGCAGAGGAAAAATTAGATGGGATGGTTTAGTTATCTAAATCATAGATGTATTTTATGGATTTATTGATAATAATGAGTTGTTTGATGTCCCAAGAATTAATGTTGTGTTCACATGATTGAATAGAAGATTAATTTTTTCTCATATAGTGAAACATCTTGATAGGTTTATTCTTTCCTCTTCTTGGATTTAAAAATATTGGCTTTTCTTGTAGCATACTTCCTTATTATGGATCAGACAATTCCCATAATGTGTATAGTCTTTGAGGATAAAGCCTTAAAAAAAATGCTCTTTTAAGTTTGAGGTAATGTGGTTTTGAGAAACATTTTTTTTTAATCTGTTAGAGAATTGGTGGGGTTCTTCTCCTAAAATTAAAGCCTCAAAAATATTAAAACTGTGTTCAAAACTAAGATATATTAAATATAAAATTAGGGATTGGAATAGAACCTCTTTCAAGAATATATTTGAAGAAAAGAGAAGGTTAGAAGAGGAAATGAAAACTCTTAATGAGTGGGTGATATAGTATGGTATGAACCAAGATTCATTTCTAGTAGAAAGAAACCTTTTGGAATAGCGGCAAGAGATCCATGCTCATGATGGAGTATTTTGGAAACAAAAGTCAAGAGAATTATGGCTAGAAGAAGGTAATAGAAATATGAAAAAATTTCATTCCTCTATTAAGGTTATAACATCATTCAATCAAATCTCACATATTAAGACGTTGGATAACTAGTCCATAACAAATATTGTTGATATACAAATGGAAGTAAGTTTCTTTCAAAATTTACGAAATGAAAAAAATGACATCAATTCATAGAGATATAGAAGACCAAATTTTGAATCATATCCCAAGCTCGATATCTAATTTGCAAAATAATTCCTTATTGGCCCCCCTTATCTAGGAAGAAACTAGATCTGTGATATTTTCTATGCAAGGTGAAAAGGCTCTAAGTCCTAATGGGTTTCCACCAATATTCTTTATATTGGAAATTTTTGGGGAAGGATGTTTAGTTAAATGTGGAAGCAATTAGAAGAAATAAAAAAGATTCTCAAGGAACTAAATAGTACCTTCATTTCTCTTATTCCAAAGATGAACAATATTAACACTTTTATAGATTTTGGTTTAGTATCCTTGTGCAATACTATATATAAGATAATTACCAAAGCACTTGCTTGTAGTCATAGTGTTCTAATTTTGGATATCATCTCTATGGAGAAAGGAGGTTTCGTATCTAGTAGAGAAATTTACAGAGTTTTAATTTCCCATGAGGTTATTCATACTATTCAAGAAGATAGGATTTTATGGCCATGGAAATTAAACTTAATATGATGAAGGCTTACAATAAAGTCAAATGTTCTTTATTTTAAAGTACTAAACAAATTTTCCTTCAATCCTAATTGGTGGAAATTGATTTTTTCTTGTATCTCCTTACTTATAATTTTTAGTTTTGGTGAATGGTTCTTCAATAGGTTTCTTTCAATCTTCCTAGGGATTAAGATACAAGGATCCTATTTTTCCCTTCTTTTACATAATTGTGCTAGATGCATTAAGTATAAGTATAATGGCTAAACATAATTTGTGGAACTAGAGGTGGATTAAAGTGGTAGAAAATGTGGCTCCAATCACCCACTCTCTTTTTGTTCATTATACCCTATTCTTTGGTGTGTTTAATTTTGTGGAAGCTTCCTCAATCAATAAGATCATGTCACATTATTACAAAGTTTTTGGGGAAACAATAAATAAAGGTAAATCTAAGATCTTTTCGTCAATACTCTAACAATTATCACGGGCATAATTACTAATTTGTTGGGCCTTAAAAAGAGTTTCTACCATGCACTTATCTTGGCATTCCTCTTTTCTTGGGTAGGAGTAAGACTAATTTTGGGGATCGGTTGTTATCATGTAGATTCATACAAAGCTCTCCTCTTATAAAAGTAGATGGATTACATTGGAAACTACAATTCTTCTTATTAAATCTATGTTATTAGTCGTTCCCATTTATATGATGTCACATCTACTTATGCCTTCTAAGGTCCTAAACTCTATCACAAATATTTTAAGGTATTTTATTTAGAGTGGTAAGGGTGATAAGTCTAAATTGGCTTCATTGTCTTGGGAAAAAGTTTGCAAGGTAAAACCTTTTGGTGGATCTGGGATTAGGGACATGTTGCTTAGAACATTGCTTTGGGTGCTAAATTGGCATGGAAAATCTATTCTTCACATAGGTCTAAATGATGTCAAATTTTATAAAATAAATATTTGAACTCTTCAAATTGCTCTCATATTTTTAGAATCTCTAACGCTCTAGTAAGATCTAGTATGTGGAGTTTTATCATCACTTGTGTAAAAAAAAATTCACTTTTAATTTACATCATGGGTTATTTGTAATGGGAAGAAAACACTTTCTAGCATGATTAATGTAATGGCTATGAGGTACTAATAATAGATTAGATATTGATGAAGCTAAATCTTTTTTTTAGTAGAATGGGGAATGGAGTCTAGGATTATTTTGAGATTTATTGGTCTAATAACCTTCCTATTATTAAATAGAAAGATTTCTCTTTGTGTCCCTTTTTAGAAAACCAAAAAAACATTTTAAGGGATATCATTTCAACGAGGAAGATTTTTGTTCTATTCATGATGATGAATTAAGGTGGATGGGGTCTACTAAAAGCTCCTACTTAGTTAAGTTAGGATATTTTTGCCAACTACAACCTACACTCAAACAAAATTGGCTCCTAAAATTATGCTAGGATAAGTTTTGTTTACCAAATTCTTGATCTTTCTCTTGGCTACAAATTCAAAATAAAGTCCTCATGGGTGATAGATTGTAAAAATTTGGAATTATTGCTGATTTTAAACTCCCTATATGTGAAGAAGAAAATGAATCAATTGATCAACTCTTTCTTCATTGTAGGTTTACTTCAAAATGTTGCAGTTGGTTATGGGATCATCTTCAACAGAAAAATGCTTTTCTAAAGACCTTACTTCAAATGTTCTCAAGTTGTCATATCCTTTATCAAAACTCTACTTTTGGATGCCTATGGAAGGTTTATCCTTCATTGTTAATATGACATATATAGAGGGAGAGAAACTTAAGAATCTTCAAGAATGCTCCTACTTCATGGGATATTGTGATTTATAAATTAGAATTGGTAATTTTAGAGACCATTATATATTCAGTCATTCATCACTCTCAACATAATAGAAGCTTTTCTTCTTGGACTCTATTATTCAAAATAAATGGCCACTTGTTAATGTCCTCCTTCTCACAGTGCAATCAAATTGAAGAAAGTCAAATATCTCAAATTAAATGTCAAATAGTTACCACATCCTTCTTCTCTCATTAAGATTAATTTTGATGGAGCCTCAAAGGAAAACCCAAGATTATTAGGTGCAAGCTACATTTTACATGATCAAGGTGACAGAGTCTTATTTATAACCTCAAAAAAAACTAGCAAGTGGTTCAAATAATGAGGTAGAAATTGAAACTTTGTCTTTGGGTCTAAAAATTGTAGTTAGGGGAAATTATCCCAGAGTCATCATTAAAGAAGATTCAATGTCCATGATTCGTGTTTTAAAAAACAACAATACAATTAGTCTCTTGGAAGCTTTCAAACATGATGGATTTATCCTAGAACTTGTTAATTGAGTTTCAATATTTTGAATATTGGCATTGTTTTTCTGAGGCTAATGGCTAGTAGATAGACTAGCCAATTTGGATATTGAAAGAGTTTAAATATTTAGAAAGTTCCAATATTCTTGAATGGGATGATGTGGCTCTATCATCTATTGCATTGAATGAACTGGTGAAAGCTTCTACCATGTTGGATGACAATCTCTAGGAATTCTCTTCTTAGGAAATTTCATGATCATCATAGAACTCAAGTGGTCAAATCATTGTTTCTAACACTAGCTTTGTTTTTAGTGTAGGGTCAGACTAGGTCAGACAATCCTTATTAACAGTATTACAATCTCTCTCCAATGCCAATGGATGATTGTATTTATGTAAACTGGCTACTCTTTGCCCAATACATTTTAAGGATGATGATTCACATGGGGTACAAAATTTTCAGAGATCTTCTATATTATGAAATTACTCCTTGGCTTCATATTATGAAAGGCATTGTCGTTTGTGGGAGATCACTTGATTTCATTCATCTAGAACTCTAAATGATGAAATCAAACAAGGGGGTGACTTTGCCTCACTTCTTTTGGGAGAGCCTAGAACCCCATCCTTTTAAAAAACAAAAACTTAGTAGAGTTTTCCTATTGCCTTGTGCTTCTATTGAGGAAGCTATTCTGATTATTGTGGGTGATGAAGGGGGTAAATCATAAAACACACCATAATAGAAATCTCACACAGAAAATAGAATGATATTTTATTAATATGGGAAAAACATTACAATACAGAAGCTCAAATACAATCAGAGGATGAATCCCCTACAGGCTGCAACACATTACAGCTCCCTCTCTCAAGACTCTAGAATCTTCAGCCTTCTATAACCCCAAATCAACTAGGGTTTCTATTTACCTGCCTTTTCTTGACTCTACACCTTCCCTCTTAACTCTACTACCCCAAGGGTTCCCCAAAATGGTCATATATAGCCATTTTTGGCAGCCACCAACTTAATTTTGAAATGTGCATCTCCCTCCAAAAATAGGTCAACTTTGCGGGGCCATAACTTTTGATCTGACCATTGGATTTTCAATTATAATATCTTTTTAGAAAGCTCTCAAAAAAATGGTTGTGCAAAAGGAGTACCTAAAGGTAGACTACTTGTGTTTCCCATCAAATTTTGGGCCCATCCGGAGACTCTAAGTGCCTCAAATTTGACTTTGAATATTTCAATAGGATTTTTGGAATTTGAAATTTTAATATCTCACAAATGACAAATGATATTGAAGTGATTTCTTCACCGTTAGCTTCAATTTACCATTCTGGAGGTCCATCTCAGATTTTGTATCCAACCATGAACAAATACATACTTACTAAAAACAGTAACCCTGCCAAATTTAGCCCTTATTGAAAAGAAACAACATTTATTTTTGGTTGATGCAAGATTGCTCTTACACCCTGGATGCTCCTGCATCAGACACCTGGGGTAATTTGAAAAGTGACCCTATCACTTCTCATGAGTTAAAGGGAAACCAAAATGGTTAACCTCAGTCTCAGATAACCATGATGAATCTTCAATAGGTCTTCCTTTCCATTTCACCAAGTATTCTGTATACTACCTATTTCTTGTACTCTTACCCACATAGCTATCCAGAATGCCCTCTATCTCCTTCTCTAAAGTAGATGCTAGAATGTCCCACTGTGTACCTTTATCAAGTCCATCATCATGATACTTTGTCAAATCTGAAATGTTGAACACTGGTGAAATATTGATGTCATCAGGCAAATCTACCTCAAATGCATTTCATGAACCATGTTTCTTCAAGATTCTACATGGTCCAAATTTCCTCATCTTCAGCTTATTATATGTACCAACTAGAAATATTTCTTTTCTCAAGTGAACCATGACTTCACCACCCTCCTAAAACTCCTTATGTCTCCTCTTCTAATCTGCCTTAGCCTTATACTGAGAATTCATCTTATGGATATGCTTTCTTACCTCTTCATGCAAATTGTTCATGTGCTCAGCAAAATTTTTAGCTTTAGCACTACTCTTCTCCCCCTTATCCATCCTCCTCAATTCAGAAGCAGTTCTTGGGCTACTCCCATATACAACCTAGAATGGATTTACCTATGCTCCTATTGATAGCATTTTTGTAAGCAAATTCTACTTGTGGTAAAATTAAATCCCATCCCTTGGGCTTATCTCCTACTAAGCATTGTAGCAGGCTACCCAAACTCCTATTCACCACTTTTGTCTGTCCATCAGTTTGTGGATGGTGTGCAGAACTGAACTTCAAATTTGTCTTCAACTTCTTCCACAATGTCCTCTAGAAATAACCAACAAACTTGGTATCTCGATCTGAAACTATGCTCTTAGGTAGACCATGTAGTCTCACCACCTCCCTGAAAAATAACTCTGTCATATGAATAGCATCATTAGTCTTCTTGCAAGGAATAAAATGGGCCATCTTTGAGAATCTGTTGACCACCACAAAAATGGAATCATGTCCTCTCTGTGTCCTTGGTAAACCAAGAACAAAATCCATACTAATATCATCCCATGGCTTCTCTGGTATAGGTAATGGCTGATATAGCCCTGTATTCTGACTTGTTCCTTTTGCCATCTAACACACTCTGCAACTCTGCACAAATTTCCTCACATCCTGCTGCAATTGTGGCTAGTAATAATGTTCGCCAACAATAGCAATGGTCTTATCTCGACCAAAGTGTCTAGCCAATCCTCAACTATGCTTCTCCTTAATCAAGTTCTCTCTCATGGAACTCCTCGGAATGTACAACTGGCTTCCTCTAAACAACATACCATCTTAGATTATGAAATCCAACCATTTTGTCCTATCGAAAGTAATAGGTTCCAAACAAGCTTTCCATGCCTCTGTAAAATCTGGATCTTCAGGATACAAAATTTTGAGCTCATCGAACCCAACAACCTCCATCTTCATTTCTGTCAACAAATTTTGCCTTCTTTTCAAGGCATCTGTAACTCTATTGGACTTCCCACTACTATGCTTCAAAACAAAAGTATAGCTCTGCAAAAACTCAACCCATTTTTAGTGCCTCTGGTTCAACTTTCCTTGATTATTAAGATACTGCAAGGCCTGATGATCAGTATATAAAACAAACTCTATTGGCAACAAATAATGTCTCCTTTCTTCAAAGCCTAAACTATTGTATAAAACTCCTGATCATAAATAGAATATTTTTTCTTGGCATCATTAAGCTTCTCACTAAAATAGGCAATGGGCTTACATTCTTGACTTAGAACAACTCCTATACCACTACCACTAGCATCACAATCTACCTAAAATACCTTATTGAAATCTGGAAGTGCCAAAACAAGTTGTTCTATGACTTTCTACTTCAATGTATCAAAGCTCTTGTCTACTCCTTTAGTCCATCTAAACTCTTTTCTATCCCCTCTCATTGTCTCAGTTAGGGGTACACAAATGCTACTAAAATTCCTAATAAAGTTTCTGTAGAAACTTGCCAAACCATGAAAAGATCTTACCTTTGTAGCACTCCTTGGCGTAGGCCATTCAATGATAGCTCTCACCTTCTTTGGATCCATCTTAAGACCTTCCTCTAAGACAACAAATCCTAGGTATACCAACTCCTTTGCAAAACTACATTTCTTCAAATTAATCAACAACTACTCACTTAATTTCTCTAAAACTCTTTTGATATGCATCAAATGCTCATCCCAAGTCTTACTGAAAATCAAAATGTCATCTAAATAAACAATAACAAAACTTCCCAAAAATTCTTTCAGTACCTTGTTCATGAGCCGCATGAATGTGCTTGGTGCATTGGTTAGCCCAAATGACATGACTAACCACTCATACAAACCCTCCTTTGTCTTGAAGGTTGTCTTCCATTCATCTCCTTCTCTGATTTGAATCTGGTGATACCCACTCTTCAGATCAATCTTCGTGAAGTACTTGACTCCACTCAAACAATCCATTATGTCATCCATTCTGGGCAATGCAAATCTGTACTTGATTGTGATCTTGTTGATGGCTCAGTAATCTGTACACATCCTCCACTCTCCATCTTTCTTCGGTACTAGTACTACAAGTACCACACATGGACTTAGACTCTCCCTTATTAGTTCCTTCCTTAACAGCTCATGAACTTGTCTGTTCAACTCTTCATTCTCTATAGGAGTCATTCTTTGGGCTGCCTTATTCAACAAACTGGCTCTTGGTATCAAATCCATTTGATGACTTATCTTCCTCACTGGTGGTAAACCTTCTGGTACATTATCAGAGATAATGTCCTGAAATTCTTCCAACATATCAGAAACTTCTGCTGGTACATCTTCACATTTCTCTTGACTAATCTTAGGAATCAATGCAAAGAAATGACGCTCATGCTTCATACCCTCCAAAAATTTCCTACCATCTACCAAGCAAATTCTAGTAGTACTACATACCTTTTCTTCCACCTCCTTCAGGGGCTTCAACTTATGACGAACTCCATCCTTTGTTACAGAATATTTGTTTGCATGACTATCATGGATGACGCTCCTATCAGACTACCATGGCCTCCCCAATAACATATTACATGCATCCATCGGTATGATATCACACAACACCTCATCATGGTAGTCCCCTATCTTGAACTTCACTAAACACTACTCATTGACCAAAGCTCTGTGGTCCTTCTGCAACCATGCAATCTGATATGGATGTGGATGCTTTCTTCTTGTCAACTTCAACTTGTCAACCATCTCCTCTAAAACAAGATTGCCAGTACTTCCACTATCAATAATAATATCACAACACTTACCTTCACATTTGCACCTTGTGCAGAATAAACTCTTTCTCTAATTTGGTTCTTTCTCCTCATTAAGCAAGGTTCTTCTAACAACTAGGGTTTCACCCCTTTCAGCATCTTTAGAATGCTCAGAATGTGCATCTTCATCTACATGTGCAACTCATGCATTACCTTCAGGTCTTCTATTCATCCTTCCTTGATCTTGCGGACACTCGTATGCTCAATGCCCTTCTTCTCCACATTGGAAACATGTTCCTTTGAAATCTCCTCTTCCAGGTCCTTGCCCAGGTCTACCTCTTCCTCTTTGCTCACCATTATTCTGGTCACAAGGGCGGTAGGTATTATCTCCTCTCTGATTTCAATTGGTTCCAGCTTTTTCACTTTTCTTTGGATCTTCATGTTGGCCTCCATAGGGTCTTCCACCAGTCCTTCCACCTTGACCTCTTCCCATTTTCTTTCTTTCAAATCTCTTATTAAGGTTCTTTTCCACCTTTAGGGAAAACTAGTATGCATCTTCTATGGTGGTCATTCTGACCAGGCTCAACTCTTCTTGAATACTTGGCCTCAACCCATTAATGTGATGAGCTACCTTCTCCTTGTTGGCCTCTCCATGGCCTGTCCTAATAGTGATCTTATAAAAATCTTCTGTATAGTCCTTAACAGACTTGTTACCTTGCTTCAATCCTTGCAGCTTCTTCAGCAACTCCATCTCATAGTCCACAAGAATGAACTGCTTCTTCAATTTCTTCACCATCTAATCCCATCTAGTAATCTTTGCTTTTCCTCTTCTATTTCTCTCTAACTGGACCTCCTTCCACCAAATACTGGCATGACCCTTCAACTTTGTCTTTGCAAACTTGACCCGTTCTGGATCTTCCACATCTTCATACTTGAAATACTCCTCCATATCATTGATCCAATCAATAAGTTGTTTCAGATTTAAATCTCCAGAATAGGTAGAAACTTTGATCCTGGGCCTCTTTCTGATCTTTGAAATGACCCTCAACAACCTAACTTCTGTAGGATCTCTCACAGCTTCTTGTTCTTCCTCAGATAGCTCTTCTTTAGCTTCATCTTTACTTTCCTCTCTCCTTCTCGGCTCAAACCCTCTTCGCAGCTCCTCTTACAATACATTGATTTGTCTTTGCAGGGCTCTAAAACCCTCTTCTATCAAAGCATTCCTCCCACCACAGTTTCTTCATGGAGGCATCTTGATCTCTGCAGCAAACCCACAACCTCAGGTCCTGGTGCAAACTGCCTCACAGTCGGTGATCTGTCTACACACTTAGGATCCCTTGCTCTAATACCACTTGATGAAGGGGGTAAATCATAAAACACATAATAACAAAAATTTCACACAGAAAATAGAATGATATTTTATTAATATGGGCAAAACATTACATTACACAAGCTCAAATACAATCAGAGGATGAATCCCCTATAGGTTGCAACACATTACAACTCCCTCTCTCAAGACTCTGGAATCTTCAGCCTTCTGTAACCCCAAATCAACTAGGGTTTCTATTTTCCTGCCTTTTCTTGACTCTACACCTTCCCCCTTAATTCTACTACCCCAAGGGTTCCCAAAAATGGTCATATATAGCCCTTTTTGGCGGCCACCAGCTTAATTTCAAAATGTGCATCTTCCTCCAAAAATAGGTCAACTTCGTGGGGCCATAACTTTCAATCCGACTATTGGATTTTCAATTATAATACCTTTTCAGAAAGCTCTCGAAACACCAGTTGTGCACAAGCAATATCTAAAGGTAGACTACTTGGGTTTCCCACCAAATTTCGAGCCCATCTAGAGCCTCTAAGTGCCTCAAATTTGACTTTGAATATTTCAATAGGATTTTTAGAATTTGAAATTTTAATCTCACAAATGACAAATGATATTGAAGTGATTTCTTCACCTTTAGCTTCAATTCACCATTCTGGAGGTCCGTCTAAGATTTAGTATCCAACCGTGCACAAATGCAAACTTACTAAAAATAGTAAACTTGCCAAATTTAGCCCTTATTGAAAAGAAACAACATTTTTTTTTTGGTTGATGCAAGATTGCTCTTACACCTTGGATGCTCCTGCATCAGTGTGGAGGAAATTATTTGTAGATAAATATAAATTTCTGTTGTTTTCAAAAGTGACTTCTGAATTCCTCTCCAACTTAATGGATATCTTGCTCAATAGAGGATTGATGTACTTTTTTGGTAGAGAACTACAGACATCCTTTTATCTTTTCATTATCGTCGTCGGAAAAAACATTATTATATTTTCATGTACATAGTGGAATGGCTGATTTGGGTGGAAATTTCCTATGAGAAACATGACAAAAATCTCATGCAATGCAAGCATCTCTTATTTCCATGAGAACAGCTCTCATATCTAACTCTCCATTGGAATCTATGTCAATTTTGGATCTACATCATGTGGAGATTAGGGAAGATATTTATATTCAAGCTTCCAACATCTTTAACTCTATCCATTTTTTTGCTTAAGCGTGCTGAGGAAGATTTCATTGTAAGATTTTACCTCTCCAATTTGATGCTTTGAAGGTGGCTAGCTCCAGTGGTAGCCATGATGGCTAACATCTTTGATGAAGGAATTAGTGTTTTTTGTGAACTTTGCCTCTGTAGACACAATGCATGTTTTGATCTCTAGTCTAAGTGCAAGGACATTTCATATGTAAACTCTTCTATATATTAATACAATATAAGTGGTATACTACCATTTTTTATTGAGTAAAAAAACAATTTTAATCAAAAGACTTTTTGAATATAAACTTAAAGATAAAACTAATGTTAAAAAAAAATATAACCACAAGAAAATTGTGCAACTTATATATTTAAAATCAATTTTTAATAATTAAAAACAACGAAACAAGAATCATATTTAAGTAAGTAAAATAATGAATATATTTAAAATAAAATTTATCTGGTGGAACCTAATTATCTTGTTCAGAATCTAAATGCTGATGTGAATCCTTGATAGGTCGACGGTGCTAATTTTGGTCTGTTTATATTTTAGTCTCTTTTTGGGATAACCTCGGATTTGTTAGTTGTCTTTCACAGCACTAGTGAAATATTTTGGAGGAATTTTTTGTAAATCTTGCTCCTGTTTTGTTAATGGAGCTTTTTGTATTTTATTTTGTAAAATCGAGCTACAACTGGAGGTTTTCTTCCCTTGGTTCTTTCCTGCTAGTATGCTCGCCAAACCAGGGTTTGTAATTTCTATTATAATCTAATATAATTATAGTGCCTTGCCACTTTTGTTTAAAAAAAAAATTATCTAGAAAGTGTTATACTATTATAAATTTCTATTAAAGTTTAAATTATTCATATTTTTGATAATTTATAAAAATATATTAAAGTTTTAATTTAAAAAAAATGAATATAATATATATTTTAAGTTCTCTAACTTTTAAAACTTGTATATTTATAAAGTGTGTGAAGGAAAAAAAAGAATTAAGAAAAAACCAACTTTAACTAAATATAATTTAATATATATTTAATCTCAATTACTAATTATTTTTTAATATTAGAATATCAATAATCTATTATTATTCTCTATTTTCCAAAAGTTACACATGTAAATGATTAGTAAGCCATTCTCCATAGAAAACTTACATTTAATAGCCTCATTAAAGAGTTTAATGTCATTTATAGTTCCATAAGTATAATACATATCATTTATAATGGTTGTGAGAGCACAAATATTGGAAAATCACATTTATAAGCAAAATATTTGGCATCTATGCAATATGCAATCACTAAAGCAAAACATTCTGCATAACCTGAATCCTTCCATCAAACGTGAGTCATTTCACCATCTAAATACAACATTAATATACATTTTAGTTTCTTGTAAAGCCAACTGACACAACACCAAAAATATAGAATCAATTACTTGTGGACTTTGGAGTTCTTAACCAAAACTTTAAATAGGGGGCTTGACAAGGAAACCCACTTCAAAAACTTACAAATCTCGTTAGAAGAAAATTTTTAAATATTTACCAGTTTTTAATAGAAATGTTTATATAATAGTAATACATATTTAACTCTACTTAAATATCATCCATTTCAATGGTCAAATAATCAATAGTCATAAAATGTGGTAAATATTTGTCTTATTTGTATTGGTCAAATTTGACATGGTTAGATAGTCAATAGCAATTTTACATCTCATCAGCATCAAATTGTGGTAAATATTTGTCTTATTTCTATTCGTCAAATTTGACTTTTGACTGTCACACTAAATGATGTTTAAGAATAGGTATCTGCTGGCCTTTTATGACAACTAAATGATGTATAAGAATAAGTATTTGCTGACTTTTTATAACAAAAAGATAAGTATTTTTTAATAAAAGACTTGAAAATATGTATTCCAATTTTTTCTTTAAAATAAAGTGTGAAAAGGAATGCTACCACAAGTTGTTAATTTTAGTGCCAATTGATTTGGGTTGAAAAGACTTGAGTATTAAAATAGGTGGCAGATAAGATCTAATTATTGGCTATTGGCTTCAAATTAGTTTATAAGTTTTTTTATATCAATATTTTAATCATCAATCATCTATATTTTAGATCTTTAATTATATTTATATTGTACATATACACATATATGATAATATTTAAGATACCATAATATCTTTAAAACTAGCAGTTGCATGGGGTGAACATGCAATGGTTTTGCTAATAGGCTATTTGTAAAGTAAATGATTTTTTAGAAGTGTTTGTGTTTTATGACTTGTTGACATTGCATTCTTTGAGGAAGGTAGTGTGATTTGTGATTTATAGGGATTGCAAGGGAGTATCTATTTGTAAAGTAAATGTTTTTTGAGAAGTGTTTTTTGTTTTATGACTTGTCGGCATTGCATTGTTTCAGGAAGGTAGTGTAATTTATGATTTATAGGCATTGTAAGGGAGTATCAATTCTCATAATATTGTGGGTCCTCTTGCGTATATTTATGTATCCAATTTTTTGTTGCATCCTTCTTGAAATTGCCTATGGCATTAGCTGTCATGCTATGTTTTGCAATTTATAAATATGTTTTTTCAACTACATTCTGTTGTGCAATAAATAGCTATGTAATAGTTTGAGTGACTACATACTATTATAACAAACTTTGACACAAAATTGGATGCATCGAGTGGATTCTTGAACAGTTTTTTAGAACTTCCAAACAAACATTCAAGATTGTAAATCCTTATTCTATTAACTTGCCCTACATAAAAATGGTAACATGGAACAAGAATTATGGAAAGATAACATTGGGTTTTCTCCACAAACGTCATTCAAAAATTGCTCATATTTCAATTGGTCTCAGTTGTCATGCTATGGTTTGCAATTCAGAAACATGGTTTTTCAACTACATACTCTTGTGTAATAAATAGCTATGTAATAGTTTGAGTGACTACATACTACTACTATAACAAACTTTGACACAAAATTGGACGCATCAAATGGATTGTAGAACAGATTTTTAGAACTTCCAAACAAAGCAATCGAGACTGTAAATCCTTATTCTATTAACTTGATGTGCGTAAAAAATGGTAACATTGAACCAGAATTATGGAAAGCTAACATTGGGTTTGTTGCTCAGGTTTCAATTGGTGTCATGCCTCAAAGAAACTTAATGGGTTCTTTATTATCAGTAAGGTCTTGCCACTTTGTAATTTGAACCATGATCATATTTCTTCTAAATTTGTTGTATCTTGGTACACTCCTTTCACGGCCATGATAAACTATGAACCAAATGAACAAGGATACTTATGAAAATGTTAGCACTAGTTTGTATAATTTTTTTTAAAACAAGACGCTAAGAGGGCATGCCAACAATAGATAGAAATTCCTTACTTTCAAGTGTAGCCAAATCTATGGGATCAACTCTCTCTTGGCCATCTAGGTCCTGAAATATAAAATCTCACATTCACGTGGCACATGCTTGATGCCCCATAGATAGCATCATCCCCTCATTTCTAATTTTCAAGTGCAACCTGTTATCAGAAAATGTGGAACAATATCAATATATCAATATAATCCAATAACTCAATAGAAAATGACGTAAAACACAAGTAAACCAAGAATACACCTTTGAAGAGCATTTTTATCTCTGTGCTTCCATTGGTCACCTATCTGCTCTTGATCTTGGTTGTAATGAAGCTCTCATAAGTGTTGCACTTCCTTTCTTGTTGAAGATGACAAGAATAGAATGGCTATTAATAGACCTTTGCAATGAAGAGGATCTTAAATACAATGAAAATGGTGATAGTTGATCACAAGCTATGAAATGGTTGGTTCCAAAGGTGCACTTTGATTCCTGCAGACTAAGTTTATAAAAGCTTGGATGATTCAAATGGAGGAATAGGGGTTGTATTTATAGAATTGTGAGAAAGAAGATCAATGGTGTAGAATGAATAAGAAGATCAACAATAGAGGAAACTTGAGAGGATGTGCGAAATAGGGAGAAGACAAGTGTCCTACTCTTTCATGCATCAGGGGAGTTAACAGAATAGATTGAAGAGTTAACTCAGATGATTGATCAGTTAATAGAATAGATTGGAGAGATAAGTGGGCTAATTGGGGAGTTGACTGAGATGATTGAACAATGAACTCAGATGACCAATTAGTTAACAGATTTGATTGATGAGTTAACTAATCTGACTGGAGGAGAAATAGGACATGTGGGTGAGGGAATATTTAGCTAATTAAATATAAAAATATTTAATTATATGTGCACGTGGGTTAATTGAATTATTTTTTGTATTAATTCAATTTTGGAGGAAATAGATAATTTAAATAAATATTTGGATTTATTTAAATATTGAGAATGAGAAGAATTAATTAAATAATTTGGAATTATTTAATTTATAATGATTCTAGAAGAATTTGGAAGATTTAATTAAATAAATGATTTTATTTAATTTTTGGAGGGATATGAATCAAATAAATAAATTGATTATTTATTTATTTATAGAGGAATAAAAATGAAATAAATATTAAAAATATTTATTTAGGTAGAGTTGTGTCATTTTTAGGTGTATACATTTTGTCCCTCTTTGATGCAATGTGTTTTATCACGTTGTTTCAAAGAAAGTTAATTTCTGATAATGATACATGCCCCAGTTTGCCCCTAGTATAGGTTTGTATGATGCTAAGATGCCCCCTCGGGAGATTGGACGGGAAGAAACTGACAGGATAATGGGCAATGTCATGATGAGATAAGTTGAACATCTTAGGTTAGGATGAAGAAAATAGGTTATGGCTTGAGAAAGTGGAGGAAAAAGGGTACGGAGAACAGGCAGGGTCGCCACATAGCTAGTGAGGGTTGCATTTCTATATATAGAAGTTGGGTCAACAATCCTAGCCATTTGCACGCTTTTCATTTTGTGAGAGATACTTGGAGCTTTGTAGAGCGCAGGAGCTAGAGAAGTTAGCAGAGAGATGGATATTCCACACAAGGAGCATCATTTTGAGTGGTTTTGACGATTCAGGCAGGTAGTATAGGCAGCAGCCTCGGTACGTATGTCATCAATTGTAGGCTAGGTGTATTTATTAGTGTAATAAATGCATGTGAAAGTTACTTGAATGAATGCGCAGCTTGGTGTTTCGACGTGTTTTTACTTTAAAACCGCGCATTTGTTGTGTTTTGATGCATCTAGGTCAAGTTGTGCATATGTTATTTCTGCACTTTTGGTATAGGAGTCTGCACATGTGTTTGGTTCTATTGTGCATATGTAATGTGCGGCTCATTTGTCCTAGAATGGTGCATATAGGTTGCAGTGCTGTGCACTTGATTATTTCAGTGCATTTGTTCTATTTTAGCGCTTTTGCTTTGATATTATGCAAATACATCCTGGAACGATGTATTTGTTGTGGATAGTCATTTACTTAGCGAAATTGACTTGATTGGCATCTTGATCGATGCAACAATCGATAAGTGATCTCTGAGATTGATTGAATCTAGACAAGAGATGATATGCTTGGTTTGATCAATTTGATGTGTTAAGTAAGTGATGTTGATAGGTTTGATAGTTGAGTAGGTTTGTATTGATACAGTTTTGGTTGACACATTACTTTGTTGATTGCAGGAGGATATTTCTAACACTCTCATGTTGTGCGAGCAGTTCCCTGTGACGATGAGGCGACGACACATGCTAACAGAGACAAATCATCTAGTGCTCGGTACGATTAGATTATACTATGTTTTCTTTATGCCTGAGGTTCATGTGAGCCTCGGGTTGCTGACTGCTTTGGTGGACCGCTTCCACAGTGAGGATGGGACATTCTTCCTCCCCACCGGTGAGATCACTATTACTTTGGAGGATGTCTACAGGATCTTGCACTTACCTATAGTAGGGGAGCAGGTAGAGTATGACTCCCAGCATGATGCTAGTTTAGCTGAGTGCAGGAAGGTATTTGATGATCCTGACATAGCGGGGTCAATTATTAGCTGACAGGACATGTATGATTAGTATGACTATTTTCCTAGGATTGTGGATTGCTTGATCAAAGATGTTGTATGCCCTGATTAGAGATCACATGGTTTTCCAATTGCCTGGGGTCAAACTTTGGAGAGGATGCTGACTGAGGGCACCCATTTTGCTTGGGGTGTCTGCATTCTAGCCTATCTATTCTATGATATGCATCAGGTTGTCTACCCTGGAGCAACTAGTTTGTTTGCAGGGGTTTCACTGTTACAGTTCTAGGCTTGGGAGCATATTATCATGACTCGGCCCATTTGTATGTTTCACCAGTAGCTGGATGAGCCATACTCTTATGGATATGCTGGTGTACTTACTTAGCATAGGCAAGATAAGTTGGAGTACTAGAGGCATTAGTTGTATGGTGACCTTACATAGAGTGTGAGGTTTGGGAGGATGAGGACGATGAGCTACCCTATGTGTTTGAAATGCAGTGGTTGATTGGTTGAACTCCACACATCCTAGAGAGCCAGATAGTCAGTTGTGTCCTCCAGTAGTTTGGACAGGTGCAGGGTATGCCACAGGGGTAGGCCCTTTTTGTGAGGACTTTTGCAAAGCGACGACGATGGGGACTTGTGGCTTCCTATGAGGAGGACCAGATAGATTTTCTGCAAATTCCTTATCAAGCATGGCTGATGAGGAGAAAGATAGTGGATGCAAGGATGACACGCAATTATGAGGATTGGTTTGTAGTAAATCTATTCCTTGGGTATTCGGGACCAGGAGAGCTAGTTCCTTGCCTAGAGGAGGTGAAGTCAGAGGAGGAGGATGGAGGTAGATGGGGAGATGGTGAAGGAGGAGGGGTGGAGATGGCAGAGGCTAAGGAGATGGTAGAGGAGGGGACCGAGGAGACAGAGGAGATAATGGAGGTGACAGCCAGCCGAGACATCAACAGAGAGTGGGACAGGCCCCACGCTAGCAGGAGGCACAGTAGGTGGCCTAGCAGGCAGTGGTTCAACTAGTAGTACAGTAGGCAATGGTTCACCTAGTAGTACAGCAGGTAGTATAGCAGGTAGTTGTTCCACAGGTACCTGATTAGCCTGACCCATAGTAGCAGGTGTAGGGTGATGCAGTGACATTGCTACGAGGCCAGGTTAGACAGCTAAGAGCATAGTTGAGAGCTGCCAAGGCCCAGAGAGATGGAGATACAGGGGTTATTAATAGCATCACTATAGAGTAGGATGCCACACTAGCCAGGATAAAGGTTTTCACAGGTGAGAGATGTTGGATTCAGGACAGACAACTGAGAGGGGGGGTGAATCAGTTGTCCAAAACTTGCTTCTAATTCAAACACTTAAATCCTCTTTGTTATGTAATAGCATATCAATTAATCATTCATGAAAGCATAAAGCATAAACACCAGAGTAGATACACATCAACACATGAGACACCAAGATTTTGACGTGGAAAACCTGGTCAAGGGAAAAACCACGAGGTGATTAACCCAAGGATTATTCTCTGTTAGAAGAATAAGAAAAATAGATGGGACATGCCAATTAGGGCTCACTACCTGAGTACACTGCTCACAAGAGGCACACTACCTACAAGAGACACACTGTCTACAAAGTAACACGTATTACAAACTTGAACTAGAGATTGACATCTTTACCATGCTTGGATCAGTTCCATTTAAGCCCAAAAACTCATGCTCTACCTTTCACACTTCTCTTCGCTATAGCACACTTATCCACTCCAAAAAACACTTCAAAATGAATTCACAATCCCTTATTTATACAAGGCATCGACTTAGGAATAATCATCTAAGTCGGCAAACACCTATAAGATCATTCGCAAGACGTGTAACACATCTGGTCGGCCAGTCTCAAGAAGAACATCAATACCTGGTGGTAATTCTTCAAATGCAAACTCCAACTTCAATGTGGACCACCAATAAGAATTGTACATGATCCAAAGATCACAAAAACCTTTCCTGAGTCACCAAGAACATCCGCACTTTATCAGCTTACTGGAATTCTTCTCTTCTTCATCTGGAACTTCAAGAACACAGTCTATCGCCACTGTCACACTGACAAAGGTGCTTCCAGACCTCCAAACCATGAACAAATCTAGTTGTCACTTCACACTACTTTTTACAACACTCCCTCCAATCCACAAAATGAGATAACGTAATTCCAGAGCTCACCAGACCAATCTGTGACACTCTGTCACCACTGAACATCTACCGGAACCAGTTCTACTAGAGCAACCATAACTTCTTCATATCTTCATGTGGACCTTTGAAATCTTGAGTGGAGTATCTCAAGACTCATATCTAAAAACCCTTTAAACTGTATCCTCTAATATTCATCTTATCTTGGACTTTGACCTTAATGTCATCACTATTCTTTACTATTCCTGATTGAGGCTAATTTTCTCAATATCCTCGGCACACAGCTCATCCAATCTTTCTCATTAATGCAATATGAGCATGTTGGCATCAATGACAACACTGGTTATCCTCATACTTGCAACAATCTCCCCCTTTGTCATTGATGGCAACATATGATGTGAAAAAACATCAAGACAAGAACTTCTCCTTTCTGTCATAGCTCCCCCTATCATCAACAACTCTTCACATGTCTTCTCTTTCTTTACAGCTCCCCCTTTGATCAACAACCACTTGTTTTTCACATCTTCTCTCCCCCTTTGACATCAATGGCAAAGGGCTCATACTTGCAATTTTATCATATCAGAATCATACCAGTTGCTCCCCCTGAGTAGCAGCTCCCCATCACCAATCCAGATCACAAGATATGACTGTGATATCCACTGGATTAATGCACATCACTGCATCCTAGTTCATCACCGGAGGGGCAATAACCCCTAACTTCTCCCTAAGAAACTCAAAAGAGTCCTTGGGAAGAGGTTTAGTAAAGATATCTGCAATCTGATCCTTAGAGGGCACAAACTCCAGTCTAACTTCATCTTTGTTCATTGGCTCTCTCAGAAAGTGAAACTTAATAGATATATGCTTAGTCTTAGAGTGCAGCACCGGATTCTTAGAAATATTTATTGCACTTGAATTATCACAGAAGATTGTGATAAGCTCCTCATACTCTAATTTAATATCTCTTAGCATCTAATTCATCCATAAAACTTGAGTACAACCTGCTACTGCAATGTATTCTGCTTCAGTTGTAGACAGAGATATTGCATCTTGTTTCTTGCTTAGCCAAGAAACCAATCTCTTTCCCAAAAAGAATGCTCCACCACTTGTACTCTTCTTATCATCCACATCTCCTACCCAATCTGCATCTGTATATGCATGAAGAGAAAAATCATGATCTCTAGGATACCATAGGCCATACTCAATTGTTCCTTTTAAGTACCTAAAAATTCTTTTGATTGCCATGACATGAGATTCTCTGGGATCAGCCTAGAATCTCACCACAAGACCAACAGCTTGCATTATATCTGGTCTAGTCTAAGTGAGATACAATAATCCTCCGATCATTGATATGTACTTTGTCTGATCTATCTTATGAGAGTCATCATCTTTGCTCAACTTGCATCCGGTTGCCATGGGAGTATTCATTGGCTTTGAATCTTCCATCCCAAATTTCCTCAACAATTCTTTCACATATTTGGTCTGAGAAATGAAGATCCCTTTCTTTGTTTGAGTAATTTGTAGACCCAAGAAGAAATTCATTTCACCAAGCATGAACATCTCAAACTCACTTTTCATTTGATTTGAAAAAGTTTTACACATGCTATCTTTTCCTCCAAAGATGATATCATCAACAAATACTTCAACAATCAAGATGTTTTCATGATCAATTTTAAAATATAAGTTACTATCAGTAGTATCTTTGTGGAAACCAATCTGCACAAGATGTTTATCCAACCTTTCATACCAAGCCCTTAGGGCTTGCTTCAATCCATACAGTGCTTTCTTCAACTTGCAGACCATATCACCATGATCAGACAATTGAAATCCATCCGGTTGCTCAATGTACACTTCTTCTTCCAAATTACCATTTAGGAAGGTAGATTTGACATCCATCTGATACACCTTGAAATCCTTAAAGGCAACAAATGCAAGAAATAGTCTGACTGCTTCAATTCTTGCCACCAGAGAAAAGGTTTCCCCAAAATCAATCCCTTCTATTTGAGAGTAGCCTTTGCAGACTAATCTGGCTTTATTTCTGATTACTTCACCAACTTCATTTAGTTTGTTCCGGAAGACCCATTTGGTTCCAGTCACATTCTTGTTTCTAGGTCTAGAAACAAGATCCCAAGTGTGATTTTTCTCAATTTGCATCAACTCTTCCTCAGTTGCTTTGGTTCAATTTTCATCATTGCAGGCTTCATTTATTGTCTTAGGTTCAATCTTTGAAATCAGACAACATTCATTTGAATTTTGAGCAATTTTCCTTCTAGTTTGCACACCTTTACTTTTGTCACCTATGATCTGATCTTCAGAGTGGTTCAGTCTTACATACCTTAGAACTTTGGGAGTTTCTTGCACTTCTATTTCTTAATTAGGCTCATTCAAACCAACCTCTTCTTCCTGATTTACCGGATTAGTCTGAATCTGACTTTTAGAGAAGGATTGAGCTCCTTGAACCAAAGAACCATTCTGATCATCTTCATCATATTCATAAAACCTTGAGGGCTTCTCAATTCCTTCATCAACCTTCACATTTGTACTTTCTATCATCTTTCTTAGTCTCTTATTGTAACACCGGTATGCTTTGCTTTGAGTGGAGTAACCCAAGAAAATTCCTTCATCACTTCTAACATCAAACTTTACTAGATCTTCATCTCTTTTAATGTAACATTTGCTACCAAATACTCTAAAATATATCACAGTAGGAGTTATACCAAACCAAAGTTCATAAGGAGTCTTATCGGTATTGCTTCTGATTTGAACTCGATTGAGAGTATAGACTACAGTGCTGACAGCTTCTCTCCAAAACATCTGGAGAACATTTGCTTCCATCATCATTGTCCTAGAAGCTTCCTGGATGGTCCGGTTCTTTCTCTCTGCTACTCCATTCTACTATGGAGTCCTAGGAGCAGATAATTGTCTCTTTATACCATGATTCTCACAAAAGTCTATGAATTCACTGGATGTGAATTCACCACCTCTATCAGACCTCAGACATTTCAGTTTTAATCTGGTTTGATTCTCTACCATAGCCTTGAAGATTTTGAACTTCTCAAAAGCTTATGATTTCTCTTTTAGAAAGGTAACCCACATCATCTGGGAATGGTCATCAATCAGTAACATGAAATATCTATCACTTTGCATACTCTTGATTCTTGAAGGACCACATAGATCAGTATGAATTAATTCTAATAATTTGGTAGAGGACCGATCCTTGCTTTTGAATGAGACTCTGCTCTATTTACCTAGCTAACATTCTTTACACAAACTATTTGTAGGTTTCACCAATTTTGGAAGATCTCTTACAGCCTGAGTATTACTTATCTTGATATTGTTATCAAAATTTACATGACACATCCTTCTATGCCATAACCAACTCTGATCAATTTGAACAAACAGACAACTTTTATTAGAACCAACTAGATGGAAGATATTACCTTTTGTTTGAGTACCGGATGCAATCTCAGTTCCGTGGCTTTCAAAGATCTTGCATCTTCCATTCTTGAACCGGAGATCATAACCTTTGTCCACCAACTATCCAACACTGAGAAGATTGTGCTTCAATCTCTCAACATACAGTACATTACGAGTTTTGCTCTTTCCATCAAAAGAAATAGTTCCCTTACCTCTGATTCTACCAGCAGAATTATCACCAAACTTTACCATTCCTCCTTCATACCTTTCCAAGTCTAGGAACTTGTTTTTGTCACCTGTTATATGGTGAGAGCATCCACTGTCAATAACCCAATCATCCTTTTCTTCAACTTGGGCAGCCAAAGCTCTTTCTACAACCTTATGATTGACAGATTCAGAGGATATTGGGTCTTCTTCCTTGATGGCAATAAACACCCATTCATTTATGGATTTGTTTCCTATTTCTGATTTATCATCTGTTACTCCTTCATTATCATCATCTTCATGAACATAATAACAATTCTTTTGGAACCTTTGTCTGTTAGAATTTGACCTTGTATATCTTTCCAGACATCTTGAGGCAAAATGACCAATCTTATTGCAGTTGAAGCACTTAAAGGGTAATTTTCCTTCATACTTACTGGATCCTCTTGGCAGTCTCTTTGTAATGAGGGCTTCAAGTTGAGTTGTTTCTACTTCTTCCTCTTCCATGTCTCTTCTTGCTTGATCATACCATGATAACTTCATTGAAGAGTTTTCTCCTGGATCAAATCTTTGTTTGCCTTTCACAGAGGCACTGGCTTTGAATGCAAATTCAGTCTTGGGGGGATCATCTCCAAACTCTATCATTTCAAATGCAGCCAGTTTGCCATCTAATTGGTCTCTTGTGACAGTTGTATGGGCTCTGAATTCATCAATGGAAACAACCTTGATTTTGTAGATAGCAGGAAGGGATCTGAGAATTTTTCCAACAATCTCATTTTCATCCAAAACTCCACCAGCATTCCTAATTCCACACACCAAATCATTTACTCTTGGCATAAAGGTAGTAATATTTTCATCATCTCTCATCTTCAGTCTTTCAAATTTCCCTTTGAGACTCTGCTGCCTTGCACTCTTAACATACTCATCTCCTTCATGCAGAAGTTCCAGTTTAACCCAGATCTCATAGGCAGTTGGTAGGTCAATAACATTTGAGAGTTCTGAGTTAGTCAATGCACTTAGAAGAGCCTCTTTGGTCTGCAGATTATTTTTAGCATCTGTGATTTCATTTAGAGTTGTCAGACCACCCTGTGGAGGTACATATGCTTTTGTGACCATGGATAAGTATGCCTTTCCCATACACTCCAAGTGACATTTCATGCAACCTTTCCAAAGAGAGAAGTTGGTTCCATCAAACTTCAGACTATCCTTCTTGTATGAAAACATCCTGGATCTCCTCAAGTGGTTAAGCTCCTTTTAGAGGAACTTGGCTCTGATACCAATTGTTGGATTCAGGATAGACAACTGAGAGGGGGGGTGAATCAGTTGTCCAAAACTTGCTTCTAATTCAAACACTTAAATCCTCTTTGTTATGTAATAGCATATCAATTAATCATTTGTGAAAGCATAAAGCATAAACACCAGAGCAGATACACATCAACACATGAGACACCAAGATTTTGACGTGGAAAACCCGGTCAAGGGAAAAACCACGGGTTGACTAACCCAAGGATTATTCTCTGTTAGAAGAATAAGAAAAATAGATGGGACATGCCAATTAGGGCTCACTACCTGAGCACACTTCTCACAAGAGGCACACTGCCTACAAGAGACACACTGTCTACAAAGTAACAAGTATTACAAACTTGAACTGGAGATTGACATCTTTACCATGCCTGGATTAGTTCCATTTAAGCCCAAAAACTCTTGCTCTACCTTTCGCACTTCTCTTCACTACACCACACTTATCCACTCCAAAAAACACTTCAAAATGAATTCACAATCCCTTATTTATACAAGGCATCGACTTAGGAACAATCATCTAAGTCAGCAAACACCTATAAGATCATTCGCAAGACGTGTAACACATCCGGTCGGCCAGTCTCAAGAAGAACACCAATACCCGGTGGTAATTCTTCAAATGCAAACTCCAACTTCAATGCGGACTGCCAATAAGAAGTGTACATGATCCAAAGATCACAAAAACCTTTCCTGAGTCACCAAGAACATTTGCACTTTATCATCTTACTGGAATTCTTTTCTTCTTCATCCGGAACTTCAAGAACATAGTCTATCACCACTGTCACACTGAAAAATGTGCTTTTGAACCTCTAAACCATGAACAAATCTAGTTGTCACTTCACACTACTTTCTGTAACACTCCCTCCAATCCACAAAATGAGATAACACAATTCCAGAGCTCACCGGACCAATCTGTGACACTCTGTCACCATTGAACATCTATCAGAACCGGTTCTACTAGAGTGACCATAACTTCTTCATATCTTCATGTGGACCTCTAAAATCTTGACTGGAGTATCTCAAGACTCATATCTGAAAACCCTTTAAACTGTATCCTCTGATATTCATCTTATCTTGGACTTTTACCCTAATTTCATCATTGTTCTTCACTATTCCTGATTGAGGCTAATTTTCTCAATATCCTCAGCACACAGCTCAGCCAATCTTTCTCATTAATACAATATGAGTATGTTGACATCAATGACAACACTAGTTATCCTCATACTTGCAACAAGAGAGATGCAGCATTGGCCTGGGTATAGGCCCTGACAGTAGAGGGATGCAGTCATAGCCACCCTAGGTATTGATGCGGCCACAACATTTCTTGTTACACTAGTGACACAGGCCCAAGCCTAGGTTACATAGGTGAAAGGAGAGTTGGCTACAATGTGAGCTCAGACACAGTACTATAGAGGCTTATATCATGGGGTAGTGCCAGTAGATGAGAGGGCGTCGAGTTACAGGAGTTAGTCAGTGGTTGTGTACTCACAGAGGATAGGTGGTTCACGGTTGGCAGCTTCAAGCATGGACCCACAACAGTCTGGGATAGGCCGAGGTAGAGGAGAGGGAGAGGGCAGTGCTGGGAGCAGTATCCCGCGACAACAGGTTTAGCTATCATTTTGGACAAATTTTTGCTTTCTACACACATTTTTTGATGGCTCATGGATAGCCAGATTATGTATATATCACTTGTATTTTGCATAGCTACTAAGACATGTATCATTATTATTTTGATGTGTGTATAAACCTTTTTGTGATTTGACTCATGGATGACAGACTGATATTGTACACTTGGACATTTTGATGTTTTATGATTATATATGATGATGCAGTTATGATGGCCTACATGCATTTTGTATTATGCGATGATTATGGATGCACTCTATATGTTATGGACACTTTTATGTTTTTATGTTTATGTATGATGATGTAGTTATGATGGCCTAGATGCATGTTGTATTATGCGACGATTATGGATGCACTCTATTTGTTATGTTTATATGTTATGCAAATGTTATGATACCTAGCATCTAACACCTATTATGCAAAAAATGGTATGAGATGAGTACTGACAGCTATATTTTTGATGGTTTTCTCATGAGATACTATGTATGCATCTATGTTATATGGACACAAATGTATATGGATTGTTTAATGCATTTAAATGCATGTAAATGATTGTACACATTCACATTCTATGATGATCTAATGCAGATAGTGTGATTATACCTATGTTTTTGTGAGATTTTTGGTTAGTGCAATGTTATGCTAATGTATGCATCTATGCAGCTATAGTATATGCTAACATGATCTAAATGTTTATCATGCAGTGAATGTGATGATACTATGTGATGACTAACCTATGCATGATATGCAAAATGATAACACATGGATGAGTAACGCACCTATATGAATGGAAAATGACTATATGTTTTTGTTATGTCCAAGTGTACTCAATCAATGTAGAAGAGACTTTAATGATAGATAGAAATGTGATTGATAGAAGAAATGTGAATGAAGGAATCAAAAGCTTTTATTTATGGATGGTATATGAAATGCAATTGGATATGCATGGATGCGGATTGTCATCTTGATATGGCAAGTATTTTGAAGTGCTTGATTTCATCATTGAACATTTTTCATTTTTTTGTGTTTTTAAAATGTTGTAAGAAAATACAAGCATCTAGGGATAATTAAACCATGATGACCTGAGTATCCCTTACATGGATTTTGATATAGCAAGCTAAAACAAGCATCTAGTGAAAAATGAATCTAGATGACCTGAGTATATCGCATGTCAGTAGACAAGGATTACACCCATTTCTTGTTTAGACCTCTGATGTCCTCAATGATCGTTATGTTGATCATGTCATTAGACAAGGCTTCACAGTGCTAAAGATAAACCCACAAGCAGCAAACAAATAAAATAATCATGCCCCCATCATAGCATCTCTAGTTTTTTACATCCTTGAGTAGCGTGGAAAGATATGATAACAAAAATCAAGACTCTCTAACTTAACCTTCTCACAAACACAAAACATTCTTGCATTAGATGTGTCTTCTTGCCATAATTTAGATAAAATAATTTTGAGTGTTTAGGTACTTGCTTGTTTTGATTTGGATAAGTTGATGTATTGCATCAAAATTTCTATTTGGAAGCGTGCTTTGTTGCGCTTGTGTGTCCAGTGAGAGGTATCATAATCCTTATTGGTGCCCTCTTAGAACATGTGGCCTTACAGAATCCAACTCTGCAACCAAGTCGAGGACTTGCCCCCAGTCAGGTGAGGGTTTAATTTATTGTGGATGAACTAATAATGGATATGAAGAAACGGGCCCTAAGGGATTGACCTTGTGCCTTGGGGGCTCATTGCTAAATGGCCTTGCCTATGTGACGACACAGAGGCAATGTAGTTTGGGGTGAACTTGGCAGACCTAGGACCTAGGCAATGGGAAACAAGTGATAAGGTATGGAACAGATGGGAAAGGAGCCTTGGGGGTGCATCGATACTAGATGGCCTTGCCTACGTGAAGACATAGAGGCGATGAAGTTCGAGATGACAAGATACGAACGACGGACCCTATGATAGGCTGACACTATGGATAGGATACTGGATAAACATTAGGTTGGAAGGTGACAATAGTGATAGAGTATCAAGCCATGATAGGTTATCATTAGGTGGTTTTTTGCAATGGATACGATTGGATGATGGACAATGGTAGGAAGAATGGATGCAAGGCTATGGTTCCCCAAAGATGGAGGAAGTGGTTATCATCACAAAGAGCACCTATTTCCCAGGTTTTCACCACTTTGCTTTTATTGCAACGGTAGCCAAAATACACATGATGCCTATTTGCCATGTTTTCATCATGATATCTATCCAAGGTGCATGTTTACCAGGTTTTCACTAGAGGACAATTTTTTTTTTGTTTTTCTGTTTTTTTTATTTTTTTTCTATTTTTTCATTTTTTTCATTTTTGCTATTTTTTCATTTTTTGTTATTTTAAATTTTAATGCCCCTCCTTACATTGGGGTTCTCTAGGTATAGAATTGGTGAAGATGCATACTGTTGATTGGATCATCGAACAACTCACCTTGTGATGTAGCTAAATGGTATGCTCCTGATCCATAGGCAACAATGGTTACATAAGGACCAAGCGAGTTGGGTTCAAACTTACCTTTCTTCTCCCGATCCTGTTGATTGCAGGGATTTTCTTTGAGCATTAGATCACCAACATAAAATATCCTTGGACGGACTCTATGGTTATAGCTTCGTGAGATTCTTTTTTCGTAGGCTTTGATATGGTTGAAAGCATTCTAACGTTTCTCCTCCAATAGTTCCAACTCTTCCAGTCAGGAAACTCTATAGTCTTCATTAGTTATAAGACCTTTTAATGACACCCTTAAAGATGGTAACTCAACCTCAATGGGTAGGATTGCTTTAGAACCATAGACAAGGGCATATGGTTTGGCACCTGTGGGAGTGTGGATGCTAGTTCAATAGGCCCACAAAGCAGGATTGAGTTGCATGTGCCAATCACGGCCAGCGTCATTGATAGTTTTCTTGAAGATCTTCAAGATGGTTTTGTTGGATGCCTCTGCCTGACATTGCCTTGTGGGTAGTATGGGGTGGAGAAGCGATGTTGGATTTGGAATTTGTCATAGAGCTCTTGGACATCCTAGTTTTTGAAGGGTCTTCCATTATCTGTGACTATGGATGAGGGAATTCTGTATCTACAAATGAGGTAATCAAGGATAAAGGAGGCGATTTGCTTGCCTATGATAGTAGTGAGTGGGACAGCTTCAATCAACTTGGTAAAATACTCAGTGGAGGTTATGACGAACTTGTGGCCGTTAGATGATGGAGGGTAGATTTTGCCCACAAGGTTGAGTCCCCATTGACAAAAGGGCCAAGGTGTCATTAAAGGTCATAGTTCTTGAGCTAGTGCATGGATGAGGTTACCATGAATCTGACATTGCTTGCATTTCTTGACAAAATGATACGAATCTATCTCCATGTTTGACCAATAGTATCCCAAACGTATGCGTTTCTTAGCTAAGGTAGGAGCACTAGAGTGTGATCCGCATATTCCCTTATGTACTTCCTGTAAGGCGATTTGAGATTCGTCACGTTCAAGGCATCTGAGTAGAGTACCATCTAGACCTCGGCAATAAAGGGTTTCGATAATAATGGTATAAAGGGATGTTTGGTGGATAAAGGTACGGCATTGGTTATTGGATAAATCAGGTGGTAGAGTGTTATCCTTGAGGTATGTGTAAATTTTACCACACAAGGGTGAATCAGATCCAACTAGGAGGCAAATGGATTATGTTTTGGGGACATCATAAGCTGGTTGCATGACTAACTCCACTAAGAACTCAAAATGTGACTCATTCTCTGGTATCTTGAGAAGCAAGGTGATGGTTGCCATGTCATCTGCTACTTTGTTCTCTATGTGAGGAATCTGCTCAAAGGTGATTATCACAAAGTATCCTTTAAAGTCATCTACCATACGCTTGTTTGGTATTAGCTTGTCATCTTTCATCTGATAGTCATCATTTACTTGGTTGATTACTAGTTGCAAATCTCCATAGACATGTAGCTCTTTCACTTTCCACTCTGCCACCATCTTAACACCAATGACTAAGGCCTCATACTCTGCAATGTTGTTTGTGTAAGGAAAAAGTAGACGATAGGACTTAGGTATTGTGTCACCTTGAGGAGTGACCAATAAGATTCTTTCCCTTGATCCATGGTTTGTGTAAGAGCCATCAAAGTATAGCTTCCATGAATGTGTTGTGATACTAAAAATTGATTCATCAGGAAACTTGAATGTCATTGGAGGGGTATCTTGCAATGGTACTTCTACCAACTGATTTGCAATGATCTGACCTTTGGTAGCTTTCCTTTCTACATATTCTATGTCATACTTAGTAGCATTACCCATTTAGCTAGGCAGCCTGTTAGAGCTACTTTGCTTAACAAGTATTTGAGTGGATCAATCTTTGCATATATCTTGATGGAATGTGCAAGCATGTAATAGCGTAGTTTTTGGGAAGCAAAAATAATAGCAAGACAAGATTTTTTGATTTGAGAATATTGCAATTCATACCCCACCAATGTTTGACTGATGTAGTAGATTTCCCTTTCTTTGCCTTCATAGTCTTGTTGTGCTAAAAGGGCTCCCAGAGCTGTCGGTGTAGCAGCTATGTAAAGTTATAGTGGCTTTCCATGGATAGGTGGCATCAAGATAGGTCATGAGATACTCCTTGAATTTGCAAAATCCTTCTTCACACTTCTTATCCCATCTAAATCAAATGTTCTTATGCAAGAGATGAGTGAAAGGTTGACACTTGTCCACTAGTTGTGAGATAAACCAACGGATTGCCTATAATTTTCCCTGTAAAGACCATAGTTGGGTGATATTCCTTGGTGGTGGCATCTCCATGATAGCTTTGACCTTCGCAAGATTGACCTCAATGACATTTTCTGATACTATGAAACCCAAGAGTTTGTCAGAGGTGACCCCAAACACATATTTTTTGGATTCAATCAGACCTTGAATTGTTCCAGCCACTGAAAGACCTTCTCTGGGACATCTAAGTGAGATTCCCTTGTAATTGACTTGGCAAGGATGTCATCCACATAGTCTTCCATAGTTACGTGCATCATGTCATGGAAGATAGTAGTCATTGCCCTTTAGTATGTGGCTTCTACGTTCTTCAACCCAAATGGCATGACGTTCTAGCAGAAGGTTCCCCATGGACAAGTGAATGTCATCTTATGTTGATCCTCTGGTGCTATTCTGATTTGGTTGTATCTAGAGAAACCATCCATAAGAGAGAGCATAGTGTTTCTAGTTGTCAAGTGTATGATGGTGTCAATGTTGGGCAATGGGAAATCATCTTTGCGACATGCCTTGTTGAGATCTCTGAAGTCATTACATAATCTGACTCTTCCATTGGGTTTTGATACTGGTACGATGTTTGATACCCACTATGGATAATTGATTTCTCTGATGAACCCTACATTTAGTAGCTTCTTGAGTTCCTCTTTGACTATAAATGCGACATGTGGATGCATTTTCCTAAGTTTTTATTTAATAGGTTTAACTATAGGATCTAGTGGTAGATGATGCAATATCAAGTCTGGATCTAACCCTATCTACATAGGACCAAGCAAAGTTGACTTGTTTCTTTTTTAAGAAGGGTACAAATTTCATCTTTTCTGGCGGAGATAGAGACTTGGCAAAGTGTATGATCTTTGGGTTACCTTCAATGCCGATATCAATAGGTTCTATAGGTTCTACCACAATTTGTAACTTCTCTTGATACATGTCGTTGAGGAGTGTGTAGAGCCTTCCATCGTTTGGCACCTCAGAGAGGTTTTCACCATCCAATGCGTCCTTTATTTTTACTTTTTTGGGATCTGACATTGCCACAGAGCAGTTTTCACCATCAGATCCATGTTTAATTTTTTATATTTTTACGACTGGAAGGCTTGGCACCCTCTCCAAAATAAGCTATAGTATTTAGTTCTATGGCAAAGCCAGCTTTATGATCTCCCGCAGGTAGGTGGTCTCTTAGTTCCATGTAATCAATGTAGGCATCGTCGTTCTGGAACATGTTAAGTTGGGGGGTTCCTTGTAGATCCCAATCGATAAGTTTGGGATGTACCAAGGGGAGGGGATTGATAGGTTGATTTGATTCTGTGGGTGTGATGGTAAGGACGGATAAATGATCAGGGTTGGGAGCAATAGGAATAAGATCTATGATAGTACTCTCCTCAATATTATTTCTCTCGTGGGAACTCTGACCTTCCTTGTAAGTTGTTCTCTCAGGAATATGGGAATCACACTCTACTAGTCTATGCCTTAGAGTTTGTCCCTCATGGTAGGGGCTATAGGTGCAAATGGTATCAAATCCTTTTTCCTCATTGGAATGTCTTGAAAGTTCATCCCATTCATACTTGTTAGAATCTATATCACTATCCACTTGGAGGTTCTGGATCTGTTCCACAAAACAAGTAGTATCCTTAGAGTTACCTTTGCCATTGTCTTTGTATCCTAGCCCTCTTGTGTCTTGGGCTGATGAGGATGAAGAGGGTTGAATGGGTTTAGTTATTCCTTCTTTTCTCAGGCTGATGGGACCCTGTCTCTCGCAGCCCATTCTGTGTAAGACATATTGACCATGCCTATAGATTTCCATTGGGAGCTTTGGGTGTTTGTCTTGTGGTGTGTCATCTTCATCTATGTAGAGCTATTGCAGAATGTCTCTTTCTTCGCTTTCATCTTATAGGGTGCCCCATTTGACAAAGGGAGCTTTGGGAGGTTTAGGAGGAGCAAATGGTTTTGGGAAGGGTGTAGGTCACGCAAAGGATTTCAAAGATAAAGGCATTTTGGTTAAAGAAAAGGAATGTTTGATGGAATACTCTCCTACCCTTGTTTCTTTGATCTTGACTTTCTGCTCATTGGCCTTTGATGCAGAAGCTTGGGAGCTAGGATCCTACTGGGAGGTGGAAGATGTGGAAGCTCTGTTATTAGGGATGCTGAAATTTAGCTTTGATTGGATAGTGTTACAGTGTTGAAAAGGATCAGGGTCACCTTGGATGGTTATCTCTCTGCCGTTGTGAGGGAACTTGATACATTGGTGATAAGTGGAAGGCACAACTTTCATGGCATGTATCTAAGGTCTTCCTAGGAGAATGTTATATGCGAGCTCACTGTCAAGGACTTGGCAAACAACTTCTTTTATTACCGGTCCAATTCTTAATGGTAACACCACAGTTCCTTTGGTTGTCCATTCTTCTTCATCATAGGCCTTTATTGTGATCTTATTTCTTGGATCCACTACATTTTCTGAGAACCCCAATGTAAGGATTAATTTAAGTGTACAAAAGTTCAAACCCACTCCTCCATCAATGAGAACCTTTTTGATGCAATGTTTATTTATAAAGGCCTCAATATGTAATGATGCATTATGGGGTTGGGATATGGATAGATCATCCTGTTCAGTGATTCCTTGTAGATCCCAATCGATAAGTTCAGGATGTACTAGGGGGAGGGGATTGATAGGTTGATATGATTTTGTGGGTGCGATGGTAAGGACGGATAAATGATCAAGATTGGGAGTGATAGGAACATGATCTGTGATGGTACTCTCCTCAATATTGTTTATCTCGTGGGAACTCTGACCTTCCTCCTAAGTTGTTCTCTCAAGAATAGCTATGATTGAATCACACACTACTGGTCTATGCCTTAGAGTTTGTCCCTCACGATAGGGGCTATAGGTACGAATGATATTGATTCATGTGTCCTCATAGGAATGTTATGAAAGTTCACCCCATTCATACTCATTAGAATATGTATCACTATCCAATTGGAGGTTCTGGATCTATTCCACAAAATAAGTAGTAGCCTTAGCCTTGCCTTTGCCATTGTCTTTGTATCCTAGGCCTCTTGTGTCTCGAGCTAATGAGGATGAAGAGGCTTGAATGGGTTCAGTTATTCCTTCTTTTCTCAAGCTGATGGGACCCTGTCCCTCATAGCCCATTCTATGTAAGATAGATTGACCACACCAATAGATTTCCATTGAGAGGTTTGGTTTTTTGTCTTGTACTTACTCAGCACAGGCTGGGTAAGTTGGAGTACTGGCGGCATCAGTTGGATAATGTTATCAGAAAATGTGGAACAATATCAATATATCAATATAATCCAATAACTCAATAGAAAATGATGGAAAACACAAGTAAACCAAGAATACCGAAGACCATTTTTACCTCTGTGCTTCCATTGGTCGCCTATCTGATCTTGATCTTGGTGGTAATGAAGCTCTCAGAAGTGTTGCACTTCCTTGCTTGTTGAAGATGACAAGAATAGAATGACTATTCATAGGTTTACAATGAAGAGGATCTTCAATACAATGAAAATGGTGATAATGGTGATAGTTGATCGCAAGCTATGAAATGGTTGGTGCGAAAGGTGCACTGTGATTCCTACAGAGTAAGTTTATAAAAGCTTGGATGATTCAAATGGAGGAATATGGGTTGTATTTGTAGATTTGTGAGAAAGAAGATCAATGGTGTAGAATGAGTAAGAAGATCAACGGTAGAGGAAACTTGAGAGGATGTGCATGAATAGGGAGAAGACAAGTGTCCTACTCTTTCATGCATCAGGGGAGTTAACAAAATAGATTGAAGAGTTAACTGAGATGATTGATCAGTTAACAAAATAGATTGGAGAGATAAGTGGGCTGATTGGGGAGTTGACTAAGATGATTGGAAAGTGAACTCAGATGACTAATTAGTTAGCAGATTCGATTGATGAGTTAACTAATCTAACTAGAGGAGAAATAGGACATGTGGGTAAGGGAATATTTAGCTATTTAAATATAAAAATATTTAATTACATGTGCATGTGGGTTAATTGAATTATTTTTGGTATTAACTCAATTTTGGAGGAAATAGATAATTTAAATAAATATTTGGATTTATTTAAATATTGAGAATGAGAAGAATTAATTAAATAATTTGGTATTATTTAATTTAGAATGATTTTAGAAGAATTTGGAAGATTTAATTAAATAAATGATTTTATTTAATTTTTGGAGGGATATGAATCAAATAAATAAATAAATTTATTTATTTATTGATAGAGGAATAAAAATGAAATTAATATTAAAAATATTTATTTAGGTAGAGTCGTGTCATTTTTAGGTGTATACACAACCATAGATAGAAATTCCTTACTTTCAAGTGCAACCAAATCTATGGGATCAAATCTCTATTAAGAGAAGAATAGATTTACATTTGCATAAATCATTAAAGTTGAAACCATTTTGATTATCTTTTCGTTATAAAAAGACTATAATTTTGATCAATTACTTCTTTGTGTAAAGAAAGTAATTTCATTATTTCTGCCTTATAAGACTGCAGAATATTACATTTATTTCACTGTCATCAAAACAAAAAATAGTTAGTGACTTATTTAGAAATATAAATAATAGAATGTAAATTGAAATTGCATATTGTTAAACATAGAAATAACGTACCTGTGTAATTCATTATCTTGCTAATAGACTCAAAATTATACATTTGATTCCTTGTTCATCAAAGTGAAAAGGTAAATGACTTAATTAGAATAGAGAAAACAATGGAATATAAATTGAGTTAGCACTTGTTCTAACATAGAATGTAATATGGGGCTCTAGTGTGAGATTTATCTCTTAAGAAGTATCATGTGTTCCCCTGATGATGATGGATATATGTGGATTTTCATACTTACATTATTTACTATGTTAAATATGATTTTTTTAGAATGGCGTTGCATGATACCATGACCTATGAAATTTAAAATCTTACTAGAAGGAATATTAACATGGTTTCCTAGTTATGGTCAAATGGAGTTGTCATTATTCATGGCAATCGATTACTAAGTATTTCTATTTTGGACCCTTTGCATTAAATTTCTTGGTGGAAATACTAATTGGGTGATTTTATTTATCATTGGGACCTTAGAGTCACCTAAAATGTCTTAATGATGTGTAGTTTTACCATCCCACATGTTTTATGCTTACATAACATGTGCTTGTGAATGCCTCTTTCTCTACCTTGATGGTATGTTTTCAAGATGCACTTTCCTTGTCAAGCGCCTGTGATATTCATGACATTCTATTAGCTTTGTACATCAATGATAGTTATATACATATTGTGATCATATCATTAACCTCTCATAATGACACCATAGTTATAACATTTCCTATTAGTTATTTCAATTATAAAGAAGTTAAAAATTGTGTGTGGCCTTAATATTTCTTATCACTTGAAGAGGTTAAGAGATATTCTTACCTCAAGATTAATAATTTTTCCATCTCTGTTAGGATCCAAGCACTGGATAAGTGTGGAACAACTATTAAGGTAAAGACTAGGGATTTGATGGGTGTACAAATGCTCTTTGTATATGATGTGGAATAGCATCCTTATGTTGGCAAGAGACACTGTGTGGCTTCATGAGTGTTGTCATTGATGGTAACAAAGTGTATCCTACACATCCGTAGCACATAATAAGTCTTTACCAGAAGTCAGATTGAAGAGTGTTTTGGTCCAGTGAACAAGAACAGAGCATGCAGCAAGGTCTGACAATTAGGTCCAGATCTCTCAGAGGAAGTATTTCAGCAAAGTGTGGACTTGGGGAAGTCAAGAGGACTACCATGACTACCACATTCCAGAGATTGAGCCTCTGGTGATGAAAGAGCGAAAAGATATGAGCACCTAAGTGATGGGTTCCTAACAGGCAGAGAAGACTGAGCAAGAACTAACTGGCAGAGCATCAGACCTTAATCCAAATGAGGAATTGTTGGTGATCAAGCTTCCTGATGGATCATTCATGGTTGGCTAACATGGTTGATGACTTCTATAACTATCTCTTTGATACGCATCAATTAGTAAGAAAGGATTCAGCCGACAGACCAGAGTTTGGGAAAATCTTGAGTATTCTGGATGCCGACTAGAAAGATGTTGAAATCCTTAGTGCGGATATATATACCAGATGGATTTTGATGTGAAGGAGTGTGTGGTGTAATAGGGTGTGTGAAGAAAAGTAGAGAGTAGCATGGAAGCGGCTATACAAATCTGGTATGTGACAGAACAATACCTCTAAGCAGAGGAAGAATGAAGTGTAGCAGATCAGTAGATTGAGCCTAACTAGAACTAAACCTCAGCATATGTGGATGCCTCTGATCAGTTCAAACACTTGGTTACTTTCTATATGCCTTGTAGACAGTGAGTCTCTTGTAGGCAGTCAGCCTCTTATGAGCAGTGTGCTCAGGCAGTGAGCACTAATTGGCAAGTGCCATT
Organism: Cunninghamia lanceolata; assembly: GCA_027924645.1. Lineage (NCBI taxonomy): Eukaryota > Viridiplantae > Streptophyta > Pinopsida > Cupressales > Cupressaceae > Cunninghamia > Cunninghamia lanceolata. The sequence continues at coordinate 4,582,726 of BSBN01001064.1, forward strand.
TTGTACTTCTTATTCTTTTAACAGAGAATACAATCTTGGGTTAGTCACCCCATGGTTTTTCCCTTAGCAGGGTTTTCCACGTGAAAATCATTGTGTTACGTGTATTGATCATATTTCTAATTTCATGGTTATGCATGCTTATATGTTTTGATACTACACTAATTGTTAAAGAAGAACAAAAAGTTAAATTATTTAAGATAACTGATTCACCCCCCCTCTCAGTTATCTACCTTGTTTACAACAATTGGTATAAGAGCTAAGTTCCTCCTAACAGAGCCTAATAGCTTGAGGAAGATCTGGGAATCTCAATGGATGTGTATGGTATGAGGGAACAACTTCAGTCTGCCCTAGATGATCTTAAACAATCTCACTCTGAAGTCAATAACTTGAGGGAAAGACTCAAGCAAGCTGATGATTTCATAAATGAACTAAAAGAGAAACTGAGTATCTCTGTGAAAAAGAGAAAGGAACTACTTCAACAATTAGCAAGTCAAAGTGAAGCCAATGATACTAATAAAGATCTGAATGAGAAGAACAAGTTATGTGAGAAGCTATCAAAAGAGGTCATTATGGTAAGACATGAAATGGAATCAGGGGTTATGAAATTCACCCAAGAAATTGAAGAGAAAAGAAAAATGGAAGATAATCTAAGACAATCTCTCAAGGAGAAGTCAGAAGACTACCTCAAAATGGATAGAATAATCAGGCATTTGGAATCTGATCTTGAAGAAGCTAGAGATAATGAAGAACAACTTGAAAATCAGATAGACACTCTTAAAAGGGATCTTCAAACAGCAAATGAATACAAAGAAAAATTCAAGATAAGCTCTGCTCAACTTGAAGTTCTTCTTGAAAGCCAAAAGAGGGTAGATGACAAGCATGGCTTGGGATATGAGAAAGGTGAAAGCTCTGGATCAAGTTAGAAGAACTCTGGATTAGGAAATCCAAGGTACAGGCCTAGAAGACCTCTGGTAAGACAACCAAATGCTCAAAGATATCCATCCTTCAATGGATACTGCCACAATTGCAATAACTTTGGTCATAAACCAAATCAGTGCAAAAGAAGAATGAATCAGACTAATTCATCCTTCTCCAGATAGTGTTTTAACTACAAAAGGTATGGTCACAAATCTCATGAATGTAGAAATATGCAAATAAACAATTTATTCAATGGTAGATGCTTTGCATGCAATAGAATGGGACATATGGCTAATCAATGCAGATCAAGAAGATATCAGTCAAATTTGCAAAGAAATGTTGTTTGGTACAGTTGCAATAGATCCGGTCATATTGCCAAATTCTGCAGAAGTAAGAATCAGGATAAAAGGGGTCCGGTGCATCATAATCAAAATCAAGACAAAGGAAAAGGAAAAGTGAATGCGGATGAAGTTCAAAGGGAGATGAACAAGATTTGGGTGAAGAGAAATATAAAAAATGTTGGGGATCGATCCATGCTAGAATCTGGTGTTGATATTCCTTCCAGAAACTAAATTAGGTGAGCTCTAGCTCAGGGGGAGTCACAAAGGAAAATAATTTCCCCCAGCCAGTCAATTGGTGCCTAAAATTGGCACATGGAAAGTTGCGGATTAAAAGGGCTCTCAGAGAAACACCTAAATAACCCTTGGTAAAGATATGAAAGATTTGCAAGGAGTTTGAAAAGGTTAATCATCCAAGATTTATCTAATTTGACAGTCATCTAGCAAAAGCAGGACTTTCACAGTTAGATATGGTATGATTCAAAATTGAAATATTTGGATCTGCGGTTAGATGGAATGATTGGAGAAAGGGAGATACATTACAAGTTATCATTCTAAGTGCATCTCAGTGATCCAGAAAGATCTCTCTCAGAACAAGGAGAACAAGGGAACCGGAATGACTTAAGTTGTGCATTTATTGCAATAAGAAATTAGGTTTTATGTAGAAATATAAGGGTTCTTCTACTCATCATTTGCACAATTGCATTCGAAAAGAAGAAAGAAAGAGCTCTACAACTAGATTGCTTCAACCCTCTCAAGGATCAACCACAAAACTTGATTCAACCAGTGATCTTTTCGGCTCTTATCATGAACCCTAGAAGCGTAAAAAGGTATTTCCACTCTTAAATATCTCTCTCTGAATCTTTTGAAAGATGGCTACTCCGAATGTTGTTAAGATCACTAATAGGCCGTGCCCTAAGTTCAAGAAACGTCCTTACAAATCCCTAGAAATTGATCCCCTAGGCACATTCTCTAGCATTCCGCATGGGATTTTGCATGTAGAAGATGTTAGGGTATACATTCATGCCAACATTGAGGAAGTTTGGGAATCCAAGCTGATGGATATATATCACAAGGAATTAATAGATGAAACATTTGAAATTAAACCCCAATACAAGGTCATCTGGGATAAGCATTTTGGGCATTGCATCCATTTCCCCTATTTGTAGAAGATGAATGGGTCTGGTGTGTTCTGAGCAGAATGCATGACAACTTCATGTGGCTGATGAGCCATTTAAGATCACAAAAGATGCCATTAGGGTGGTAACCAGATTGCACTCATCCAGTGGGTTACCTACTCTCAAATTAGTCAAAAACCAAACTATAAGTGAAGCTACCAGATCAAAATTTGATAAGAGGGCACTGATAATAGAAGACATCATAGATCCAGATATCAAATTTGCCTCTATGATAATTGGTTACAAAATCTATCACTCTAGTAGGGAGAATTCAGTATTCGGAACTGCTATATATACTACATATGAAATGCTAAGGAAAAATGATGACTATGATCTTTGTGAGCTTCTCCTGAACCAATTGTTAGAGAATTTGCAGAAAATAAAGAAGGATAAAAAGAATTCATTTAAGTATGATGGCTTGATATTATGTCTATTATTTTACTATATGAATGAGCTACCCAGATCCAGTGGTTGGGTATGGCAAAATGACAAACTAGTTTCCATACAAATCAGAAATTATATGTATGGGCTTGGTGATGCCAAGGCACAAAGCATAGCACTCTGGGGTTACTTCAAAAACTTCCAAGGCATGATGCAAGCCAGAGAGAGAATCCCCTAATCTCTAGTTGAAAGATATAAAGATACAGTGTGTTTTATGGTAGACACTAATCGATGCCTAATGGAGGCAATAGAGCCTAGAATAGTTTGGATTATGCCGATAGGCTATGAGGTGGATGAGAAAATTCTAAAACTGCATGTCCAACACCTACTAAGTCAGCCTAAGGACCCTGAGGCTGAAAGGTTTGGTGCCTTTCAAGAATTGAGTGTGAAAATTCATGTTAAACTAAGGCAACTTGAAATAAAGAGAAAAGTCAGGAAGGAAGTAGAGGAAATTGCCAAGAAATATGGCATATCAAAGGAAGCAGTTGATGCCAATAGAGAGAAGGTAGAAGGAGTAGAAAAAGAGAGACAAGAAGCAGAAAAAGAAAGTGTTCTGGTGCAAGCCCCCTCCCAGACTAGATCCTCAAAGAGCTCTGCACCTGCCACCTCTAAGAGCTCAAAAGCCTCAAAACCGAAAGCAAAGACATCTGGAAAAGGAGAGAAGAGAACAAAGACAAAGGCCACAAGGTCTTACACAAGCCACAAGGATGATGAAGAGACAGAGATAGATGAGGAGGTTAAGAAAATGAAGAAGGAAAAGAAAACATCTATGGAATTCTCTACCAACAAGAACAAAGAAGAAGCAGAAGAATTTGTTGAAAGGCCTACTCTCTCCATTGATGATGTCATCAAGGTAGTCACTGTGGATGGAAATCTACAACCAATGATAGAATTCTATGATGAATGTAGTGAAGCTGACAAGAAGATCTTGCAAGATGCTACAATCAGGTATCTAAACATCTATAATAAAGCATTCATTGAAATCATATCTCTAATTCCCAAAAGCCTAGAGAAGGAACTTGAAATGAGAAAGAACAATGCTAAGGAAAAGGATATGGAGATCTGGGAATAGATAGCTATTTAGCTCTATCCTTCCATCACTCCTAAACAAATGAACATGATCTTCAAGGATTGCAAGGATGAGTTCTGGAACAAAGCTAGAATGAACAAGCTTATGCTCAGAGAGACTGATCAGGTGGAAAAAGAGATTGAAGACATCCTCTAGAATGCATATAAAAGATTCAATCTTCCTACTATAGAGGACATAAGTGATGAACCTTTTGCCATGGATGTCGAAGGATTAAGTGTATCAAAGGAAGATCCTACTGAGAAAATTACAGAAGAGTCAAAGGAGATAAGTGAGGAGAAGACTAAGGACCTAGATTCCTCTATTCCAGAAGAGGAAGTCCATGAAGAAGTAAATATATCTCTTCTGAATCCCCCAACAGACTCCAAAACTGAAGGAGAAGCAAGACAAGAGGAGAAAGCAAGTTAAGAAAAAGGGAAAAAGGGGAGAGAAGAAGATCAGATAGAGAAGATCTCAGATGACAGCTCTGAGGCTACAAGAGGAAAGAAGTGTCCGACAAGAGACACTGCAGAAGTAGTGAAGAATTTCTTAACCAAGGAAATAATGGAGATTGATGAACCAGAGCTGTTTCAAGGACCACTCAATTTTGACTCTCTCTCTTCGGTCCAGACAATGAAGGTAGCATCTTTTGCTCAAGCCAAAGCAAAAGAAAATCTTCTGAAGTCTCACATGGAAGACTATGAGCTCATAGAGATTGCATCCAGTGTGTTGGAGAAGATCATGCCATCATTCAAAAAGGATCTTTCAGCCTCTTCATCCAGTAACTTGAAATCTCTTGTTAATTCTATTAGCACACATTTTGATTCTTTGGAGAAGTCAGTAGAAGAAAAAGTCTGGAAAGAGTTTTTGGGAAAGAGATTCTCCAAAGTACAAGGACTTATAGAAAATGATAGGAGAAATCTAGATATTGGGATAAAGAGCCTAGAAAATTCTCTTAAAGATGGTGGAGATTTATACAAATTTTGCCTATCTTGGTCCACAGTAACAACAGACATTGCCAAGAAGGTGGAAGAACAAGAGAGTAAACTGTCAAGTTTATCTCAAAATTTTGATCCTCTCACCTCTTCCATAATAAATCAAGAGTGTTAGACTATTGCCACTATTAATGAAATAAAGAGGCTTGAAAAGGAGAAGAAGAATAGAGTAAGCAAGATAAGTGAACTAAGAGGGATAATTATCCCTAAGTTAGAGGCAATGCATGAGGCCCTAACTAATGCTCAGACCACAGCCTAGACCAGTGATCCGTCAGACCTAAAAAGGGTAGAAGCTTTTGCATTTTTGTTAATTGGCCACATATCAATTTTGGACAGGATGAAGTAGAGTTGGGCGACAGAAGTTGTACAGTTGAAGAATACTTTTGCGGATATACTTAAGTTTATGTAAGTATAACTTGTATATATACAGCTATGTATAGGCTACTTTTTGCAAATTTTGATGTGCGGATTTCACCCTTTTCCATTGATGTCAAAGGGGGAGTTAGGAGTAGTGAAAAATGTGGAATCTAGCTAAGGGGGAGCTCTGGTAAAAGTGTACATAAGATAGAGCATCAACCAAGGGGGAGTTAATTATAACACTTAGTCATTTTTCACTAAGTGTTGACATCAATGCCAAAGGGGGAGATTGTTGGCAAGAGATACTGTGTGGCTTCATGAGTGTTGTCATTAATGGCAACAAAGTTTATCCCACACATCCGTAGCACATAATAAGTCTATACCGGAAGTCAAATTCAAGAGTGTTTTGGTACGATGAACAACAACAGAGCATGCATCAAGGTCCAACAATCAGGTCCAGATCTCTTAGAGGAAGTATTTCAGTAAAGTGCGGACTTGGGGAAGTCAAGAGGACTACCATGACTGCCACATTCTAGAGATTGAGCCTTTGGTGATGAAAGAGTGAAAAGATATGAGCACCTAAGTGATGGGTTCCTAATAGGCAAAGCAGACTAAGCAAGAACTAAGTGACAGAGCATCAGACCTTAATCTGGATGAGGAATTGTTGGTGATCAAGCTTCTTGAGGGATCATTCATGGTTGGCCAACATAATTGATGACTTCTATAACTATCTCTTTGATATGCATTAATTAGTAAGCAAGGATTTAGCCGACAGACCAGAGTTTGGGAAAATCTTGAGTATTCTGGATGCCGACTAGAAAGATGCTGAAATCCTTAGTGTGGATATATATACCAGATGGATTTTGATGTGAAGGAGTGTTTGGTGTAATAGTGTGTGCAAAGAAAAGTAGAGAGTAGCGTGGAAGCAGCTATACAAATCTGGTATGTGACAGAACAGTAGCTCTAAGCAGAGGAAGAATGAAATGTAGCAGATCAGTATATTAAGCCTAATCAGAACTGAAGCTCAGCATATGTGGATGCCTCTGATTAGTTCAAACACCTGGTTACTTTCTATATACCTTGTAGATAGTGAGTCTCTTGTAGGCAGTGAGCCTCTTGTGAGCAGTGTGCTCAAGCAGTGAGCCCTAATTAGCAAGTGCCATTTTATACTTCTTATTATTTTAACAGAGAATACAATCTTGGGTTAGTCGCCCCGTGGTTTTGTTGGATCTAGGGCATACAACTGAGAGGGGGGGAGTGAATCGGTTGTATATAAAAACTTGATTTTTACTTCAAACACTTGATTCTTCTTTGTTAGTTAATAGCATATCAATTAATCATCCATGAAAGCATAAAGCATAAACACAAGAGCAGATAAACATCAACACATTGAACACCAAGATTTTGACGTGGAAAACCCAGTTAAGGGAAAAACCATGGGGTGATTAACCCAAGGATTATTCTCTGTTAGAAGAATAAGAAAAAGAATGGCACTTGCCAATTAGGGCTCACTGCCCGAGCACACTGCTCACAAAGAGGCCCACTGCCTACAAGGAGACACACTGTCTACAAAGTGATAAGAATCAGAATCTTCAACTAGAGAATGACATCTCTACCATGTCCAGATCAGTTCCATTTAAGCCCAAAAACCCTTGCTCTGCCTTTCGCACTTCTCTTCGCTATGCCACACTCATCACACAATCCACACTTCAAAATGAACTCACAAATCTTTATTTATACAAGACATCAACTTAGGAATAATCATCTAAGTCAGAAATCAACCATAAGAATATCCGCAAGATGAATAACACATCCGGTCGGCCACCACAAGAACATTCGTAGGATGAACAACTCATCCGGTCAGCTAGTCGGAATAAGAACTTCATCCAGAAGAATATCTTCAATTCCATGCTCTACCATCAATGCGGACCAACAACACAATCTCAACATGATCCAAGAACCTTCACAAGCCTGCCTGAATGACCAGGAACATCCACACTTCCTCTACTTACTGGAATCTCTTCTCTTCCTCATCCGGAACTTCAAGAACACAGTCTGTCGCCACTGTCACAATGCAAAAGGTACTTACGAACCTCAAAATCATACACAACTTGAGATGACACATCACAAGGACATCCCAACCACTCCTTCCAATCTGTAGATTAGGATTATAAAATTTTGGACCTCACTGGACCTTTCTGTGATCCTCTGTCACCTCTGAACACTTGCCGAAACCGGTTCCACACAGACAGCCACAACTTCTTTAGATCTTCATGTGGACCTCTAAAATCTTAACTACAACATCTCAAGACTCATATCTGCAAACCCTTTAATCTGCATCCTCCGGTTCTCAACCTATACAATACATTTGCCTTCTTCTCATCACTGTTCTTCACTGTTCCTGACTGAGGCTAATTTTCTCAATATCCTCAGCACACAGCTCATCCAATCCTTCTTGTCAATGCAATATGAGTATGTTGACATCTAATGACAACACTAGTTTACCTCATACTTGCAACAATCTCCCCCTTTGTCATTGATGGCAACATATGATGTGAAAACCCATCAAGACAAGAACTTCTCCTTTCTGTCACAGCTCCCCGTATCAGCAACATGTCTTCTCCTCATTTACTACTCCCCCTTTGAACATCAGCCACTTGTTTTTCACATGTCTTCTCTCCCCCTTTGACATCAATGGAAAAGGGCTCATACTTGCAATTCTAACACATCAGAATCATACCAGCTGCTCCCCCTTAGTAGCAGCTCTTCATCATCAATCTGGATCACAAGATATGACTGTGATATCCACCAGACTGATGCACATCAGTGCATCCTAGTTCATCACTGGAGGGGCCATGACCCCTAACTTCTCTCGAAGATATTCAAAAGAGTCCTTGGGAAGAGGTTTAGTAAAGATATCTGCAATCTGATCCTTGGAGGGAACATACTCCAATCTGACTTCTTCATTTTTCACTTATTCTCTCAAAGAGTGAAACTTGATAGATATGTGCTTAGTCTTAGAATGCAATACCAGATTCTTAGAAATATTAATTGCACTTGAATTATCACAGAAAATTGTGATAGGCTCCTCATATTCAACTTTAATGTCTCTTAGCATCTGCTTCATCCATAAGATTTGAGTGCAACTACCTACTGTTGCAATGTATTCTGCTTCAGTTGTAGACAGAGATATTGCATCTTATTTCTTGCTTAGCCAAGAAACCAATCTCTTCCCCAAAAAGAATGCTCCACCACTGGTGCTCTTCTAGTCATCCACATCTCCTACCCAATTTTCATCTATGTAAGCATGAAGAGAGAAATCCAGATCTCTAGGGTACCATAGACCATACTCAACTGTTCCTTTCAAGTACCTGAAAATTCTTTTGATTTCCATAACATGAGATTCTTTAGGATCAGCCTGGAATCTTGCTACAAGACCAACAGCCTGCATTATATCTGGTCTAGTCTGAGTGAGATACAACAATCCACCAATCATTGATCTATACTTTGTCTGATCTGCCTTTGGGGAGTCATCATCTTTGCTCAACTTACATCTGGTTTCCATGGGAGTGTTCATTGGCTTTGAATCTTCCATACCAAATTTCCTCAACAATTCTTTCACATATTTGGTCTGAGAAATGAAGATCCCTTTCTTTGTTTGAGTAATTTGCAGACCCAAGAAGAAATTCATTTCACCAAGCATAGACATTTCAAACTCACTTTTCATCTGATTTGTAAAAGTTTTGCACATACTATCTCTTCCTCCAAAAATGATATCATCCACAAACACTTCAACAATCAAAATGTTTTCATGATCAATTTTGAAATATAAGTTACTATCAGTAGTACCTTTGTTGAATCCAATCTGCACAAGATGCTTATCCAACCTTTCATACCATGCTCTTGGGGCTTGCTTTAATCCATACAATGCTTTCTTCAACTTGCAAACCATATCATCATTATCAGACAATTGAAATCCATCCGGTTGTTCAATGTAAACTTCTTCTTCCAGATCACCATTTAGGAAGGCAGACTTGACATCCATCTGATGTACCTTGAAGTCTTTAAAGGTAGCAAATGCAAGAAATAATCTGACTGCTTCAATTCTTGCCACCAGAGCAAAGGTCTCTTCAAAATCAATTCCTTCTATTTGAGAGTAGCCTTTGCAGACCAATCTAGCTTTGTTTCTGATTACTTCACCAGCTTCATTTAGTTTGTTCTGGAAGACCCATTTGGTTCCAATCACATTCCTGTCTCTAGGTCTAGGAACAAGATCCCAAGTATCATTTTTCTCAATTTGCAACAATTCATCTTCCATTGCTTTGGTCCAGTTTTCATCATTGCAGGCTTCATTTATTGTTTTAGGTTCAATCTTTGATATCAAACAACATTCATCCTGATTTTGAGCAACATTCCTTCTAGTTTGCACACCTTTGTTTTTGTCACCTATGATCTGATCTTCAGAGTGGTTCTGTCTTACATACCTTAGAATTTTGGGAGTATCCTGCACTGCTGCTTCTTGATCAGGCTCATTCAGACCTATCTCTTCTTCCTAATTTACCAGATCAGGCTGAATCTGACTTACCGGAGAGGATTGAGTTCCTTGAACCTGAATACCATCTTGGTCATCTTCATCAAACTCATAAAATCTTGAGGGCTTCTCAATTCCTTCATCAACTTTCACATTAGTGCTTTCTATCATCTTCCTCAGTCTCTTATTGTAACACCGGTATGCTTTGCTTTGAGTGGAGTAACCCAAGAAAATTCCTTCATTACTTCTAGCATCAAACTTTCCTAGATCTTCATCTCTTTTAATATAACACTTGCTGCCAAATACTCTGAAATATTTCACAGTAGGAGTGATGCCAAACCAGAGTTCATAGGGGGTCTTACCGGTGTTGTTTCTGATTTGAACTCGATTGAGAGTGTAGACTGCAGTGCTGATAGCTTCTTTCCAAAACATTTGAGGAACATTTGCTTCCAACATCATTGTCCTGGCAGCTTCCTGGATGGTCTGGTTCTTTCTCTCAACTACTCCATTCTGTTGTGGAGTCCTAGGAGTAGACAATTGTCTCCTTATACCCTGCTTCTCACAAAAGTCAATGAACTCACCAGATGTAAATTCACCACCTCTATCAGACCTTAGACATTTCATTTTCAATCCGGTTTGATTCTCTGCCATAGCTTTGAAGATTTTGAACTTCTCAAGGGCTTTTGATTTCTCCTTTAGGAAGGTAACCCACATCATCCGTGAATGGTCATCAATTAGTAACATGAAATATCTATCACCTTGCAGACTCTTGATTCTTGTCAGACCACAGAGATCAGTATGTACTAATTCCAACAATCCGGTAGAGGACTGATCTTTGCTTTTGAAGGAGACTCTGCTCTGTTTACCTAGCTGACATTCTTTGCACAAACTATTTGTAGGTTTCATCAATTTTGGAAGATCTCTTACAGCATGAGTATTGCTTATCTTGATGATGTTATCAAAATTTACATGACACATTCTTCTATGCCATAACCAACTCTGATCAACTTGAACAAACAGACAACTTTTATTTGAACCAACTAGATGAAAGATATTACCTTTTGTTTGAGTACCGGATGCAATTTCAGTTCCGGAGCTTGTAAAGATTCTGTATTTTCCATTCTTGAACCGAAGATCATAGCCTTTGTCCACTAACTGACCAACACTGAGAAGATTGTGCTTCAATCCTTCAACATATAGTACATTACTTGTTTTGCTCTTTCCATCAAAGGAAATAGTTCCCCTACCTCTGATTCTACCAGTAGAATTGTCACCAAACTTTACCATTCCTCCTTCATACCTTTCCAAATCTAAGAACTTATTCTTGTCACCAGTCATATGGTGAGAACATCCACTGTCAATAACCCAATCATCCTTTTCTTCCACTTGAGCAGCCAAAGCTCTTTCCACAACCTTGTGATTGATAGATTCAGAGGATATTGAATCTTCTTCCTTGATGGCAATAAACACCCATTCATTTCTGGCTTTGCTTCCTAGTTCTGATTCATCATCCGTTACTCCTTCATTGTCATCTTCTTCATGAACATAATAGCAGTTCTTTTGAAACCTTTGTCTATTAGTATTAGACTTTGCAGATCTTTCCAGACATCTTGAAGCAAAATGACCAATCTTATTGCAGTTGAAGCACTTAAAGGGTAGTTTTCCTTCATACTTACCGGATCCTCTTGGCAGTCTCTTTGCAATGAGGGCTTCAAGTTGAGCTGTTTCTGCTTCTTCTTCTTCCATGTCTCTTTTTGCTTGATCATACCATGACATCTTCCTTGAAGAGTTTTCTCTCGGATCAAATCTCTGTTTGCCTTTCACATAGGCACTGGCTTTGAAAGCAGATTCAGTCTTGGGAGGATCATCTCCAAACTCAGTCATTTCAAATGCAGCTAGTTTGCAAGCCAATTGTTCTCTTGTGACAGTTGTGTGGGCTCTGAATTCATCAATGGAAGCAACCTTGATTTTGTAAGCAGTAGGAAGGGATTTGAGGATTTTGCAAACAATCTCATTTTCATCCAGAGTTCCACCAGTATTTCTAATTCCACATACCAGCTCATTCACTCTTTGCATAAAGGTAGTGATGTTTTCATCATCTCTCATTTTCAATCTTTCAAATTTCCCTTTCAGACTTTGCAACCTTGCACTCTTGACAAACTCATCTCCTTCATATAGAAGTTCCAGTTTAGTCAGGATCTCATATGTAGTTGGTAGGTCAATAACATTTGAGAGATCTGAGTCATTCAATGCGCTTAGCAGAGCTTCCTTGGTCTGCAGATTGTTTTCAGCATCTGTGATTTCATTCAGAGTTGTCAAACCACCTTGTGGAGGTACATATGGTTTTGAGACCATGGCCAAGTATACTTTTCCCATACATTCCAAGTGACATTTCATGCGACCTTTCCAGAGAGTGAAGTTGGTTCCATCGAACTTTGGACTATCCTTCTTGTATGACGACATCCTGGATCTCCTCAAGCAGTTAAGCTCCTTTCAGAGGAACTTGGCTCTGATACCAATTGTTGGATCTAGGGCATACAACTGAGAGGGGGGGTGAATCAGTTGTATATAAAAACTTGCTTTTTACTTCAAACACTTGATTCTTCTTTGTTAGTTAATAGCATATCAATTAATCATCCATGAAAGCATAAAGCATAAACACAAGAGCAGATAAACATCAACACATTGAACACCAATATTTTGATGTGGAAAACCCGGTTAAGGGAAAAACCACAGGGTGATTAACCCAAGGATTATTCTCTGTTAGAAGAATAAGAAAAAGAATGGCACTTGCCAATTAGGGCTCACTGCCCGAGCACACTGCTCACAAAGAGGCCCACTGCCTACAAGGAGACACACTGTCTACAAAGTGATAAGAATCACAATCTTGAAATGGAGAATGACATCTCTACCATGTCCAGATCAGTTCCATTTAAGCCCAAAAACCCCTGCTCTGCCTTTCGCACTTCTCTTCGCTATGCCACACTCATCACACAATCCACACTTCAAAATGAACTCACAAATCTTTATTTATACAAGACATCAACTTAGGAATAATCATCTAAGTCGGCAATCAACCATAAGAATATCCACAAGATGAATAACACATCCGGTCGACCACCACAAGAACATTCGCAGGATGAACAACTCATCCGGTCGGCTAGTCGGAATAAGAACTTCATCTGGAAGAATATCTTCAATTCTGGGCTCTACCATCAATGTGGACCAACAACACAATCTCAACATGATCCAAGAACCTTCACAAGCCTACCTGAATGACCAGGAACATCCGCACTTCCTCTACTTACTGGAATCTCTTCTCTTCCTCATCTGAAACTTCAAGAACACAGTCTGTCGCCACTGTCACAATGCAAAAGGTACTTTCGGACCTCAAAATCATACACAACTCAAGATGACACATCACAAGGACATCCCAAACACTCCTTCCAATCCGCAGATTAGGATTATACAATTCTGGACCTCACCGGACCTTTCTGTGATCCTCTGTCACCTCTGAACACTTGCCGGAACCGGTTCCACACAGACAGCCACAACTCCTTCAGATCTTCATGCGAACCTCTGAAATCTTAACTGCAACATCTCAAGACTCATATCTGCAAACCCTTTAATCCGTATACTCTGGTTCTCAACCTATACAATACATTTGCCTTCTTCTCATCACTATTCTTCACTGTTCCTGACTGAGGCTAATTTTCTCAATATCCTCAGCACATAGCTCATCCAATCCTTCTTGTCAATGCAATATGAGTATGTTGACATCAATGACAACACTAGTTTACCTCATACTTGCAACAGGTTTTTCCCTTAACAAGGTTTTCCATGTCAAAATCATTGTGTTATGTGTATTGATCTTATTTCTTCTTTCATGGTTATGCATGCTTATATGTTTTGATACTGCACTAATTGTTAAAGAAGAACAGAAAGTTAAATTATTTAAGATAACTAATTCACCCCCCCTCTCAGTTATCTACCTTGTTTACAACACCTTAGAGGTCTATTCAGTAAACATTTTCTTTGGAATACTTTATTAAATTAACTTTTATAAATTAATAGTCAGTAACTAACATGGTTCTTGGATATTTAATCCATGAATGTCCAATTATTGTACATTCTTTTAGCTTGGAAAGAGAGCGTAGTTACTTGTTATGAAACCTAGTTTTGAACTAATTATTTGTTTCAATTTGAGTAAACTTGTCTAAGACAACCTAGACTTGTTGGAATACCTAGTATTCAAACTATGAAGCCTCTACGCATTACGTAGGCAAGGCCATCCAGGATGAGCCCTCGTAGGATGGGTTCTTTTTGTGTTATGATTTCTTAAGATCCTTGGTGAGGTAAAGCACTAGATAGATTACTTAGGTAGAGTAAGATGTGGGCTAGTTGTCTATCCTTATTATACTATTGAATATAAATTTTCCTTACCTTATTGGATCATTAGTGTAATTGTTGATAAAATAAGGTATTATGACAATACTATTTCGAAATCATTATGTAATTACTAATTTTATCGTGTACCATATGTATGGAGCCAATGGAATAAGAAATATTTTCTTTGTAACCTTAATTGATTGATCATGTGTTGTAGTTAATCATGACCTAATAAGTGCAATGACGCAATTCATTTCCTTATTTATCCAAGCAGAATAATTTTGAAGGATTAGAATCACTGTTGCTACCTCATGAATTTATGGTTATATGTTTGCATTTGGACAATGGGTAGTATGCATGGTTAAATTCATACGCACTATCATGCATTTTATGAGTTAAATTATTCTTATGATCGAAGGAAAGGTTGTATTTGGTGTTGTATAAATTCTAACTTTGTTATTATTAGGATTGAAATTCCTGTAATTATTATTAGATGTCAAATGATATTTGTTAAAGAAAAATGTATATCATTTTGACTGGCATTATAAGATCATTACTTATGGGATTTAAGTTGTGAAGGTGCCTTATTAAAATTTGTCAATTAATGTTAGATGATAACATTACATGCTAAACCTACCTTAACATAGAGATCAAACGGTATATTAAATACTTTTGATACTTAATGTAGCATTAAGACGATATTTGATCTATGATTACTTGGGAGTGATGCTACATGTGGTATCAGACCACCTTCAGAGTTAAAATCTGCACTTTTACAATGTTCTCCCCTTTTACAAATTTCTTTATAATTGCTCTCTCTCTCTATTGTTAGAAAGGGAAACATGCCTTATATGGCTGTAATAAAACAGATCAGAAATACCATATGAAATAAAAGAATAAAGTTAATTTATTAAATTTACCAAAAGCTCAAAATGTTCCCAAGTAATTTCCACTGGAAATATAGGAAGGATAGAAAGGAGTTAAGCATAATGAATAGCTCAAGAATACTCTGGAAGAGGAGATTCCTTATCTAATTAATTCTAGACTTAAGAGGAATTCAATTTCTGATATATAAATGATGGACTCTTATGAAAAGCATTATTAAAATGGTAAGTTTCAAGATGCACTTTCCTTGTCAAGCACTTGTGATATTCATGGCAATTTATTAGCTTTATACATCAATGATAGTGATATACATATTGTTATCACATCTTTAACTTCTCATGATGACACCATTGTTATAATATTGCCTATTGGTTATTTCAATTATAAAGAAGTTAAACATTGTGTGTGACCTTAATATTTTCTTATCAGTTGAAAACGTTAAAGTGCATTTTTGTTTAAATTGCTTTTTGTTTTGGTGGCATGGGTTTTGGTAGCCTTTTTTATTTTCCATGCTTGTAATAGCACATATAAACATATCACTTTTTGATTGCTTGTAGTACCTTGTACCATCTTATAGAATAATATACTACTCTAAGATTGTGTTCCATGAACTCTAGCTCTACCACAAGTGCTCTTGCATCCTCATTCATGCTTCCAGTGATATTTTTTCCATATGTGGTTGTGAGTTCTTCAAATGACTTGTGGTTATTATGACAACATAACCACATGTAAACTAACATGTATGTTGTACCACATCTTACTACCACAACATCACCACATGTAAGCCAACATTTATGCTATATTGCATCTTATTACCACAACATCACCACATATGAACCAACATGTATGTACCATAACATCTATAACTCATCTCATTGCATTGCATTGTATTTTAGAATCTCTTCCTATAAGAACTCTTTGCAAGTGAATATCACCCAAGTCTTAACACACATGACTCATAAGTCTTTAAACATTATGAATTTGAATCCCCTAGTATAAATTTTTGACATGGAACAAATACAAACATTCAAAATTCTTAATGTAGTTGTGATTAAGGATTGTGAACAAACCATAGATGTGAGATATGAAATTTAGTTTTCACTAGCATTTGCTAGTTGTCCAACTAATGCAAAATTATTCAATTCCTATCTTACCAAATAGAATGTAATCTTTACTTCTATTTGTTTAGCTTGTAACATGTAGACAAAGTGGTTTACTTGACCATATTATGAATATAATTATAATATTCTTTGTAATCCTATGGATGTCTCCCATTGTGTTTCTTTAAAATTATTATAGACCTAATCCTTTTGAGTTTCAGTTGTTTTAAACCTATTCTCACTCCAAAAACTTATGAAACACTCTTTTAGCTCTCTCCCTTCCATTTTCGAACCCTCATCTCATTCATATCAACTTATAAATCTCATCATGCATAATTTTGTAATACCATTAGTTTGCAATTACAATGCAACATAAATTGTGATTTTATTTTTACATATAAGAATATTTTTCTCTTCTTTCTAACATCAATTTACAATCCTCATTCTAAGTTTTCAAGTGCCATGCATATCTGCTAATTACACCATAAATATAATTGTAGCTTTTTTACTTCTTCATATATAAATTATAACAATTCATTTTTAAGTAAAATCAAATAGTTTGAAATCCAATTACATTAAAAAGTATTTGTGAATTTACAAATCTATTAACCATGTCACTAAGCAAGGCATGAGAAACAAAATTAGAAATATCTAACCATAAATGAAAAAAAATCTACATCCACTTACATAAAACTACATACCTAATATGACGTGTAATTTAATCTCAAATGATCAAGCTAACATAGGCAAAATATAATACAATTAATCCAAAAAAAAGAACTATACAACATCGCTAGAATAGATTGTTAGACCTCCTTGTTGTAAGTATGGGCCTAACCAGTGTTTCCATTGATGTCAAGGGTTGGATGAGTTGTGTACTGAGGATATTGAGAAAATTAATCCTATCATAAATACAGAAGAATAATGAAGACAGTGAAGCTCTACAAAGTGAAGATCCCAACTAGATGAAGATCAGAGAATGCCCATCAAAGGATTTGTAGATATGTGTCTGAAGTTGATCCAGTCAAGATTTGAGAGGTTCACATGAAAATGTGGAGGAGTTATGGCCATGAGAGTAAAACCAGTTTTGGCAACTATTCAGAGGTGACAGAGTGACACAAATAGGTCCAGTGAGATCTGGAAATACAATAGCATGTTCTGCAGATCTAGTGGCATGTTTGGGAGGCTAATGTGAATTGATAACTCAATTGGTTCATGATTTGGAGGTCCACAAGCAATCCTTCTATTGTGACAGTGATGGGCGACTGTGTTCTTGAGGTTCTAGATGAAGATGCAAATGATTACAGTAACCAGAAGTGGTGTGGATGTTCTTGGTGATTGAAGCAAGCTTGTGGAGGTCTCTAGATTGTGTCTGATTCGTGTTGGCGGTCCACATTGAAGATTGAGCTGGTGATTGAAGATTTACCTTCGAGTGATGGTGTCCTTCCTAGTCTTGGCCAACTGGATGGTTTGCACATGTTGCAGATGATCTTAAAGATGTTTTGTGAAGCATGGTGTGTTCCTTGAAGAAGATTGAAGTCCCATCTATGTGTGGCTGACAATGTAGTGATGTGCATGAAGTTTTTGTAATAAGTCAAGTTGTATTTTTGTAATTGCTCTATAATAAAATAAGTGTATGTTGTGCTGACTTTGATGATCATTCCAAAGTCGATGTCATGTATAAATAAGAGTTGTGAAGTCATTCAAAGGTATCCTTGTGGTCATAATGAAAAGGTGGTAGTGAAGAGGAGTGAAAAGCAGAGCAGAGGTGTTGAGCTTAAATGGAACTAACTCAGGCATAATGAAGATGCTAATCTCTAGTTCAAGTATGTAATACTCATATTCTTTTGTAGACAGTGTGTCTTATGTAGGCAGTAGGCCTCTTGTGAGCAGTGTGCTCAGGCAGTGAGCCCTAACTGGCAAGTGCCATTTTATTCTTCTTATTCTTTTAATAGAGAATACAATCTTGGGTTTATCACCTCATAGTTTTTCCCTTAACTGGGTTTTCCACATTAAAATCTTGGTGTTATATGTGTTGAATTTGTTTCTGCTCTTGAATTATTGCATTATGCTCTCATGATTGTATCATTGATATGCTATTGAAATATAAGAAGGTTTTAAAGTGAATAATTTTGGTGACAACTGATTCACCCCCCCTCTTAGCTATCTGTCCTAAATCCAACAACTGGTATCAGAGCTAAGTTCCTCTAGAAGAAGCTTAACCACTTGAGGAGACCCAGGATGTCGTCCTACATGAAGGACAGTCCAAGGTTTGATGGAACAAACTACACTCTTTGGAAGAGCCACATGGAATGTCACTTACAATGCATGGGAAATCAGTATTGGAACATAACTACAACCAAATATGTTCCCCCAAAGAATGGTCCAACAACTATGGATGAAGTCAGAGATGTAGACAATAATTTTTGAGCTAAAGAAGCCCTACTGAGTGCCCTGACTGATTCAGAGCTAACAAATGTTATGGATTTGAAAACTGCTTATGAAATTTGGACAAAGATGGAAAATCTTTATGAAGGAGACAAATATGTTAAGTGTGCCAAGCTACAAAGTCTAAAAGGAAAGTTTGAAAACTTGAAGATGGGTGAAGATGAGAATATCACTTCATATATGTCAAAAGTAAATGAGCTTGTATGTGGCATTAGATGTGTTGGTGGAATATTGGATGAAGATGAGATTGTTGCCAAAGTTCTCAGATCTCTACCTCCTACTTACAAACACAAATTTGTTGCTATTGAGGAAATCAGATCCTTAACAACTATTACAAGGGATCAATTGGTTGGTAAGATATCTGCATTTAAGTTGGCAGAGTTTGGTGATGCACTTCCCAAGACTGAATCTACATTCAAAGCTAGTGCCTCTACAAAAGGCAAATAGAGATATGATCCTGGAGAAAGTTCCTCAAGGAAGTCAACATGGTATGATAAATACAGGAAAGATCTAGAAGAAGATAAGTTAGAAGATGAACAACTTGAAGCCCTTATTGCAAAGAGACTGCCAAGAGGATCCGGTAAGTATGAAGAAAAATTACCTTTCAAATGCTTTGCCTACAATAAGATTGGTCATTTTGCCTCAAGATGTCTAGAGAGGTCTTCAAGGCCAAACCCTAATAGATCAAGGTTTCAAAAGAAGTGCTACTATGTTCAAGAAGATGATGCGGAAGGAGTAACAAATGATGAATCTGAGATAGGAAACAAACCTGGAAGTGACTGGGTGTTTATTGCCATCAAAGAAGAAGATCCAATGACTATTGAATCTGCAAATCATAAGATGATAGAAAGTGCTTTGGCTGCTCAGGTTGAAGAAAAGGATGAATGGGTTATTGATAGTGTATGCTCTCACCATATGACTAGTGACAAGAGTAAGTTCTTAAGCTTGGAAAGATATGAAGGTGGAGTTGTAAAGTTTTGAGACAATTCTACTAGTAGAATTAGAGGTAGAGGAACCATTTCTTTTGATGGAAAGAACAAAACCAATGATGTTTTGTATGTTGAAGGTTTGAAGCATAATCTTCTCAATGTTGGACAGTTGGTGGACAAAGGCTATGATCTCTAATTCAAAAATGGAAAATGTAAGATCTTTGAAAGCTCTGGAACTGAGATTGCATCTAGTACACAAACAAAAGGTAACATCTTTCACTTGGTTGGTATTGGAAAAAGTTGCTTATTTGTTCAAATTGATCAGAGTTGGTTGTGGCATAGGAGAATGTGTCATGTGAATTTTGATAATATCATCAAGATAAGCAACACTCAGGCTGTAAGAGATCTTCCAAGACTGGTGAAACCTGCTAATAGTTTATGCAAAGAATGTCAATTGGGTAAGCAGAACAGAATCTCATTCAAAAGTAAGGAACAATCTTCAACTAGATTGTTAGACTTGGTGCACACTGATCTTTGTGGTTTGGCAAGAATCAAGAGTCTGCAAGGAGATAGGTATTTCATGTTGCTGATTGATGACTACTCCTGGATGATGTGGGCGACTTTCTTGAAAGAGAAGTCTGAAGCACTTGAGAAGTTAAAAATGTTCATGGCTATGGTAGAGAATGAAACTAGCATAAACATAAAATGCCTCAGGTCTGATAGAGGTGGAGAATTCACATCTGGAGAGTTCATAACATTCTTTGAGAAACATGGGATAAAGAGATAGTTGTCTTCTCCAAGGACTCCATGGCAGAATAGAGTAGTGGAGAGAAAAACCAGACCATCCAAGAAGCATCTAGGACCACGATGATGGAAGCAAATGTTCCTCAGATCTATTGCAGAGAAGTTGTAAGCACTGTTGTCTATACTTTTAATCAGGTACAAATCAGAGGCAATACTGGTAAGACCCCTTATGAACTTTGGTTTGGCATCACTCCTATTGTGAAGTATTTTAGAGTCTTTAGTAGTAAATGCTATATCAAAATAGATGAAGACCTTGGCAAGTTTGATGCTAGAAGTGATGAAGGAATATTCTTGGGATATTCTACTCAAAGGAAAGTATATCGCTATTATAACAAGAGATTGAGAAAGATTGTAGAAAGTACAAATGTGAAGGTTGATGAAGGCATGGAAAGTCCCTCAAGGTATTATGAGTATGAAGTAGATGATCATAATGATGTCTTAGACCAAGAAGAACAAGTCCCAACTCCAGTTCAGATTCAAACTGATCCAAAGAACCCTAAAATACAAGAAAAAGAGACAAGTTTGGATGAACCTGTCTAAGAATTAGAAGTGCAAGAGAATCCCAAAACTCCCAAGTATGTAAGAATGAATCATTCTAAAGATTAGATCATAGGATATAGAAGCAAAGGTGTTCAAACAAGAAGAAAAATTGCTCAAGATTCAGTGAAGTACTGTCTAATTTCAAAGATTGAACCAAAAATAGTAAGTGAAGCATGCAATGATGAAAGATGGGTTAAAGCAATGGAGGAAGAATTGATGCAGATTGAAAAGAATCACACTTGGGATCTTGTTCCTAGACCTAAGGATAAAAATGTGATTGGGACTAAGTGGGTCTTCATGAATAAACTAAATGAAGATGGTGAAGTAGTAAGAAACAAAGCCAGATTGGTCTGTAAGGGTTATTCTCAAGTTGAAGGAATTGACTTTGAAGAAAATTTTGCTCTGGTGGCAAGAATTGAAGTAGTCAGATTATTTCTTGCCTTTACTGCCTTCAAAGAGTTCAAGGTATATCAGATGGGTGTCAAGGCTACTTTCCTAAATGGTGATTTGGAAGAAGAGGTATACATTGAGCAACGGGATGGATTTCAATTGTCTGATCATGGAGATATGGTCTGCAACTTGAAGAAGGCATTTTATGGACTCAAACAAGCCCCAAGAGCTAGGTATGAAAGATTGGACAAACATCTTTTGAAGATTGGTTTCAACAAAGGTACTTTTGACAGTAATCTGTATTTTAAAATTGATCATGAAAATATCTTGATTGTTGAAGTATTTGTTGATGATATCATTTTTGGAGGGAAAGATAGTATGTGCAAGACTTTTGCAAATCAAATGCAAAGTGAATTTGAGATGTCTGTGTTTGGGGAAATGAATTTCTTTTTGGGTCTGCAAATCACTCAAACAAAGAAAGGAATCTTCATTTCACAAACCAAATATGTGAAAGAATTGTTGAAGAAATTTGGGATGGAAGATTCAAATCCAATGAATACTCCCATGGCAACCAGATGTAAGCTAAGTAAAGATGATGAATCTCCTAAGGCTTATCAGAAAAAGTACAGGTCAATGATTGGAGGACTGCTCTACCTTACTCAAACTAGACCTGATATTATGAATGTTGTTGGTCTTGTTGCCATATTCCAAGCTGATCCTAGAGAGTCTCATGTCATGGCAATCAAGAGAATGCTCAGATATCTAAAGGGAACAGTTGAATATGGATTATGGTATCCTAAGGATCATGATTTATCTCTTCATGCATAAATAGATGCTGATTGGGCAAGAGATATGGATGACCGGAAGAGTACCAGTGGTGGTGCATTCTTTTTTGGGAAAAAGATTGGTTTCTTGGCTAAGCAAGAAACAAGAGGCAATATCTATGTCCACTACAGAAGCAAAGTATATTGTGGCAGTAGGCAGTTGCACTCAAGTATTGTTGATGCTAAGAGCTATCAGAGTGGAGTATGAAGAACATATCAAAATCTTTTGTGATAATTCAAGTGCAATAAACATATCAAAAAATTTGGTGTTGCATTCAAAGACAAAACATGTATCCATCAAGTTCCACTTTTTCAGAGAGCAGCTGAACAAGAATGAAGTTAGATTGCAGATATTTTTACTAAACCTCTACCTAAGGACTCTTTTGAGTATCTCAGGGAGAAGTTAGGGGTTATTACCCCTCTGGTTCTGAATTAAGGTGCACTAATGTGCATCAGTCCGATGGATCCCACAGTCATATCTTGTGATCCAGATTGATGTTAGGAGGCTTCTACTTAGGGGGAGCAATCTGTATGATTATGAAGTATGAGAAGTAGTTACAAGTATGTGCCCTTTGCCATTGCTGTCAAAGGGGGAGAGAAGACATGTGAAAAACAAAATGTGGTTTTTGATCAAAGGGGGAGCAATAAAGGAAGAGAGGACATGTGAATGGTTACTGTTGATAGGGGGGCTATGTCAGTCAGTGAGGAGAAGTTTTTGTCTTGATGGTCAAAATAGTTTTTCACATTATGTGTTGTCATCAATGACAAAGGGGGAGATTGTTGCAAGTATGGGCCTAAACAGTGTTGTCATTGATGTCAACATACTCCTGTTGTATTGATGTCAAGGGTTGGATGAGTTGTGTACTGAGGATATTGAGAAAACTAGTCTTATTAGAAACAGAGAAGAATAGTGAAGATAGTGAAGATCTATGAAGTGAAGATCCCAGCTAGATGAAGATCAGAGAATGTACATCAAAGGGTTTGTAGATATGTGTCTGAAGTTGATCCAGTCAAGATTTGAGAGGTCTGCATGAAAATGTGGAGTTATGGCCATGAGAGTAAAATTAGTTATGGAAACTATTTAGAGGTGACAGAGTGACACAAATAGGTCTGGTGAGATCTAGAAATACAATATCATGTTCTGCAGATCTGGTGGCATGTTTGGGAGGCTATTGTGAATTGATAACTCAATTGGTTTGTGGTTTGGAGGTCCACAAGCAATCCTTCTATTGCGATAGTGATGGGCGACTATGTTCTTGAGGTTCTGGATGAAGATGTGAATGATTACAGTAAGCAGAAGTGGTGCAGATGTTCTTGTTGATTCAAGTAAGCTTGTGGGGGTCTCTAGATTGTGTCCAGTTCGTGTTGGTAGTCCGCATTGAAGATTGAGCTGGTGATTGAAGGTTTACCTTCGAGTGATGGTGTTCTTCCTAGTCTTGGCCAACTGGATGGTTTATGCATGTTACGAATGATCTTAAAGATGTTTTACGAAGCATGGCGTGTTCCTCAAAGAAGATTGAAGTCCCAGCTATGTGTGGCCGACAGTGTAGTGATGTGCATGAAGTTTTTGTAATAAGTCAAGTTGTATTTTTGTAATTGCTCTATAATAAAATAAGTGTATGTTGTGCCAACTTTGATGATCATTCCAAATTTGATGTCATGTATAAATAAGAGTTGTGAAGTCATTCAAAGGTATCCTTGTGGTCATGATGAAAAGGTGGCAGTGAAGAGGAGTGAAAAGCATAGCAGAGGTGTTGAGCTTAAAGGGAACTGACTCAGACACAGTGAAGATGCTAATCTCTAGTTCAAGTATGTAATACTCATATTCTTTTGTAGACAATGTGTGTCCTAAGGTAGTGGGCCTCTTGTGAGTAGTGTGCTCAAGTAGTGAGCCCTAACTGGCAAGTGCCATTTTATTCTTCTTATTATTTTAACAAAGAATATAATCTTGGGTTAGTCACCCCGTGGTTTTTCCCTTAGCCGGGTTTTCCACCTTAAAATATTGGTGTTATATGTGTTGAATTTGTTTCTGCTCTTGAATTATTGCATTATGCTTTCATGATTGTATCATTGATATGCTGTTGAAATATAAGAAGGTTTTAAAGTGAATAAGGAATAGGATTTTGGTGACAACTAATTCACCCCCCCCCTCTCAGTTGTATGTCCTAAATCCAACACTTCTCTTGTATTTTCTATTGAGCATGAGACTTTCCATTTACTTGTAGTGCTCCTCACCTTTTATTTTTTCCCCATTTTCCACCTCCTACAACTTTTCATTTCATACATATATAGGTTCCTGAAAACAATTCAATGAAATCTCCTTGTTATCATAAAACAAGTCTTTGACAAATATCCCAACAATGTGTATAAGCAATGACCTCCATTGCACTCTATGCATCTAATTTTACAAAGCCAACAACATGGTCTAGATTGCCAAATACTCGCAAAATAAAAAAAATAAATAAAACTTTATAGAAACTAAAAATATAACATTGTCCCTTCATGCACATTATTATATTGCAAGCCTATTTTTCATATTGCTTCATTTAGCATCACCAACCATCTCCTCAAGAACATTGTCCCTGTTTAAAATGAAGGAAACAGTTGCATCTATCACAACAATTTCTCTTGCAACAATTTTGGAGATAAATTTTGTAGTGTGGCAATCAACACATACTTGAAAGTTCTTATAACTCTAGTAGTTGTTCTAGGGTGTATGATTAACAAGCCAAATTCAACTACCAACTATTCACTATGGTGGTAGAGATAATTATTTTTCCTCCTCTTCCACATCATTTAGTATATGTCCTGAATCTAGAAAATGCCCTCTTACCTTCATCTCCCAAGCCAATTTCTCCAACTTTGCATAGATCCTGTGTCTATAGATGTAATCTATCTCCCACACAAGAATTTACCATGTTATGGCCTTTAATCCAACTACATCCAGGAATCTTTTTAACTTCTCTATCTTTCATCAATATTCTTAACACTTGAACCTCACCCACTTGCCCACTTCTTTATAGATGTTTGAGAGAAGAACATAAGTTGTAGCATTTTTAGGATCCAAATAAAAAAGCAACATCGATGTAAATACTCCTAACCCTACATTCATATGTGATCTACAGGCACCAACAAAACACATCCACATAACCACAATAGGTTTAAATGACATCTTAATGATATAGTTTAGAGTGTCCTCAAGATAGCCAGCACAAGCAAGAAGGTCAACCATGCACACATAATGATCAGGGTTACTAATCTAATTGAAGTATGTACATGCCTTGTCCACTAAACGTGCATGGATGCTTACACATAGAACACAAGAAAAGATTACAATGTTAAGATATGTTCCGGAGTGCTTCTTTAATTCAAATATTTTGAGAGCATCCTTTTAAAATCTATTTTGTTCATATCTTGCAATCATTGCATTCCAAGAGATGACATCTCTTTGAGCCATTCCATCAAATAGTTCATGTGCCTTATTTATACTTGCACATTTTGCATGCATTTCTACCAGAGCATTTCCAACTATAATATCTAACAAAACCCCCCCTTCCATTATGTTATGATGGATGTCCATACCCTGTTCCAAAGCTCCCATTTTGGCACAAATAGGGAGGATGCTGGCAAAGGTTGTCGAATTTGGCTTTACACCTACTAATTGCATTTTCTTGAAAGTTTCTAAAGCCTTTTCAAAAAATCCATTGTGTGTATCCTGCAATCATTGCATTCCATGAGATGACATCTCTTTGAGGCATTCTGCCAAATAGTTCACATGCCTTGTCAATACTTCCACATTTTGCATACATGTCTACCAAGGCAGTTGAAACTACAACATCTGACAAAATTCCTCTATCCATTACATTTTGATGGATGTCCATACCTTGTTCCAATGCTTCCATTTTGGTGCAGACAGGAAGGATGCTGGCAAAGGTTGTGGAATTTAGCTTTACACTGCCAATTGTATTTGCTTGAAAGTTTTTAAAGCATTTTCAACAAATCCATTTTGTGCATATCCAGCAATAATTGCAGTCCAAGAGCATCTCTTTGAGGCATTCTGTCAAACAATTCACTTGACTTGTCTATGCTTCCACATTTTGCATACATGTCTACTAAAGCATTTCCAACTATAATATCTAACAAAAATCCCCCTTCCATTATGATTTGATGGATGCCCATTCCCTGTTCCAAAGCTTCCATCTTGGAACAAGAAGGGAGGATGCTGGCAAAGGTTGTGTAATCTGACTTTACACCTGCCAATTACATTTGCTTGAAAGTTTCTAGAGCTTTTTCACAAAATCCAATTTGTGTGTATCCTGTAATCATTGCAGTCCATGAGACCACATTTTTTTGAGGCATTATATCAAACAGTTCATGGGCCTTGTCCATGGTTCCACATTTTGCATACATGTCTACTAGGGTAGTTGCAACTACAACATCTGAAAAAATTCCTTTATCCTTCATGCTTTGATGGATGTCCATACCTTGTTCCAAAAGCTCCCATTTTAGCACAGGAAGGGAGGATGTTGGCAAAGGTTGTGGAGTCTGGCTTGGAGTCTGGCTTTACACCTACCAATTGCAATTGCTTGAAAGTTTCTAAAGTCTTTTCAAAAAGTTCAATTTGTGCATATCATGCAATCATTGTAGTAATTTGTCAAATAGTTCACATTCTTTGTCTATGTTTCCACATTTTGTATACATGTCTACCAGGGCAATTGCCACTGCAACATCTGACAAAATTTCTCTATCCTTTATGCTTTGATGGATTTCTATACTGTTGTAAAGCTCCCATTTTGGCACAAGCTCAGAGGATGCTGGCAAAGGTTGTAGAATTTGGCTTAAGACCTGTCAATTGTATTTTCTTGAAAGTTTTGAAAGCCCTTTCAACAAATCCATTTTGTGAATATCCTACAATCATTACATTCCATGAGATTACATCTCTTTGAGGCATTCTATCAAACAGTTCATGAGATTTTTCTGTGCTTCCACATTTTGCATACATGTCTACCAGAGTATTTCCAACTATAGTATCGGTCAAAAATCCATGTTTCATTATGCTTTGATGGAGGTCCATACTGTACTCCAACATTCCCATTTTGGCACAGGCAGGGAGGATGCTGGAAAAGGTTGTGGAGTCTAGCTTTACACCTGCCATTTGCATTTGCTTGAAAATTTCTAAAGCTTTTTCAACAAATCCATTTTGTGCATATCCTGCAGCCATTGCATTCCATGGAACCATAGTTCTTTGAGGCATTTTGTCAAACAATTCATGTGCCTTCTCTATGCTTCCACATTTTGCACACATGTCTACCAAGGCTGTTGCAACTACAACATCTGTTAAAATTCCTCTTTTTTGTACTTTGATGGATGTCCAAACCCTCTTCCAAAACTCCCATTTTAGCACAATGGGAGTACACTAGTTTGGGTTGTATGACTTCATGGTGATGCTATTTGGGTTTTACAACACCCCAATGACATTATGTATGTTTATGAATAATGTATTCAGGCCCTTGTTAGACAAGTCCATTGTGGTTTACCTCGACAACATCCTAGTATACAATAAAACCATGGAGGAGCACAAGCAGCACTTGGCAGAGGTCTTTGAGTTGCTCCGGGAGCACCAACTTTTCATCAAGAAGGAAAAATGTTCTTTTACACAGAAGGAGGTCCATTTCTTGGAACACATTGTTGGCAAAGGTCTAATTCATCCAAACCTAGAGAAGCTAAGAGCCATTGCAGAAAATGAAAAAAGAAAAACAAGTGATGGAAATAGAAAATCCAGTCCAGCGTCCAACAAATTCCTGACATCAGACAATTTTTGGGGACAAAATTGTCCCACATATAAGCCTATCGGCTAAAAATCATCAATTTGTTTCTTTATTGGTAATTGTATTATGTGTAAGATTCTACACATGGATTGACTAACTAGTAAGATCTAATTATTGTTGTGAAGGGGTCATGATTTGACACCATTTTAACTGTAATCTTTAAAATAATTTCAGAGTTATTTTAATGATCAATCATCTATATCAATTTTTTTTCTATTGGTAATTACACTGAGGTGTTCCTACATTCATAGCACAAATGGAAGTTGAAATATTCTAGAATTTATATGTAAACTTATAAGATTCCAATCTAGAATCTTTATTAAAAAAATAAATAGTCACTCCACAAATTAAAAAAAAAACTAAAAAAAAAGGTGAAAGGAATAAAAAATACATGCTGGATAGAAGGAAAGGTGGATGGCAATTTCATAGAAGCCATCACTATGCACTAAGATGAAAGAAACGTTACGGAATGACATATGAAAAGACACACATTCAATCGATTTATATTGCCCCCTTCCTTAATTTTTTTCACATGTAGAACCAACATATCAAATTGTAGGATTTGAGATGAGCTGAAAGTGAGTGCGGTAAATTGAAAAAAAAAAAAGGCACCTCCAGAAGGATATCTCTTGGTGTACTTTAGATATATATTTTTAAATATAAATATACTAGTTGTATCTATGTGTAAGATTCTATCCGTCCATTCACTAAAATAGTTCCGTTACTTTTTATAAATTTATATGTGAAATATAAAATGTCCCTTCATAGCAATCCCACTGATTTTACATTACAACTCCATGACCTTATAATTTTTTAGTTTTTTCAATTTGTGAAGCCACTATAATATGATTATAATGTAGTTCATTCAAAATAATTGTAGCTTTTCATTTTTATATTTGGTTTTCTTCTAAGAAATATTATATATTGAAATTTGTCAGATGAAAAGTGTATGTTTAGTTATATTTTATGTTTTGGAATTATTTTAATGTGTTTGTTTAAATGTAATAGTTAGTGTATAAATAATATGTTTTTATAGAAATTGACAAATAATCTTATTTTTATTCCAAATTGATTCCTCACAACCTATTAGTTTGATATGAAGTTTATCCATTCTTTGATTAGTGTTCTTGCTTGTATAATATGCTTTAATTTTATAGGAAAATTATGGGACCCCTATTTTGATTTTGCTTCAACTTTTAGTCCTTTTTGATCTTGATTTTATAAGTGTGCCCATGTAGTATTTATCTTAGGTATTCATTGCCCAATTGATAGTTGATCTGAGATATTTATCTAGGTCAATGAACTCTCTACATCACCTTAATTTTGTTTGTTATATTTGGATCTCAATTTTAGCCCACCCTACATCCATGGTGGTCCAATTTATGTCAATAGGATAAAGAGTTTTAAATCTGAAGTGGCTTGTGCATTTGATGGACCTAAGAGAAACTATCAAGTTTGTAAAATTATTGGGGTCAACCTTCCAATAAGTTAAGTTATTCAAATTGAAAATTGACTATAATTTATTTTTTTCCGTCTTATTGTTTATTCACTCGTAATATTTAAAAAGTTGAGAACTATTTATTTTCCTAAACAAGTCATTTTGGATGAAGAAATGAAGAATGTGAAGGATCACTTTTTGCATATGAGAAAGTAATTTTGCATAAGCATATATTCACTATTTGCATGAAATTCAATTTTGAATGGAGTTTTAAAGGAGGGTGCATAAAAAGAATAAAAGAGAAGATTTAAATTATTAGGAATAAAGAGGGTGATTGAAAAAAAGAGAAAAAGAGACCGAAAGATTTGCTTTATTATGTATAAAAAAGAAATTGAGAAAAGAGACTTAAACTTTTTTTATGAATACTTCCTATTTAATTTTATATTAAAAAAGTAATAGTACAATATTAAAAAAAAATGGGAGGGTAGTAGACAGGCACATCCATAGAGTCTATATGGGAGAAAGTCCAATACAAGAATAAAAATTAAACAAGGCCAAGCACAAACATAACTAAGCTACTAAAGCAATCCCAGAGGGAGGAGATTCCTTATAATTAGGTTTTCCCCAAACATCTTCAAGAACTAAATCATCAATAGGCTCCCAACTAGTGAGAGCACCTTCCTCTTTAGGAGTATCATTTAAGGGAAACTAAGCATGGACCGAAGAAATGGCCAACTCTAGGCGAGAGTTCTTTCTAGAGTCAAGACAACCATGAGCACATGCCCATGAAAAGAGGTAGAAGGAATCTTGAAGGCCTGATTCCACTCACCATGGGCTACAATAACTTTGGAATCTAGAAACTGGGAGCCACGGGAGAAGGAGCCTCTACCTCTCTTGGTAGACTAACTATGACTATGTAGACACCTTCAAAAAGGAGAAGACTAATCATGTAGAACTCTAGTAATAGTGTAGGGTACTTCCTAAGTTGTCCAGTAACTCCTTAGGATGAACAACCTCAAGTGTAACTTTACTAGTTTGCACCTGAACTTGCATAAGCCCATTAGAGAAAATAATGGATTTAGTGTATAAAAAAAAATGGACATCAACAAAGCAACCAGTAAAGAGAGTTGTATTTCTATCTTTCCAAAAACTAATGATAATTTCCACCCTTAAAGCATGCCAAATTTAGGTATATTTGAGTGAGAGACAAGGCCAATCCCTAAGAAAAACCATGTGCTAAGAAAAATGAGCAAGCCAAAATGGCTTGAAAAAATATGAATCCAATTTCAAGATTCCTAAGCTCTTGGACACAACTAGAAATGATGCTTGAGATTCTCAATCTATCCACAAAATAGACAATGGAGATTAAAAATATCCATATGATCCAAACAACCACTAAGAGGAAGGCCTAAATAAAGAATGTACTAGGCAAAGTGGGCCAACTTAGGCTCTAGAAGATCTGACTAGATACATTGGAATTGGTTTAATGCGAGGTACCAAGAAAGGATTGAAACTACCAATGATGGTTCAGTCGTCCACCATAGGAATATGGGGAGATAGACACAAATAACCTTTGTGAGGCCTATAGTTCTAAAATGGTGTATTTAGGTACCATTTCCAATCCTTCCACCATGGTTTAAAAGATCTAACCCTAATATTGTGAGTCATCCAGGGAGTAATAGCATCAATCACAAACTAAATAGTCTCTTAGTCTTGATTAAAAAGCCTGAATTTTGTTTTAAATTCAAGCCAAGAAAGGAAATTCTTGGTAGCATTATTGATGAAATCTAGTAACACTCAAATGTTTCTTTTAAAGAATTTCATGGCATGGATCCATGGCACTTTAGCCAAAGGGTGGGCTTAACAAGAGAGGACTAGAGATCACCAAATAGATATTTGATTAATAGAAAGGCCATTGGAGAAATCATTTCCCATGAAATAAAGCCAAGGATTAATAGCTTCCTTGGATTTCCAAATTCTCTTGATGACAAATGTGCTTTGAATCTTGATGGGTCCCCTCATGGTTAGAAGGGTAGAAAAATTCAATTTGGCCAGCCTAAAGGCATACCAGAATACTTATAGTGCCTCATGAGAATTTTCTAGGCTTAATTACCCTTTAAGGATCTGATAATCCATTTGGCACATAAGGCACATAAGGCAATACCATGCTTGAAATAGAAACCAAGCCTGAACCTCTAGCTTCATGAGGGAGGAAAACAAATTCCTACACTACACAATGGAAGCCTTCATGGCCTCCATTGCAAGACCAAAGAAAGTTTGATAATTTTTTAAATTTTTAGATAGAAATCCTTAGATGGAACCAAAAAAAATAATAATATACATGAGTGATATCTAATATTTTAGAACAAATTTGGACATAATGAGCCAAAGAAAGAGGCTTAAGGATCTAATAATTAATCTTCTTTCCAATTCTATCAACCACAACTTGATAGAGCTCATAATGATAGGCCTGAAAAGTGAAGGGAATGCCTAGAAAATGAAACACTTCCCCATGTCCAATCCCTTTCTAGCCAAAATTGTCAAACCAATTCAACTTGTGAAGAAAGGACTATGATGTAGATCAAGGTTCAGGGGCTTTTTAAAGCTACTGAACCGAGCAAAAATAAACTAGTTAAGTCACCAAAATGAAATAAGAATCTATCATTTATTAGTAACAGGAGTAAAAAATGATGTTATATCCTTACATGCATCAGCCACAACCTTACATTTAGTTGCTACAATGAATAGAGTATCCTGTAGAATACAGATCTTCATGAAGAAGTTACAACAGAAAACATAAATGTAGTATTTATAGATTCCATGACTCTACAACTCAATTGTCCTTGACCATCAAATTGATCATCCCCTGAAAACATGAAATTTTCCCCATTTAAAGGCAACAGATGTGGTTAAGTGCATTAAGGTGGCCACTGCCATCATCACATGAAGAGAACAAATGCCATCCTCTTACATGAATTTTGAAAAAAAATGATATCATATTACTAGCTCTTTGGATCGACATTGCTGTTTAGGCTTTGGATTAGTTGATATGGCAATTTTCAACTGTTTTCCCACTTTTGGAAGTTTATGGATGATTCTGAAAGCTAATTGGATTTGATCAAGTAATAGGACATATGCTACAGGGCATCTGAATAGAAAATGTCTAGTTAGAAATGAAGAATTGCAACTAGATGTGGATATGCAATAGGATGTCCAAATGGGAGATGTCCGCTTCAGAGATGTTTGGTTGGAATTGTATGGTTGGAAGATGAAACAGGAAACCAGAATTGATATGTCAACATGACATCCAGATAGAAAAATGATCAGTTAGAGATGAAGCATTACAATCAGATGTGAACAACAACTAGATCTGGATAATGAAATGCAACAGAATTTCTAATTTGAAATATGTTTGGTTGAAGACAAGTAGTGTAATCAAATGTGTAACATGATATTTAGATGATATCCAGTTTGAAATATGTCTGGTTGAAGATAAGTAGTGTAACCAAATGTGTAATATGATATCTGGATGGATGATAAAGCACCGTAACTAGATGAAGATGTGAATTAGGAACATGATCCAGATATAACAAATCAATGGGATGTTTGGTTAGGAAAGGTCCAGATGAAATCTTTGGTTGAAGAAAGATAATGGAACTAGATATGAATTAGGCAACTGGATCAGGATATTGAAACTCAACAGGATATCTAGTTAGTAAATGTCTAGTTGGAGTATAAAGAAGTGCAACCTGATCTGGACATGAAACACAACAAGATCCAGATGTGACATGAAAACATGATCCAGATAAGATGTCTGGTTGAAATACAAAGTATTGTACAACTGG
The DNA here is from genome assembly GCA_027924645.1 of Cunninghamia lanceolata. Classification (NCBI taxonomy): domain Eukaryota; kingdom Viridiplantae; phylum Streptophyta; class Pinopsida; order Cupressales; family Cupressaceae; genus Cunninghamia; species Cunninghamia lanceolata. Next base: position 4,615,970 of record BSBN01001064.1, read on the forward strand.
ATTTAAACATGAAATACAATTGATTGTTCGGTTACGAATGTCTAGTTAGAGTGATGAGCATAACCTACCCAAAATTCATCAAATCTTCAACAAATTTGAACTATAGGTACCCATTTGGCTCCTTAATAAGATGCACTCCTTACTTGGGCATGATTCCAACTAGATCTATTAGATTTTTGAACATCTACTCCTGTAAGCAAAAATAAAGGAAAATAGATAGAAAAGAAAACAAAATATTTTTGGATGATGAGGATTGCTTGTGGACCTAGATGCTCCTTCATCAGACACACCGGGTAACTAAAATGTTCCATGAGTTGAAATAATGAACATTTCTAAGGTGAGTCAAGAATTGGTATCCCAAACTTAACCTTTTCTAAAACTGACATCATAGAAGTTTCATCTATTGGTCGATACTTCCAACAGACAAGATATTCCATATATTCATTGCCTCTTGTTCATTTAGCCACACGAGAATAAATTACCTTATCAACCTTCTCAAACTTCTTCATAGGCAACTAATGTATCCATTCATGCGCATCCTGCAAATATGTAATTGGATTCCCCTATAAACTAGGTATGCCCCCATAGTATTTAGACAAATCAGCCACATTGAAAATGGGAAAAATGTCAATACCCACCAGAAGTTCAACTTCATATGAATTAGATGAAAATTTCCTCAAGACCTTACAAGGTCCAATCTTCCTCCACTTAAGTTTATTATATGTTCCCTATAGGAACCTTTCCCTCCCCAAATGTACCATCATCAAATCATCAACTTAAAATTCATATTCTCTCCTATGCATATCATCACGCTCCTTATATTTGATGGTACTTTTTTACAAAGATTGCTTCACTTCCTTATGTAAATCATGAATATACTCTACAAAATCAACTACTACACTTTTCCTATGCAAATCTATGCTATCCCTCAACTCATCCACACCTCTTAGTGTAGTGCCCCTCAACTTGTCATCTATCAGATTGATGTTTGTTTAGTAGTATTAGACTTTAAGACAGTATCTTAGACCGTAGATGATGGATCTCTTGTTATCTTGTTAATTCATTATGGACCTAATCATTATGATAACAGATGTTGATTTATGCTTTAGAACTTCATAGATGAATTAGATGTTACAGATGTTTTGATGTTATTCACTATATTTAATTGTAAGATAGTTGATCGTTTTATGTTGATTGACTAGTAAACGGAAAATCTTGTTCAATATAGTTAATTGTTTATTCATAAACGTGAATGGAACAGTGTCGTATTACTCGCTCTCGAGTACCCTACCCCACTGCGATTTCCATTCACTATAGGACTACATGTGGATATATATCTTGTTATGTTTAACCGTACGTTGCTGTAGGATGCAGGTACTAGGCACCGACTCCACCTGATTACCAGGTCTGAGCATGCCTTCGCCAATGGATTAGTTGTTTGGAGTTAACGTGAGGTCCCATGTCAGTGTTGTCTGGTTGTCAATTTATCCTTTTGGTCATTGTCTGTCATTCGATCATGACTTGCAGACAGGTAATATTGCACCTTGGAGTCTAACTAGGTCAGAAGGTGTCTAAGTGTGTAAGGTAGTGTTGTGCTTTAATTAGAATCATTATACAAAAGAATATAAATGTTGATAATTGAAAATAATTGTTGTAAATAAATTATTATTTTATTAGAAGTATAGTTGTTAAATAAAGATTGTAAGAAATTTTGTATTATTTAATATAATATTATTTATAATAAATTTTTAAATAAATAAAATAGTTGTAGTCATGTTGTAAATTGTGATTTACAACTTAATTAATAAAATAAATTAAAATATAGTTATAAAATTATTGATTGACGTAATATTACAATTTTATTAATAACATTATGGTTGGTCGGTTATAAAATTAAATGTTGTCAGAACTGTGTATTAATATTTAAAAAAGAAACCTCTTGGGATGATTAAATTAAATAAAAATATATCTTGAGGAGGGAGATGCACGGGATCGCGTGCCGAGTTCCTTGGAAGATGGAAGGGACTGTTTTATAAAAGGGAAGCTTGTAGAGGCAAAGGGGGGGGAATTCCAGGTAGAAGGAGAGAGAAGAAGACTGGAGAGAATCTTGTTTTGCAGCAGTTGGAACAGCTTCCTCGATTCGACGTCGCAGGCAAGTTCCTTTGAATGCTTGACTTCTCTCACTGTTTCTTTTCCTCTGAATCTGAGCATGTTGGGTTGATTGCTTCTTTATTGCGGAATGGATTTCTTTGGTCAAATAGTTTTCTGCTTGAACATTCTGTCATTTCTGCAAATATTTATTTTCGATGTGCGGATTTAGATGTGAATCATTGGGTCCGTAATAGATAGAATTTTCCTTATATTCCTCCCACCGTCCTCCAAACCTTTATACTGAATAGTGTTGCTATCTGCGAATTAAACGACTTGATATCTGAGGAGTAGATAAGATCATGGCATTCTCATTTGGAATCAACAGCTTAGTAATTGTTTCCCCAGGTTACATTCAAACGAGATCGCCTTTATGAGGTTTCCATCTCGTAGATGCCATGATGTGTTTTCTGTGTTTCACCTTCTCTCTCAGCCATTAGTTATCCTTCTAACAACTTCTATGCAATTGATTAGATATGCCAAAACATTGCCATGATGAGTGGAGTGCTCATCGAACTCTTTTACATGGCATTGACAGTGTATTTCTGCCAATTCTGTATGCAATCTTAGATCAGTGCATAAATGTTAGTGTTTGAAGATACAAGATGATGTTTCCTTGAGATCTCTCAGATATCTCTTCTTGTAAACTTCTTGCACAGATTCAATCATGTATTGTTTTCTGCAATTCAGTATCCTCTTAGACATTTATCTGTTCTGTCAACATTCATCTGGCACTGCCATCATCAGCAATCAATTTGGAATTGGCGGCAATGCTTAAATCGGTGTTTATGTCATCAATGAATCTTCCAATCCTTAAACGATGTATCTGTACTTATCATCACACCCTAACTGCGGATTACCAAACCCTATTTAACAAAACATACCATTGTTCCTAACTGAAAAAGAACAAATCTGAGGCGTTGTCAATATCTTCTGCAATGTGGAAGATTTTAGTTTGCTCAAAATATACTGGTCTCTAGGCACACACATTGTATTAATTTTGTGATGTACATTTTGATTCCAGGTAAATGAATACAATGGATGCCATGATATTTTAGTATCCTTTTGTCTACAAGCGTTTTAACCTCAAGTTATTTTGAAATTTTATTAGATTGTAGATTGTCAGCCTTCTAATCTAAACCCTAGCACCTCTGTAAAGTAGGTATATTTCTGTAAACTATCAATTTCAGAAATCACGATATACCTATTATACAAGTTATAAATATCAGTCAAATAGATCAGCATAAGCAGTTAAAAAAATCACCGATACTTGAACCTGAAACCTGCATCACCTTTATCTTCCTTAATTTTAGATCTGAAGAAGGTATCAGGCTAGCTTTTACCAGAAATATCTTTCTCACCAAAGGATGTTAACTCTAGTTGGCACTTTTGGTTGGCAGTAGGCGGTAACGTGTTTGATGTTCCACATGGCATCAAACCTCTGATCTTCTGAATGCCACGAATCCTCTCAATTGTAATTATTTGTAATTTCTTTTTGTTTTGGCTACCTATCCTGCAAATCGATCCATTCCATTAGGTCGCTATTTCCAGCCAGACGTCGTTTTGTGTGTACCAGTGACCATTGCAAACATGGCCACACAACCACTGCAGATTTAACTGGTTTCTCAATGAAAAAGTTTGGGGTGTCCTCAAGATAGCCAGCGAAGGCAAGATGGTCAACCATGCACAAATAATAATCAACTGTTGGTGTAATGTAATAACGGTTACAAACGTGATTTGAGCAGCTGATTGTTCCTTATATCTTATTGTCTCATTAATGGTCAATTCTCAAACACCTGAATATATCAGAAACTCAATAACAGACTCGACAGGCTCGACAGCGATAGTGTAATGGAAAAATCATTGACTTAGTCCTTCTTGCAAAGCAGAAAGCTTTTCCAGTAAATTAACAAATACAGTCCGCATACAAATTTGAAATGAGATTGTTGTGTTGGCAAAATGCTTATCTTCTTTTTAGATATCACATCATAAACATTCTCCAGTTTCCTATTTATTCATTGACCGGGTTATTATTAGATTTACATTAGATTTACTAAACGATTACATCTCAAGTAGTTCTCTGTAGAATTTAGATGACAACCATAGTGTGCATTATGGAGAGTTCTTGAGACCCTTGCAACAATTCCATTTTGTATATATCCTGCAATCATTCTATTACTATGGATCGCTGCTTTACCTAGGCACACTTCTGAGAGGTTCCTTCCTACAGATCACACCTTCGCATTAGTTTAACGGACTGCAATACAGTCCACACAACTGACACAGACTTAACTGATATCTCACTGATGGAGTTGGCGCTTCCTCTGAAGGCTGGTGCAGCAAGGGAGTCAGCTGAGCACATACAGCAATCAGCGATTTGAAAACTACTGAGAGTTGTAATCTATCAATTTTTGTTAGAAATTAAACCTTAGGGGAAGTGTTTTCTGAACTTGTAATTACACTTTTCATGTTTGGAGATCTGTACAATAGTTGGAAGCATGAACAAGATGCTGGGATCTCAAAGAACGTCCTTGGATACCGTAAAAACTTAGCCATCAAACCTATTGCCTTCGTTATTTTCTTTGTGATCACGGGATGCCATCAATTTTATTAGATTTGCAAGTTGAGGAAGTTGTTAGACTAATCAAATGTCATCCATTTCAATAATAAAATAGTCAATAGCAATTTTACTCCTCATTGACAATCTATACAAGCTGTTCACATTCCATTCAAATAGGTTCATTTATGATTCTCTTGCAAGACAGTAGGTTATAATAAACATAGTAGAGGTATTTGTATGGGAATCGAAATGCCTTGGGAACAAAACATAGCTTATACAACTATCAAGTGATGGTCGCTTAAGAAATGACCATCTCGATCTTTTCTTGGACAGAATCAAACATCATTGACGTTATTACCACGAACAATTCAAAGTATATTAAACTGTCTTTTGGGCAAGCTCAAAAGAATACTGGAAAGACCGTATTTAGGGCAGATCCTTGAGGAAAAATGAAATGTTAATGTTCATCGTTGACGGTTGGACCTTTTTCCTTGTTAGATTGTCGTATAGTTACAAGGTAATGTCTTAGTGATATTATAAAATCCGTCGTTGGAAAGGTACGTTAATCGATGTTACAATTGTTATATTTTTTGTATTTTGTGATTTATTTTTAGAAACAACATGAAGAGCATTTAAATAATTAGTCGTAATGTAATGCATTTAATTTAAACTCAATTGGTTTGGAAAAGAAATAATGCAATTTAATGTTCATTTTATTATGGAAGTTGTTTACATTGAACAGAGAAGAAATTGTAGTGTTAACTCTAGAACTGTATTAAACTGTATGAGTTAAGTATTTCTATTGTTGTAAAGAGTCAAATTGAAAGTGGTCAAACTTGAATTCTAGAGGCTTAATATGTCATAGTTGAGTTCATGCGACATGTGGATAAGTGTTTTAGTGTTGTGACGTTATAACAAACATGTGGTTTTAGTTGTATGAAGTATAATGAAGTATTGTCAAGTTAATAATGTGTTTTGTGAAGTAATATTCTCTGGATGAGATATCAAACCACTTGTGATCTTATTGTACCCATTTTGTCGTATTATTATATGGAGAGACCAGGAATCTGTAAAAGAGTAAAGTGTTGTAATGCTATAGACATTGGATAACAATTGGTGTTATGATTATGTTCGTAATGCAAGAGGGTTTATACCTTGCAGTGAACATGTATGTGTACTATTACAATGCCTTGTATGATGTTTCAGGTTTACTAGGTGTTAGGAAGGAGAGTGGCTTTCAACGTGGGGCCGGCGCCCAAAGTGGCAGTCAGGATAACCCGTTGAAAGTAGATTAATCAAGTGATAACCTAAAATGAACTAGGGGGTTAAGGGTAGATTTCACATTAAACAAGATTAATGGATTCCTCTCCCATGACCTGTAGTGCTTGTTTAGACTAAGGATGGGTAGAGAAGGCCTGGTCGGCATGATTGACTTCCTTGTCCTCATGAAAGGAAGGTTGATTCCGCATGTGTCACCCTATGTGGCCGGCGCCTAGAGAGAGGCTGTCAGGATAACCATAGATGGGGGCCGGCACCTAGTGAGAGGCTGTCAGGATAACCCATGCTAGGACCGTGTGATGACACTCTCCCTACTACAACCTAGCATTCCTTGTTTGGTCTCTCCACATATGTTATGTGTTGCCTCTGGAAGATGTGTTGTGTTGCTTATATTATTGCCATATGTTGTATTAGAGTTTGGTCATCCTTTGTTCATGTTAGTCTTTGTCTACCTGACTGTCATTGTTTGGGACCTCATGTTAACTCCTAGCTCGGGGGGTGGACCTTAGGGTTCCACATGGTCGGGTGGAAGAGCTTTATTATCCATTGGTTATTCTCGTCGAAGTTCATGTGCAGAAAAGATTTATCTTAGTTTTTAGACAATTGTACTTGTACCAATTGATGAAGATGTATGTGTATAATCTTGTACCAGACTTGTGTAACAGATCATTCATAACGTATGTAATTCTGATGTAGTCTGAAAATGGCAATGTAATGATGTAATGATGTACTTATGTGTAAGGAAAGCATTTCAGTTATGTATTTGATCATGTAGATTGTATTATTTGATGATATGTAATGAAAATGAATAAATTATTTAATTGTGCATTGGATTTAGATCAGTTACTGATGCATGTTAGATTATGTGAGTTGAATTGTTAAGTAATGCAGCCTTGAAACCTTGGAGAACATGTCGTAAGTTTAATGGTGTAATTAGTTGTGTTAACATTACTTTGTTATTTTAATCACTTAAAAAAAAATTTCCTGTTTCATATGGCTTAAATGTGAATTTCTCTAAGGTGTTCAGGGCGGGGCGTTACATCTGGTATCAGAGCCAGGTTTCTAACACTGGGTACTCTAGGTTTTATAATTAGCCCATTAAGCTGTACTAGTTGTTTAAACTCTAAAGAATATATTCATTCATAGTCCTTGCCTAGCAACCTGAAGATGTTAAGTGGCAAGTGGAATTGGCCTCTAGATCTAGGGTAACAGTAGACTCTCGTGTGCATGATTGTGAGTTGAGAATAGGTCCTTTATCTACCACAGCAGATCTTCGCATTATACCACTTGGATCCTATGACATAGTGTTGGGAATGGATTGGTTGGATGCTCATCGAACAGTGATAGACTGTCGTCACAAGTTAGTGAGGTGTGTTGATGAATCAGGCAATGAAGTAGAAGTGGTTGGGATTCAGAGACTCATCTCTTTGCGTATGATTTCTGCTATGCAATTGAAGAGATGTTTGCTTCAAGGATGCAAGTTGTTTGCTATAATAGTTAATGACATAGATTTTGGGGAAAATAGGGAGACATCCCTTAACAATCATCCTATTCTCAAGGAGTATGAAGATGTCTTTCCTAGTGAGATCCCGGGTATGCCATTGAAGTGTGATACTGATTTTAAGATAGACCTTGTTCCCGGAGCAGAACCTATTTCACGAGCTCCATATCGGATGACTACCTAGGAGCTTAAGGAGCTTCGTTTGCAGCTAGAAGAGTAACTAGCGAAGGGATTCATTCATCCTAGTGTCTCTCCATGGGGAGCACTAGTTATTTTTGTGAAGAAAAAGGATGGATCTCTGCGATTGTGCATCGACTATCGACATCTTAATAAGGTGACTGTGAAGAACAGATACCCCTTGCCATGAATTGATGACCTCTTTGATCAGATCAAGGGAGCTAAGGTGTTTTCAAAGATAGACCTAAAGTCTGGATATCATCAGTTGCGCATCTTTGAGGCTGACATCCACAAGACCGCATTTCGCACCCGTTATGGGCATTATGAGTTCACTGTTGTACCTTTTGGGTTGACAAATGCACCATCAGTGTTTATGAGCCTGATGAATGGTGTATTTTGTACCTATCTTGATAGATTTGTTCTTGTTTTCTTAGATGATATATTGATTTATTCAAGGTCTATGGAGGAGCATGAAGATCATTTGTGACAGGTTTTGCAGTGTTTAAGAGAAAATCAGTTATATGCAAATCTGGCTAAATGTGATTTCTTTCAAACAGAAGTGAAATATTTGGGACATGTTATTTCCGACAAGGGTATTGCAGTGGATCCTTCAAAGATTCACTCCATCATGGATTGGCCTGCTCCTACCAATGTTTCAGAGGTTCATAGTTTCATGGGTTTAGCAGGCTATTATCGACGATTTGTGGAAGGATTTTCAAAGATAGCTCACCCTATAACTTCTCTTTAGAGAAAAGGAAAGAAGTTCATTTGGTCAGAACAGTGTCAAGTAGCCTTTCAGACTCTTAAGGAGCGGTTAACTAGTGCACCTATTCGAGCAGTGCCTGATCCTACCAGAGATTTTGTGGTATGTACTGATGCATCCTTGGAAGGGTTAGGAGCAGTTTTAATGCAGGAAGGTTGTGGGATAGCCTATGAGTCCCGTAAACTCAAAGATCACGAGATGAACTATCCTACACATGACCTAGAGTTAGCTATTGTTGTACATGCATTAGTAAGATTGAGACACCTTTTATTGGGACATCGGTTTGAGCTACACAGTGATCACCGAAGTTTACAGTACATTTTTACATAGCCAAACCTAAATACGAGATAGAAGAAATATGCAGATGCTCATAGACTTGATCGTTAATTTTCAGTCAGTGATCGGGTGTTCTTGCGGGTGCTTCCGCGAAAGAGTCCGATCCGTTACGGAAAAGGCTCTAAGCTTGCACTATATTTTGTAGGGCCATTCAAGGTTTTGGAAAGAATCAGACCTGTTGCATACCGTCTTGCTTTGCTGCCTAGCTTGTTGCATATCCATGATGTATTTCATGACCCTATCATCCAGATATTTCTCATGTTCTTGATTGGAATGCCTTACAGGTAGAGGACGGGCAGCTAGCTTTGGAGCCTGTAGGCATTTTGGAGCACAGGAGACTCGCTCTCAGGGGCAAAGTCATAGATCAGGTAAGGGTCTAATGGGACCCTAGTGATGAGACTTCAGCGACCTAGGAAGATACATCCCGAATGCGAGAGCTATATCCATATTTGTTCGCAGGCTTCCAGGAGTAAGCCTGATCCTAGGGGGGAGGATGTAGTGCCCCTCAACTTGTCGTCTATCAGATTAATGTTTGTTTAGTAGTATTAGACTTTAAGACAGTATCTTAGACCGTAGATGATGGATCTCTTGTTATCTTGTTAATTCATTATGGACCTAATCATTATGATAACAGATGTTGATTTATACTTTAGAACTTGATAGATGAATTAGATGTTACAGATGTTTTGATGTTATTCACTATATTTAATTGTAAGATAGTTGATCGTTTTATGTTGATTGACTAGTAAATGGAAAATCTTGTTCAATATAGTTAATTGTTTATTCATAAACGTGAATGGAACAGTGTCGTATTACTCGCTCTCAAGTACCCTACCCCACTGGGATTTCCATTCACTATAGGACTGCATGTGGATATATATCTTGTTATGTTTAACTGTGCATTGCTGCAGGATGCAGGTACTAGGCACCGACTCCACCTGATTACTAGGTCTAAGCGTGCCTTCGCCAATGGATTAGTTGTTTGGAGTTAATATGAGGTCCCATGTCAGTGTTGTCTGGTTGTCAGTTTATCCTTTTGGTCATTGTCTGTCATTCGATCATGACTTGCAGACAGGTAATATTGCACCTTGGAGTCTAACTAGGTCAGAGGTGTCTAAGTGTGTAAGGTAGTGTTGTGCTTTAATTAGAATCATTATACGAAAGAATATAAATGTTGATAATTGAATATAATTGTTGTAAATAAATTATTATTTTATTAGAAGTATAGTTGTTAAATAAAGATTGTAAGAAATTTTGTATTATTTAATATAATATTATTTATAATAAATTTTTAAATAAATAAAATAGTTGTAGTCATGTTGTAAATTGTGATTTACAACTTAATTAATAAAATAAATTAAAATATAGTTATAAAATTATTGATTGACGTAATATTACAATTTTATTAATAACATTATGGTTGGTCGGTTATAAAATTAAATGTTGTCGGAACTGTGTATTAATATTTAAAAAAGAAACCTCTTGGGATGATTAAATTAAATAAAAATATATCTTGAGGAGGGAGATGCATGGGATCGCATGCCGAGTTCCTTGGAAGATGGAAGGGACTATTTTATAAAAGGGAAGCTTGTAGAGGCAAAGGGGGGGGAATTGCAGGTAGAAGGAGAGAGAAGGAGACTAGAGAGAAGCTCGGTTTGCAGCAGTTGGAACAGCTTCCTTGATTCGACGTCGCAGCCAGGTTCCTTTGAATGCTTGACTTCTCTCGTTGTTTCTTTTCCTCTGAATCTGAGCATGTTGGGTTGATTGCTTCTTTATTGCGGAACAGATTTCTTTGGTCAAATAGTTTTCTACTTGAACATTCTGTCATTTCTGCAAATGTTTATTTTTGATGTGCGGATTTAGATGTGAATCATTGGGTCCGTAATAGATAGAATTTTCCTTATATTCCTCCCACCATCCTCCAAACCTTTATACTGAATAGTGTTGCTATCTGCGAATTAAACGACTTGATATCTGAGGAGTAGATAAGATCATGGCATTCTCATTTGGTATCAACAGCTTAGTAATTGTTTCCCCACGTTACATTCAAACGAGATCGCCTTTATGAAGTTTCCATCTCGTAGATGCCATGATGTGTTTTCTGAATTTCACCTTCTCTCTCAGCCATTAGTTATCCTTCTAACAACTTCTATGCAATCGATTAGATATGCCAAAACATTGCCATGATGAGTGGAGTGCTCATCGAACTCTTTTACATGGCATTGATAGTGTATTTCTGCCAATTCTGTATGCAATCTTAGATCAGCGCATAAATGTTAGTGTTTGAAGATACAAGATGACGTTTCCTTGAGATCTCTCAGATCTCTCTTCTTGTAAACTTCTTGCACAGATTCAATCATGTATTGTTTTTTGCAATTTCGTATCCTCTCAGACATTTATCTGTTCTGTCAACATTCATCCGGCACTACCATCATCAGCAATCAATTTGGAATTGGCGGCAATGCTTAAATCGGTGTTTATGTCATCAATGAATCTTCCAATCCTTAAACGATGTATCTGTACTTATCATCACACCCTAACTGCAGATTACCAAACCCTATTTAACAAAACATACCATTGTTCCTAACCAAAAAAGAACAAATCTGAGGCGTTGTCAATATCTTCTGCATTGTGGAAGATTTTAGTTTGCTCAAAATATACTGGTCTCCAGGCACACACATTGTATTAATTTTGCGATGTACGTTTTGATTCAAGGTAAATGAATACAATGGATGCCATGATATTTTAGTATCCTTTTGTCTACACGCGTTTTAATCTCAAGTTATTTTGAAATTTTATTAGATTGTAGATTGTCAGCCTTCTAATCTAAACCCTAGCACCTCTGTAAAGTAGGTATATTTCTATAAACTATCAATTTTGGAAATCACGATATACCTATTATACAAGTTATAAATATCAGTCAAACAGATCAGCATAAGCAGTTAAAAAAATCACCGATACTTGAACCTGAAACCTGCATCACCAATATCTTCCTTAATTTTAGATCTGAGGAAGGTATCAGGCTAGCTTTTACCAGAAATATTTTTCTCACCAAAGGATGTTAACTCCAGTTGGCACTTTTGGTTGGCAGTAGGCGGTAACATGTTTGATGTTCCACATGGCATCAAACCTCCGATCTTCTGAATGACACGAATCCTCTCAATTGTAATTATTTGTAATTTCTTTTTGTTTTGGCTACCTATCCTGCAAATCGATCCATTCCATTAGGTCGCTATTTCCAGCCAAATGTCGTTTTGTGTGTACCAGTGACCATTGCAAACATGGCCATACAACCACCGCAGATTTAACTGGTTTCTCAATGAAAAAGTTTGGGGTGTCCTCAAGATAGCCAGCGAAGGCAAGATGGTCAACCATGCACAAATAATAATCAACTGTTGGTGTAATGTAATAATGGTTACAAACGTGATTTAAGCAGCTAATTGTTCCTTATATCTTATTGTCTCATTAATGGTCAATTCTCAAACACCTGAATATATCAGAAACACAATAACAGACTCGACAGGCTCGGCAGCGATAGTGTAATGGAAAAATCATTGACTTAGTCCTTCTTACAAAGCAGAAAGCTTTTCCAGTAAATTAACAAATACAGTCCGCATACAAATTTGAAATGAGATTGTTGTGTTGGCAAAATCCTTATCTTCTTTTCAGATATCACATCATAAACATTCTCCAGTTTCCTATTTATTCATTGACCGGGTTATTATTAGATTTACATTAGATTTACTAAATGATTACATCTCAAGTAGTTCTCTATAGAATTTAGATGACAACCATAGTGTACATTATGGCTCGAGTTCTTGAGACCCTTGCAACAATTCCATTTTGTATATATCCTGCAATCATTCTATTACTATGGATCGCTGCTTTACCTGGGCACACTTCTGAGAGGTTCCTTCCTATAGATCACACCTTCGCATTAGTTTAACAGACTGTAATACAGTCCACACAACCGACACAGACTTAACTGATATCTCACTGATGGAGTTGGCACTTCCTCTGAAGGCTGGTGCAGCAAGGGAGTCAGCTGAGCACATACAGCAATCAACGATTTGAAAACTACTGAGAGTTGTAATCTATCAATTTTTATCAGAAATTAAACCTCAGGGGAAGTGTTTTCTGAAATTGTAATTACACTTTTCATGTTTGGAGATCTGTACAACAGTTGGAAGCATGAACAAGATGCTGGGATCTCAAAGAACGTCCTTGGATACCGTAAAAACTTAGCCATCAAACCTATTGCCTTCTTTATTTTCTTTGTGATCACAGGATGCCATCAATTTTATTAGATTTGCAAGTTGAGGAAGTTGTTAGACTAATCAAATGTCATCCATTTCAATAATAAAACAGTCAATAGCAATTTTACTCCTCAGTGACAATCTATACAAGCTATTCACATTCCATTCAAATAGGTTCATTTACGATTCTCTTGCAAGACAGTAGGTTATAATAAACATAGTAGAGGTATTTGTATGGGAATCGAAATGCCTTGGGAACAAAATGTAGCTTATACAACTATCAAGTGATGGTCGCTTGAGAAATGACCATCTCGATCTTTTCTTGGACAGAATCAAACATCGTTGACGTTGTTACCATGAACAATTCAAAGAATATTAAACTGTCTTTTGGGCAAGGTCAAAAGAATACTAGAAAGACCGTATTTAGGGCAAATCCTTGAGGAAAAATGAAACGTTAATGTTCATCGTTGACGGTTGGACCTTTTTCCTTATTAGATTGTCGTATAGTTACAAGGTAATGTCTTAGTGATATTATACAATCCGTCATTGGAAATGTACGTTAATCGGTGTTACAATTGTTATATTTTTTGTATTTTGTGATTTATTTTTAGAAACAACATGAAGAGCATTTAAATAATTAGTTGTAATGTAATGCATTTAATTTAAACTCAATTGGTTTGGAAAAGAAATAATGCAATTTAATGTTTATTTTATTATGGAAGTTGTTTACATTGAACAGAGAAGAAATTGTAGTGTTAACTCTAGAACTGTATTAAACTGTATGAGTTAAGTATTTCTATTGTTGTAAAGAGTCGAATTGAGAGCGGTCAAACTCGAATTCCAGAGGCTTAGTATTTCGTAGTTGAGTTCATGCGACATGTGGATAAGTGTTTTAGTGTTGTGACGTTATAACAAACATGTGGTTTTAGTTGTATGAAGTATAATGAAGTATTATCAAGTTGATAATGTGTTTTGTGAAGTAATATTCTCTGGATGAGATATCAAACCACTTGTGATCTTATTGTACCTGTTTTGTCGTATTGTTATATGGAGAGACCGGGAATTTGTAAAAGAGTAAAGTGTTGTAATGCTATAGACATTGGATAACAATTGGTGTTATGATTCTGTTTGTAATGCAAGAGGGTTTATACCTTGCAGTGAACATGTATGTGTACTATTACAATGCCTTGTATGATGTTTCAGGTTTACTAGGTGTTAGGAAGGAGAGTGGCTTTCAACATGGGGCTGGCGCCCAAAGTGGCAGTCAGGATAACCCGTTGAACGTAGATTAATCAAGTGATAACCTAAAATGAACTAGGGGGTTAAGGGTAGATTTCACCTTAAACAAGATTAATGGATTCCTCTCCCATGACCTGTAGTGCTTGTTTAGACTAAGGATGGGTAGAGAAGGCCTGGTCAGCATGATTGACTTCCTTGTCCTCATGAAAGGAAGGTCGATTCCACATGTGTCACCCTATGGGGCCGGCACCTAGAGAGAGGTTGTCAGGATAACCATAGATGGGGGCCGGCGCCTAGTGAGAGGCTGTTAGGATAACCCATGCTAGGACCGTGCGATGACACTCTCCCTACTACAACCTAGCATTCCTTGTTTGGTCTCTCCACATATGTTATGTGTTGCCTCTAGAAGACGTGTTGTGTTGTTTATGTTATTGCCATATGTTGTATTAGAGTTTGGTCATCCTTTGTTCATGTTAGTCTTTGTCTACCTGACTGTCATTGTTTGGGACCTCATGTTAACTCCTAGCTCGGGGGGTGGACCTTAGGGTTCCACATGGTCGGGTGGAAGAGCTTTATTATCCATTGGTTATTCTTGTCAAAGTTCATGTGCAGAAAAGATTTATCTTAGTTTTTAGACAATTGTACTTGTATCAGTTGATGAAGATGTATGTGTATAATCTTGTACCAGACTTGTGTAACAGATCATTCATAACGTATGTAATTCTGATGTAGTCTGAAAATGGTAATGTAATGATGTACTTATGTGTAAGGAAAGCATTTCAATTATGTATTTGATCATGTAGATTGTATTATTTGATGATATGTACTGAAAATGAATAAGTTATTTAATTGTGCATTGGATTTAGATCAGTTACTGATGCATGTTAGATTATGTGAGTTGAATTGTTAAGTAATGTAGCCTTGAAACCTTGGAGAACATGTCGTAAGTTTAATGGTGTAATTAGTTGTGTTAACATTACTTTGTTATGTTAATCACTTAAAAAAAAAATCCTGTTTCATATGGCTTAAATGTGAATTTCTCTAAGGTGTTCAGGGTGGGGCGTTACACTTAGACTATATCCATAGATAACTTGAAAAGGACTTTTAACTATGCTTCTATTGACTGAATTGTTATGAGAAACCTCTACCTGAGTCAATATTGAGTCCCATTGATTATGCTTGTCTCCTACTAAACACGTCAACAAGTTTCCCAAACTCCTATTGACAACTTCAATTTTGACCATCAATTTGAGGATGGTAGGCTGATAAGGTACACCTAAAATGACCTACAAACTTAATATCATGATTTGGAATAATACTCATAGGCAAACCATGTAGCTTATCTATCTCCTTGAAAAATAATGAAGCAATGTGGGAAGCATCATTATTCTTTGTCAATGGTATAAAATGTGTCATTTTTGAAAATATATCCACCACAACAAAAATATAATCATTTCCTCTTTATGTTCTAGGAAATCCCAAAACAAAATCCATGTTGATGTGTTCCCGTGATCTCTTTGATATGGAAATGGTTGATATAAACCAGTATTATGCCTTGTTCCTTTTGCACGTTGGCAAATTTAGCATCTTTGCACCAACTTCTTCACATTTGCAGCCATACAAAGCTAAAAATACCCTTCACTCAACTATGCCAATGTCTTATCAATGCAAAAATATTTACTCAATCTACTACTGTGATTTTCCTTCAGCAAGTTATCTCACATTGACCCCTAAGATATGCATAATCTCTTCTCTTTGAATAACAATCCTTCTTGTATGAAATATTCCAGCCATGGTGCCCTATGCTTTTCAACTAGACTCACACAAGCAACCCATGTGCTTCCTTGAAATGTGGATCTATCTCTTATAACTCTTTTAAAGAATCAAAACCAACTACATTCACCTTTAATTCAATCATCAACATACATTTTCTACTCAATGCATCAGCTACCCGATTAGACTTTCCACTCCTATGTTTCAACACAAAGGAATAACTCTGCAGAAATTCAACCCACTTCATATGCTTTTGATTCAACTTACCCCGGCTATTTATGAATTGCAAAGCATGATGATCAGTATACAACACAAACTCCTGTGGTAGAAAGTAATGTCTCCATTTATTCAATGACTGCAAGTAATGTAGAATTCTTGAACATACACTGAATATTTCAATTTTGCCTCATTCAACTTGTATATGGGGAAATCTTGAATTCATAAAAATATCAATACCACAAAGATTCAATACCAAAACTCCATCATAAACTTGAATAAATCAACAATAGCATAACAAAGATTAAATAAAAGCATGAAATACTAAATGCTACCCAATGTGCAAAATTCCTTGGTGTATTTTGTGAATGTGCATTTCTCAAAATACTAAAATCATAACCTTAGTAGCGAGATGATGGATGATAGCTCAAATGGATGTGTGGTTGCTTCAACAAGGGCTAAAAAGTGCTGGGAGATATGGATGCCAAATGCTCAAATTTTGTCAAGGGTTTGTGAAGTGATGAATGGACATATTTATAGCTTTCAAAGAAGAATGATCAATGGCAAAAGAAATTAGAAGAAATTGACGGTTGAGATAAATTGAGGAATCATGATGAATGTGCACATGACAAGTGTCCATGCAAAAATCTAATTTAAAAGAGTTAACTGCTTTCTTGACTAAAGATAGAATTGATTTTCATAAAAATAGAATGTTTTTTTCTATTTAATGAATTGATTGAGAAAAACAAAGATTTAAAGCCAAATTAAATCAATTCATGATTTGCTTTTTGACATGCAAAAGATAAAATTAAATAATAAATTATTCAATTTATGTGCATGGAAGATGTTTAGAAGAAAAGATAAATTTAGAAGATGAGAGGATAATTAGAAATCAAATAAATAAATTTATTTAATTTGTTGTGCATGATGAAAGAAAATGAATAAAATACTAATTTTATTTATTTAAAAGATGAGAAAAGTCAACTTAAATAAATTGGTGAATGGTTTATTTAATTTTGGAGGAATAATTAGCCAATTAAATAATTAAAATTATTTAATTGTGAGGATGCGAGGAATAAGATGTGTTGAATTAATTAAATAATTGGTTTATTTAATTAATGGGAAAAATAGAAGAATAAGGTGGTGACATGAAATTAATTAAATAATTAAGAATCATTTAATTAATGTTAGATGAAGGTGAATTAGAAGAATTAATGTTATAGGAATTATGCATATACAAGGTGATAATGCGATGGTCATTTTTGGGTGTCTACATTTTACCACTCTTTGGGATGGTGTTGCGAAGTAACAACATTTCAAAAAAGTTTAAAACATAGTGTTTGATTTGGTAGAAGAAGATTGATTTAGAAGATCATGGTTGGAAGAAAATGATTGGATTAGATATGGTGATGTCCCGGTCACTCAAAGTGAGGGTGACAAGGAGACATAATGACAAGTTAATAAGTAAGATAAATGATGATGATGCCCCCTCGAGAGGAAAGATGGTTTCAAAGAACACAAGTGTGCTCTCGAAATGAAAGAAGAGGAAATTGTTAGGAGGTAGATAGATATAGATGAAGATGAAAAGGTTAGATGAAAGATGGAAGAAGAAGCTAGATAAAAGTAGAAGAATAGAAGAATTAGTCAAATGGTGAAAGCTATAGGTAGTTATCAGGATGTATGGGTGAGATGGATGGGATGATCTTGCTTTGGTTATGCTTTATAAAATGTAAAGAGCAATCATTATTTTGATATAGCAATGGATATTATGCTCCATGGTATAGAATACCAAGGTGACGATGTATCCGATGCATAAGAAAAACACACAAAATGATAAAGGACACAAGCAATGCTACACTAAATAGCACCATGATATTGAAGACCATGATACCGTTGTGGTAGATAGGTTACAAGGACCGATGCAGATGCAAGAGAAAATGATAATGCTAATAAAAAGATAATAATAATAAATGATGCAAGACAAATGTAAAATAAAATGATAAAAAATGATAAGACATATGCAAGATAAAAGATAACATACACAAGAAAGAAGCAATCATGCATAAATGATTCAAAAACAAACAAGGTTATTGCCCCTGCCAAGCTGAAAAACTGAGGATTAACTTATCAAGGATTGATTGGATTATTTGAGGATAGTGTTGTCATTATGGAGAATTATATATATCCCTAGAACAGTACAAGAATGTAGGAGAAATATATCTCATTGATGATGATTGGATAAATTATCGATTGATTGGTTTGACAGCAAGGTTGGAACAAAACCAAGGATGTGATTAGATTATTGGCTAGATTATTTGACTAAATTTGTATGGATTAAATATGCCTTACATTTGGATTTATTGATTGTATTTTCAAAATGTTGCAATTTTTTGAGATATTTTGGATGTTTTTCAAAAAAAATTATTTTTAAATGTTTTGATTTTTTTATTTTTTTTATGTTTTTGGATTTTTGTGTGTTTTGAGTTTTTCGGATTTTTGCAAGTGGATAGCCTTAGTGCTAGATGCCATTGACAAGGGAACATCATGAATAGGTAGATGGATGGGTGATAGTGGATAATGGATGGATGGATAGGGAGTGTAAAATGGATAGATAGGTAGAGGGACAGGTGATAAAACAGATAATGGAAGGATAGGAATAACATGTTATAGTCTAGTTATGAGACTCAAGATATGGCGTGACAATGCATGCAATGATAGGATTGATAGGATATAGTTGGAAGTATTAGATACAACAAGAGGTGTCCAAAGATTGATTCAATAGTTTACCCCTATCTTTATCAAGATCAATAAGAGAAATGGAGAATGGATTGGATCAATGGGATAAGTATGCAAACATAATGGATAAGGAATATATGATAGGAAATAATAGGATGAGACGAGACAACATGTGTATGGGAAAATTTGTAATTCATAAATGGATCAATACCACAAAGATTCAATATCAAAGCTCCATCATAACCTTCAAGAAATCCACAATAGCATAACAAAGATGAAATAAAAGTATGAAACACTAAATGTTACCCATTGTGTGTAATTCCTTGGTGTATTTTGTGAATGTGGATATATTTGGTAAGGAAGATATGACAATAAATGATAGGAGAAGATGACACAACATGCCCCCAAGTGTAAGGTGATGCATAGACAACTAATCTACTCATGATGCCTGCTTGCCAGGTTTTCATCATGGTACTTATTTAAGGCGCATGTTTGCCAAGTTTTCACCATTGGACAAAGGATTTCTCTTTACTTTTTTGTTTTCATTTTTTTACTATTTGGATGGGATGGAGGATGAGGACTCAAGCATCTATTTCCAATAGCAAGGTAATATGTTAGCATTTTGATGCATGTTGCACATGGAGTACACCAGGTAGCATTATGTGGATGGATGTTGGTAGATACATGGGAATATGCAAATGGAATGAATGGTGGATTATGATGAGGATGATGGATGGAGATGGATAGTGGATTATGATGTGGA
Source organism: Cunninghamia lanceolata (assembly GCA_027924645.1). NCBI lineage: Eukaryota > Viridiplantae > Streptophyta > Pinopsida > Cupressales > Cupressaceae > Cunninghamia > Cunninghamia lanceolata. The sequence goes on from BSBN01001064.1 coordinate 4,635,716, forward strand.
TGATGGATGGAGATGGATGGATAAATGGGCAGTGGACTAAAATCAGATACCATAGAGGTATGATCGGGGAAATATGTTAGAGATGGGATATAAGTGTTATCTGTTTTGTCTTGTCATCCAAATAGGTGAACCTTAAGTGTTTTAAGTTGAAATTAACTTATAGGTTGAGGAAAGAAGGGAATTTGCCTAAGGAAGTTTTTCCTTATCACCAAATTAGTGGTTCGCAAACTCATTGGTTCGCTGATGGGTAGAAAAGATGATAAAAGAATAGAGGTGCCAAAGGAAAGACAAAGAAGAAAATTATTTTTTTCTTCTCGTAAAATTTGAGAGTTTGCGAACTTGTTGGTTTGCCAACTGACAAGTTCACCGATTGGTGAACCCATCGACAAAGTGAAAAAAGACAAGGAAAGAAAATGGAAAGGTTTTCCTTATTAGAAAAATAACAAATTGGTGAGCTCCACAACTCAATGACAAAAGAGAGAAAGGAAGAGAATTTTTTCTTTATCAGTGAAATTATGGGTTCATGAACCAAATCATTCCCCAACCAGCAAGTTTGTCAATTGGTGAACTCACCGACGAAGGGGAAGGAGAAGATAAAGAAAAAAGAAGACAAAGACAAGGAAGAAGTTCATGCAAAGTAAAACTTGCTGATAAAGGAAAAGAAGAAAGGAGCAAAGTGTGTCAACCGATCACGAGGTTCATGAACTTGTGAACCAAGTGATAAATGGGAAAGGTTTGTTTAAAAGAAGAATCACCAACAATGAGAGAAAGAGGTTCACAAGGTGCCAAAATCACTAATAAAGGGATTAAAAAGAGCACTTTAAAGCATGAAGATAAAGCTTAGGTGAAGAAGGAAAGGAAAAACATGCATAAGAGCATGTAGGTGATGTAGAAGAAATCAAACAGTTTGAAAGCAAGTTGTTAGAGTTTAAAGCAGTTATTTCAACATGCAAAAAGATACAGAGTGACAGAGAGGCACTTCCAACTAGTCAAAAAGCATGTGAAAGGCAGAAAAGCACATGTAGTCAAAGTCATAAATCAAGGAATGGATAAAGGTCAACATCATGTAGTTTTAAAACAACTTTAGAGAAGTTGCACAACAGATAAAATAAGGAGATAAATTTGATTCTAGCTGCCAAGTTCCCATGCAACTTTAAATCATAAAAGTCAAGACAAAAAGAGTAACTTTGCAAGAACTCCACCCATTTCATATACCTTTGGTTTAACTTACCTTGATTTTTGATGTACTGCAAGGCATGGTAGTCTATATACAGTACAAACTCGTTTGATAGTAGGTAATGCCTCCATTTCTTCAAGGCTTGCAATATAACATAGATTTTTTGGTCATAAACTAAGTACTTCCTCTTTGCTTCATTTATTTTCTCACTAAAGTAGACAATGGGTCTACCTTCTTAACTCAACACTCCCCCAATTGTACTACCACTAGTGTCACAATCCACTTGAAACACTTTGCCAAACTCAAGCAATGCCAACACTAGCTGTTCTATCACTTTCTTCTTCAATAACTGAAATCTCTTTTCTATTGTAGCTATCCACTAACTCTTTGCTAACACCCTCCATTGTTTTGGTGATTGGTTTACATATTCCACTAAAATTTCTAATGAACTTCCTACAAAAGCTTGCCAAACCATGAAAACTTCTAGCCTAAAACATGTTTATGGGTGAAGGTCAATCTCTTATTGCCTTAACCTTCTTAGGATACATCTTCAACCCTTCTTCAGACACTACAAAACCTAGATATACTAATTCCCTCTACATAAAACTGTTGTTATCCAAGTTTACTAATAATTTTCTTCTTTTAACTTCTGCAAATTTTAGGTGCAACAAGTGTTCCTCTTTTGTTTTGCTAAAAACCAAAATGTCATCCAAATAAAAAATAACAAACTTTCCAAGGAAGGGCTTCATTACCTCCTTCATCAATCTCATAAAGGTGTTAGGTACATTTGTCAACCCAAATTGCATCACAAGCCACTCATATAATCCATCCTTGGTCTTGAATTATGTCTTCCATTCATCACCTTCTCTAGTTCTGATTTGGTGGTATCTACTCTTCAAATCAATCTTGTTGAAGTACTTTGCTCCAATCAAACAATCCATCAAGTCATCCATACAAGGCAATGGAAACCTATACTTAATGGTTATCTTATTTATAGCCCTTTAATTAGTGCACGTTCACCATTTCCCATCTTTCTTAGGTGCTAGTATAACAGGTACAACACATGGACTTAGGCTCTTTCTAATCATCCCCTTATCTAATAGTTCTTGTACTTGTCTATTCACCTCTTCATTTTCCATGGGTGTCATTCTATATCTAGTGCCTTGTTCGATAGGCTTGCACCCGGTATCAATTCCATATAGTGACTTAAGCTTCTAGTTGGAGGCAATCCATCAGGTAAGTCCATTAGAATGTCATTGAATTCATTCAGAATTTCTTAGACTTCTATGGGAACTTCTGTCCCTTTCTCTGCTATCATAATTTTTGCAACCTGAGATAGAAAGGCATAAAATACCTTCTCCTTTCTAATTTCCTTCAGGAACTTTTGTTTAGTCACTAGACAAACCCTATTAGTTTTCTGTACCTCCTCATCCTTATCCTTGAAAGGATTTAACACATACTCAACCCCATCCTTCTTGATTTTAATGCAATTACTTTTTCCATCATGAATGGCCTACCTATCATATTGCCAAGGTCTACCTAAAAGAATGTGACATGCATCCATTTGCATAACATCACACATTATCTCATCTCTGTAATTCCCAATGTGAAATTTAACAAGGCATTGTTCACTTATCAATAAATGATGTCCATTTTGTTGTTAGGATACCTTGTAGGGAGTTGGGTGTTTCAACCTATTCAATTTTAGCTTCTCGGCCATCTCTTCTGACAGTCAGTGCTTCCACTATCCACAATGACTTTGCAACATTTTCATCTAGAATTACATCTAGTTCTAAACAAATTTCTTCAGTGTTCTAGTTCCTCTTGTACCTTCCCTCAAGTTAGAAGAACTTTTCTCAACATCAACGATTCTCCATCCTTTGGTTCTTCTCCAAAATTTGGTGAGACTACACTTGCCACACTCTTCTCCTCAGCTTGTGCTATATGGACTCTATTCTCTTTTCCTTTGCCACTACTCTTTTGTACTTGAGGACATTCAAATGCCCTATGTCTAGCCTATCCACATTGGAAATTGTTGCATATGTTGTCATTGATGTCAAAAGTGTGGATATCAAAGGAGTGTGATAAGAGGTGTGATGTGGAAGGCATATTGTTTCATGTGTTGTCAAAGGAGTGATGATCAGAGGTGTTGTGATGTGAAAGATATGGTAATGAAAGACATGAGCATGTTGTTGGGTCAATATCATTTGTACATAGTTGTACCTTATCTTCTGAAGTTCGTGGAAAGGTGAAAGTTGTTAGGTTGAAGGACATGCTAACATGAAGAAGTTGTGGCTTCTTGTTTTTGATGAAAAGAATTGTGATTTTTTTCTATGTTGTGAATGTTGCATTCATTACCTCTTAATGAAAAGAATTGCATGAGATATGAAAGAAAATGTATAAGGTTTCAAATTGTCAAAGGCACAGGGATTTGTATAGTAGAAGCTCAGAAGATTGTACCGCATTTCATTGTAGATGAAGATATGACCTTGCAGCTTGGAGGTTAGATAGAGGTAGTTATGAGGTATTGTGATTCAAGTTTGAGAGCATAAGAACTATCACAAAGCTTTACAGAGTTACCAGAGTGAAGATAGTGGTGATACAATATTGTTGTAGTCTCAAAGGTATAGAAGAATCCTATGCATTTATCCACACTTGAAGAGGTATGATATACTCAAGATTGAAAATATATAAAGTACCGTAGTGTTTTCTAGGATCAACTGAGTAAGAACAAGTCATGTTGCTATTTAAGGTTATCAGAGGTGGAATAAAAAGCCACTGCATTTCACCACACTTTGATGTTTGGCTTTGTTGTTTGAAAGATAAGTTCAGATGGTTAGTATGTATACTTAGTTTAGGTTTCAAGTGTTTTGGAGTACTGCAAGTATGTTTTTCAATGTTCTATATCAAGACAGTGTAATTAGACTATGTAAGGGATACCAACATCAATGTTTGCTTCATTACACTAGCAAGTTGAGGCATGAAATAGAAAGAGAAGTGCATGAGAAGGTTCTCCAAGTCATATAGTGTTCATGGTATGAACCTGGTGCAGGAGCACCTACCTGACAGCTGGCCTCCATGAGGCAGTTAGTTTGTTTTAGGTCTTGTTAATGTTTCCAAGAAGGTCTGATAAGACCAATGCATGTAATAAGGTCATGTTGACCATACTTTACTATTTTTAGCTAGTTTGTTATGACAGCTGTTATGCTGTATGTCCGGTTGGATCTCCCAGCCGCCTGGAGAGATTTCCCAGCCGCTTGGAGTCGGGTCGGTAGTACTTGCAGGAGATCCTATTTATGCATGAGGATCGGTTGGTCTTAGGACAGATAGAGAGATAGATGTTGAGAAGCTAGATTGCAGGGAGTGAGACAGAGTGAGACAGAATACTGTATTTGCATCTTTTGAAATCAAATAAAGAGATCCTGTTTGTGTCCATTCTCTGTTTTGGATTCCATTGTGTGATCGATTTGCTGTTCTGGTGGTTTCATGGATTTGCTGATCCATTCCACTGGTTGATTCGTCGAATCGGTGGAATGGCTATGTACAGTAGTTTAGGATTTAGTTTGCATTTTGTGTTTGTTTGCATGCAGGTGTGCAGGATCACAGTCGAGAGGTGTTGAGAACCCTAGCATGGGTATGTGCTAGGTCATGTCTGGAAAGTTGTCCAAGAAGTAGATCGGGTCACCCCAGGAGGTTCGGTGGATCAGAATCCGTTAAGTTAGAAATCCGTCACAACGGCATCATCAGGATATTTCTGTGTATATCTTGCAGTTACTTCGGGCGTCATCCGAGTAGAAGGAGGTGAACATGATGCAGTAGTTTGCATAAAGTGAATGCGCATTGGGGTGATCATCATCAGGTGTTGCCGAGGAGGAGCATATCAGCATAAGGTAGAAGATTGGGTTGATAAAACCATCGCAGGCCGATAATGTTAAGTTTGGCCGATAGCAGGATATTGGAGGAGCTGCATGTGACGTCATCGTCATCAGGATATCGGGGTGACGTAAGCATCGAAGGAAAGGTGCATGAAGTTGTGGTCATCAGGATATATGGAGGGGACAGGATATTTTATATCCTGCTGATGAACATGATGTTGAACATCATGATGCTGCAGAAAGAGGTTGGCGGTAAGATGAACAGTGAACATCAGGAGGATGTTTGCGCTTGCCGAATGTGATGATGCTGCCGATAGCTGGATATGATGATGCTGCTGACAAGCGAAGGGTCGAAGGTTTGTCTGCAGGAGGATATCGGTCGGCAGAGAAAATATGATGATGCTGACAGTGTTAAGGGAAATATGATGATGATGATGAAGGGTTGCGGACATACATGCTGTATGTCAAGGTTTTAGTGTGGATGCCTCTGCATCATAGTGGTATCAGAGCTCAGCAAAAGGTCTGGGCTATTGTGTGTTGATTCTGTCACCGAAAGGGCAGAGGTAGAGTTGATTCTGTCACTGAAGGACAGAGGCAGAGAAGTGAGAGGTTGACAAAATGCCTCTGAAAGGTAATAGTACTGCAAGGGAATTGCAGGAGATGAAGGAAAAACATGCTAGAGAGATGAGGAAGATGAAGGAGCTTGCTGAAGCACTTCAAGCCAGGCTTATAGCCCTGGAGAAGAACAAAAAGAGGGAAGTGGAAGACAGTGAGTCTGAAGAAGATGAAGATACTGTTGAAGAGTATGAAGAGGTAGCTGAAGATCTGGATGCTGAAGACCAGAGATTTGCAAAACTGTTAAAGGCAGTACAGAGTGATAAACCTAAGGTAAAGGTTGATGTTTCCAAGTATAATGGAAGTTTGAATGAAGATGAGTTACTGGATTGGATTGCTGCACTTGATAATCACTTTGAATGTGAAGATGTTGCTGAGGATCAAAAGGTAAAGATTGCAAAGACCAAGTTAGGAGGTCATGCTTTGGTATGGTGGGATTATGTACAATCTGAGAGAAGGAAACAAGGGAAGTCAAAGATCACTTCATGGGATAAAATGGTAGCAAGGATCAAAGGTAAATTCTTGCCTAAGGATTATGAAATTCAGATGTTTAAGAAGCTGCAATTTTTAAGACAGAAGGAAATGGGTGTGAAGGCATATACTGAGGAGTTTTATAAATTGAGTATGAGATCTGGTCATCATGAGAATGAGGTAGAAAAGGTGGCTAGGTACTTGGCTGGTTTGAGATTGAACATACAGGATGAGTTAGTTTTAGCTAACCCTAAGAATGTGGAGGATTGTTATCAAATGGCAATCAGGATTGAAGAAAAGATGAATAGAAGACAAGATAAGTCCATGAGAGGAAGAGGTAGCGATATGAGGGGAAGAGGAGTAGCCCCTACAACAAGGCAAACCAATGAGGGTCAAGAAGACACTGGTAAAGGACAGGGACAGTCTGATTTCAGAGGTGGATGGAAAGGTAATAGAGGCAGATTTGGAGGTGGTAGAGGTTCTGCTACATTTTCAGGAAAGTGTTACACCTGTGGTGAGTTTGGTCATCCATTTTTCAAATGTCCAGAAAACAAAGGTTCATCATCCAGAAATGATAGAACGAATGACAAGAAAGTCCAACTTGTGCAAGAAGAGAAAGTAGAGCAAAGTGTGCAGAGTTCAAACACTTATTAAGGAGATAGAGTTCCTGACGGTTATGGGTATCCTGAGGAGGGAGAAGCATTGATGCTTAGGAGAATTAGTTTGCAGGCATCAACGGATATGATGCAAAGAAGAGCTCTTTTCAAGACCACATGCAAGAGTAAAGGTAAAGTATGTAAGGTTGTCATTGATACTGGTTCAACAGACAACATGGTATCTCAGGAAATGGTGGATAAACTGAATTTGGAAAGGATTCCACACCATCACCCTTACAAGGCATCTTGGGTGAGTGATAGTCAATCACTTTTTGTCTATGAATAGGCATATGTGGATTTTCAGATTGGAGCATATCAGGATAGAGTTTTGTGTGACATTTTGCCCATGGAATATTGTCACCTACTGTTGGGTAGACCATGGCAATTTGATAGGAGGGTACTGTATGATGGGTATGCTAATACCTACACCATCAAGAAAGATGGGAAGACTATTAGGTTGATGCCATTGCAGGAAGATGCTGCAGCACAGGGGGCAGCCCAAATCATTTTAGTGGGAAAGAAGGAATTTGTGCAGAAGCCTATAGGAGCAGGCATACAGGCAGTTGCGGACACTGCAGGGAAAGAAGTTGTTAAGGACAACAGGTTGCAGAAAGTTTCAGTTGTGACTGACAGAGGTCAGCAGCAAGTTCAGAAACAGGTTTGCAAACAGCAACCAGTTGAGAGGAATGACAAGGATGTTGTCATAGTTGGGACTATTGTTTGTCCTATAAAGGTTGAAAGGAAGATAGAGTTGAACATTACAGAAGTTCAAGAGGCAGTTCAGACAGAGGTTCTGGTAAGACAACCTGACAAACACAAGGTATGTGTGAGAAGGGCCTACATTGACAGGCATGAGGATTTACTTGCAAGAAAGCAAGTTACAGTTCAGAAGTCTTGGAGCAGCCGAGAGCCAGCAGAGGACAAAACTGGAACAAATCAAGACACTGCAAAGGCAAAGTGTAAAGGTGGAGGACTTCCACAACCAAACTCATGGGACATGAGTTCTTTTCTATTGGGGAGTATGGTGCAGGAGCACCTACCTGACAGCTGGCCTCCATGAGGCAGTTAGTTTGTTTTAGGTCTTGTTAATGTTTCCAAGAAGGTCTGATAAGACCAATGCATGTAATAAGGTCATGTTGACCATACTTTACTATTTTTAGCTAGTTTGTTATGACAGCTGTTATGCTGTATGTCCGGTTGGATCTCCCAGCCGCCTGGAGAGATTTCCTAGCCGCTTGGAGTCGGGTCGGTAGTACTCGCAGGAGATCCTATTTATGCATGAGGATCGGTTGGTCTTAGGACAGATAGAGAGATAGATGTTGAGAAGCTAGATTGCAGGGAGTGAGACAGAGTGAGACAGAATACTGTATTTGCATCTTTTGAAATCAAATAAAGAGATCCTGTTTGTGTCCATTCTCTGTTTTGGATTCCATTGTGTGATCGATTTGCTATTCTAGTGGTTTCATGGATTCGCTGATCCATTCCACCGGTTGATTCGTCGAATCGGTGGAATGGCTATGTACAGTAGTTTAGGATTTAGTTTGCATTTTGTGTTTGTTTGCATGCAGGTGTGCAGGATCACAGTCGAGAGGTGTTGAGAACCCTAGCATGGGTATGTGCTAGGTCGTGTCTGGAAAGTTGTCCAGGAAGTAGATCGAGTCACCCCAGGAGGTTCGGCGGATCAGAATCCGTTAAGTTAGAAATCCGTCACAACGGCATCATCAGGATATTTCTGTGTATATCTTGCAGTTACTTCAGGCGTCATCCGAGTAGAAGGAGGTGAACATGATGCAGTAGTTTGCATAAAGTGAATGCGCATTGGGGTGATCATCATCAGGTGTTGCCGAGGAGGAGCGTATCGGCATAAGGTAGAAGATCGGGTTGATAAAACCATCGCGGGCCGATAATGTTAAGTTTGGCCGACAGCAGGATATTGGAGGAGCTGCATGTGACATCATCGTCATCAGGATAATCGTCATCAGGATATTGGGGTGACGTAAGCATCGAAGGAAAGGTGCATGAAGTTGTGGTCATCAGGATATATGGAGGGGACAGGATATTTTATATCCTGCTGATGAACATGATGTTGAACATCATGATGCTACAGAAAGAGGTTGGCGGTAAGATGAACAGTGAACATCAGGAGGATGTTTGCGCTTGCCGAATGTGATGATGCTGCCGATAGCCGGATATGATGATGCTGCTGACAGGCGAAGGGTCGAATGTTTGTCTGTAGGAGGATATCGGTCGGCAGAGAAAATATGATGATGTTGACAGTGTTAAGGGAAATATGATGATGATGATGATGAAGGGTTGCGGACATACATGCTGTATGTCAAGGTTTTAGTGTGGATGCCTCTGCATCAGAACCGCATTGGGTCTACGCTAATGTATGAAAGGATAAGTGTTTGAATTACCGACATGGTACACTTGAGTGACCGCACCGTGTGTTTGGAAGTGTGTGCCAGCATAGTGTGCAAAGGTAAATTAGGTCCAGTAGACCTCTTGGTATGAACCACATAGTGGGATTTCACTCCTACATTACCACATATGATTTGGGAGCCGACAAGCAAGGCCATTGCACATTTCATGTTACATGTTTCATTTAGGCCGATGAATATAATGTTTTCAAGATTTGTGGAGGATAAGTATGAAGCATGGGAGATTGTTTCAAAATGAGCGAGTGTGAGAGTGAGTGTGATTGTGTGTAAAAAAAGATAAATGATCCAGAAGTTGAGAAGTAACTCTAAAGACTATGATGAATGATTCATAATAGAGTTACAATGTATTGCAGATGTGTTTTGAGTAGAGATGATAGAGCAGACGTGTTGAGGTTATCTGAGTAAGTCAATTTCAAAGAGTCAAAGGAGATGATGCTATGAAGGTGATTGAACCATAATAATTAGTCAAGTGGTTTGGGTACAAAGGTTGGAGCCTCCTCTTGTAAGTGTTGTTGCACTTTAGGGCATTGATGCTTCCTTTGGGTTGGAGCCCATAAATTTATTTAATAGGGAGTTGCATCTTCCTTTGGGTTGGAGCCCATAAAACTTTATATTATGGAGTTGGAGTTTCCTTTGGGTTGGTGCCCATAAAATTTATTGTAAAGTTGTTTTTGTTTGTGAGGCTAGATTTGTACAGCAGATCCAAGCAACTTGCTCATCATGGTTATTCCCATCTTGCATTTCCCCGTAAATATGGTGTCATGGGTGAATGTTCTTTTATGATTCATTTGGTTTAAATTTTTAGTTTGGATTAAATGCTTTTAAAAGGAAATAATTTGATTAAGTACCGATTCACCCCCCTCTCAGTACTTCTGTGTGTTCAACAATTGGTATCAATGCAAGGTTCCTTGGTGTAGCCTAACAGCTGAAGGTAGATCTTGGATTTGAATGCATGGCTCGAGAAGGATCCTCTTCTAATAGAGCACCTCTATTTGATGGAACTAACTATGTCTTCCAGAGTGTAAGGATGGAAGCTTCTCTTACCTCTCTAGGGTATGATGTTTGGAGAGCTACAATGGATACTTATACTGAGCCTACTCATCCTCTTACAGATCTGGCTGACAAGAAGGCCCATGAAAAAATGTTAAAGCTAAGAATTCTATCTTAAGTGGTCTAACCAATTCAAAGTTTGTCAACGTAATGTAGTGCAAGATGGCCAAGGATATATAGGATAAACTCAAAAATCTCTATGAAAGAAATGACAAAGTAAAGCAAGAAAAATTACAAACTTACAGAGCAATGTTTAAGAATATGAAAATGAAAGAAGAGGAAATCATTGCTAACTATTTGCACTGTGTGGATAAAGTTATCAATGGAATCAAAGGGCAAGGTGAATAAGTGACTGACTCAATGGTTGTGAAGAAAGTCCTAAGATCTCTCCCTCATATATTTGATTCAAAAGTTTATACTATTGAAGAAGCCAAAGATCTGAACACATTTACCATGGATGGTCCGTTTGGGTCCCTCATTGCCTATGAAATGAGAAATGAAGTTCAAGGTACATACAAAAGGGAAGCTACTTTTAAAGCTACAAAGAAAGAAGGAACATCTGGTCCACATAGTGAGTCTAAGGAAGAAGAAGCAAAATTTGTAAGAAAGATAAAGAAGGGTTCATATAAGTATAAAGGTAAGTTACCCAAGTCAAATGTTTTAAATATGGAAAGATTGATCATTATGCATCTAAATATCCTTTTGGAGAAAATAAAAATAGCAGCAAGGGTTTGAAAAGAAGCAACTTCAAAAGGAACCTCTTTTCCAAAGAAGACTACAACTCTTCGGAAGAAGCATATCACTACTCATTAGATAATGAAAGAAGAGAATCCATTTTCATGGCTATGATAATCTCTGACATTTCTGACAAGAATATAGATGAAAAAGAATGTGAAGTTGATTTTGAAGGTGAACTTATTTTTGCTCTTGAAGACTTGGAATGTGTGAGGAAAGAGAACAAAGAACAAAAAGCCCTAATTGAAGCCAAGACAAATGAATGCACAAAACTTGAGGAAGAAATCTTTTCACTTAGAAAAGAATTGGAGAAAGTATATGATCATCTGGAATAAAATATCAACTTTTGAGAAAAGCCTAGAAATCTGGATGACCCTGAAGAAGAACATCTCATTCCAGTCATGTCTTAGGGAAGAAGATATGGGTGACCTTTCCATGCAAGACAGATCTTCATAAACAAGATCAAGCATGCATTTTTTGGTTATTTTTTATCTGCAATAAATATGGTCATAAGGCTATGGAGTGTAAGTCTAGAATGAATAGAAGAAATTGTAAGTAGGAACCATCTTGCTTCACTAGTAGATGTCAATACAATATGTCATATTTGCAACAATTTTTGACACATAGCAAGATATTGCATAAGTGGATTAGCAAAATCAGAAACTTAGATGGTAGATATTAATGAGCAAGACAAGGAGAGTGGCACTTCCAAAAGATAGGAAACAAACAATGAGGTTAAAAATTCAATGATTGTCCAAACAACTTCAATACATAAGGGAAAACAAATGGACCTAGGTAATACACAATGGATGTTCAAGCCACATGATAGGTGATAAGAGAAAATTCATCAATCATGTTAAATGGAATGGTGGATCAGTCAAGTTTGGAGATAATACATCTACAAAGATCTGTGGAGAGGGCACCATAAGTATTGATGAAAATTTTAAAAAAGGTGTTCTATATGTAGGCCTCAAGCACAATCTTCTCACTATAATTCAGATGTAGAACAAATAATACAATCTTATATTTCATTCACAAGGATGTGAAATTAGAAGAGAAAATACTGGCAATCTTGTGGTATAGGGTTCTAGGACAAAAATAACTTGTACAACCTAAGGGGTGTTAATGGAAGAGATTGTCTTCTAGGACAAATAAATGAATGTTGGTTGTTGCACAAAAGGATGGGACGCATCAATTTTGACAATCTTGTGAAAATCAACTCCATACAAGTAGTAAGAGACATGCCAAACATTACCAAGCCTGCAAGCACCTTGTGTAAATAATGTCAAATTGGGAAGTAGACAAGGACAAGATTTAAGATGAAGGAGTATTCTTCTACAAAGCCATTGGAACTGATTCATATTGATCTGTGTGGTCCTACCAAGACAAAGAGAGGTATTTTATGTTGCTTATTGATGATTACTCTAGGATGACATGGGTTACATTTTTAAAAGAAAAATCATAAACTTTCAATCGGTTTAAGATTTTCAAGTCCATGGTTGAAAATGAGATAAATTCTAGAATCAAGTGCTTAAGGTCTGATAGAGGTGGTGAGTTCACATCAAATGAGTTTGAGCAATATTGTGAAGAACATGGAATAGAGAGGAACATATTTGTTGCTAGAACCCCTTAGAAAAATGGAGTAGTGGAAAGGAAGAATAGAACAGTCTAGGAGATGGTAAGAACAATGTTGAATGAGGCCAAGCTACCTAATGCATATTGGAAAGAAGTAGTCAATATTGTTGTCTATATTCTTAACAGAGGACAACTAAGAGTGAACAACACTAAGACACCATATAAGCTATGGAAAGGAAGACCTACTTTTGTCAAGTATTTCAAAAATTTTGGAAGCAAATGCTATATCAGAAGAGATGAAGAAGGTTTGGGAAAGTTTGACTCAAGATCTGATGAAGGAACTTTTCTTGGGTACTCAACTAGAAGCAAAGCTTACAGATGCTATAATAAAAGACTAAGGAAGATAGTTGAGAATACAAATGTTAGGGTTGATGAAGAGTCACATCCATTCATAGATGAGAAAGAAGATTGTTGTTCAGATGAATCTTCTTGCATAGAAGAAGAGGAAGAAGCTAAAGAAAAGGAAGAAACACAAGAGAAAGCCACCAACACTCCTGCTAAGTATGTTTAGAAGAACCACTCAGAAGATTAGATAATTGGAGACAAGAATGAAGGAGTACATACTAGAAGAATATTTGCAAGAACAAATGAACAAGTAAACTTCTCCTTACTATCTAAAATAGAACCTAAGACTTTTTCTAATGCTAGAAGGGATGAAGGATGGATCCAGGCAATGGAAGGAGAACTAAATTAGATAGAGGAAAATCATACTTGGGAACTGGTGCCAAGACTTGAGGACAAAAATGTGATAGGAACAAAATGGGTTTTTAGAAATAAATTGAATGAAGATGAAGAAGTGGTTAGAAACAAAGAAAGGTTGGTCTGCAAAGGTTATTCACAAGTGGAAGGAATTGACTTTTAAATGACATTATCTCCTATGGCAAGAATAGAAGCAATCAGGATGTTTCTTGCGTTTGCAGTTTACAAGGACTTCAAGATATATCAAATGGATGCCAATTTTGCTTTCTTGAATGGTGACTTAGAAGAAGAAGTTTACATAGAATATCCTGAAGGATTTTAGCTATTAGAAGATCAAAACATGGTATGCAGACTTAAGAAGGCTTTATATGGTCTCAAACAAGCCCCTAGGGCTTGGTATGCAAGGTTGGACAAGTATTTACTCTAGCAGGGCTTCAAGAAAGGTACATCAGATAGCAATCTATATATCAAAATTAAGGATGGGCAAATATTAATAGTAGTAGTATATGTTGATGATATTATCTTTGGTGGCAATGATGAAATGTGTAAGAAGTTTGCAAAAGAGATGCAAAAGGAGTTTGAAATGTCTATGATAGGTGAGCTATCATTCTTTCTTGGACTTCAAATCACTCAATCAAATGAAGGTATCTTGATTTCACAAGCAAAGTATGTCAAGGAGATGTTGAAAAATTTTGGTATGGAAGACTGCAAACTAATGAGTTCTCCTATGGTAATAGGTTGTCATTTGAGTAAAGATGATGAGTCACCATAGGCTAATTAGACTCTATATAAGTCTATGATTGGGGGCCTACTATACTTAACAGCATCAAGGCATGACATTATGCAAGTTATCTGTATGGTTGTAAGGTTTTAAGATGATACAAAAGAAACACATGTGAAGGAAATCAAAAGAATTTTTAGATATTTGAAGAGCACTCTAGATTTTGGACTATGGTATAAAAAAAGGTAATGATTTTTCCTTGAATGCATATATTGATGAAGATTGGGCTAGTAGTGTTTATGATAGGAAAAGTACCGGTGGTGAAGCTTGTTTTTTGGGAGATAGATTGGTATCATGGTTTAGTAAAAAATAGGATTCAGGTTCTTTATCAACAATAGAAGCAGAGTATATAGTTGTAGAATCTTTCTGCACTCAAGTATTGTGGATGAAGCAAACATTGAAGGATATCAAGGTAATGTATGATGAGTCCATTCCTATTCTATGTGACAATACAAGTGCCATCAATATTTTAAAGAATCTAGTGATGCACTCTAGAACCAAGCACATATCCATCAAATATCACTTTTTAAGAGAAAAGGTTGCAAATCAAGAACTAAAATTGGAATATGTACATACAAAGGATCAAGTTGCAGACATCTTTACAAAAACACTATCTAAAGACACATTTGAATATCTCATGTAGAAGTTAGGGGTTGCTACCCCTCCTTCTAACTAGATGCATAGATGATGCATCTGTCTAGGGGGGCAGTTCAAGGCATATTTATTATCTTTGGATTGATGGTAGCTACCTCTCAGGGGGAGCAAGTAGATAAGAGAATAAGAAGGATGACAAGGATTGCACAGATAGGGGGAGCTTGTATGTTTTTTCCAAAACAGAGGAAGACCACTGAACCTTTTCCCTTGATGTCAAAGGGGGAGAAAAATTTGTATATCAGGTTAGTGTTTCCATCAATGACAAAGGGGGAGATTGTTGCATATGTTGTCATTAATGTCAAAAGAATGGATTTCAAAGGAGTAGTGATAAGAGGTGTTGTGATGTGGAAGGCATATTGTTGCATGTGTTGTCAAAGGAGTGATGATTAGATGTGTTGTGATGTGAAAGATATGATGATGAAAGACATGAGTATGTGGTAATCCCACAATAATGAGTCCCACTTTTTGGCCAAGATGGACATCGATATCAACACTTTTAATTAAATCTTCACTTCTTGAGACCTATACAAGCTAAACCATTAAGAATTTGGAGATGATGTAAACTAGTGATTTGTGGTGTTTTGTGTGTAGATTCTATATATATATATATATATATATATATAAAATAAATCATGAATCTTTCAATGTCTCTTTTAATAACTAGTTTTTAATAGTAAACAATATTTTTAGAAAGTAATGTTTATGTCATCTTGTTGGAGTACTTGACAACACTGAGAGGGGGGGTGAATTAGTGTTGTAGAAAACAAAACAAGTTTAAACACTTTTATTTCAAACTTTCAAAACTGAAGCAAATGTTGATTTAGGTTCTATCAATCCAAGTAATAGTGCATTAAAGAAATAAACAGTCAAGTATAATGGACAAATTAATCATGCAACGAATGAGACCATAAGATAAAGATTTTAGGAGTGGAAAACCGTCTTGGGGTAGAAAAACCACTCAGTAAAATGCCTCACTGGCTTATTCAATAATCATGCCTCACTGGTTATAGAAAAATGTCTCACTGACCTTTTTATCACTGTCTCACTGGCATATCACAATCAAATACATTGAAGAATATGAAGTAATACAAAGAGTTACTCTATTCCTCTACATTCCAGTCCTTGTCTGTCTCATTATTTGAGACTCAAGAATCAACTATACAACAACTCAAGAATATCCTTTCATCAACACACTAATATAATCTTAATGATAGTGAAATGAACACACATCATAAACACAACATCAAATATTTACATTACATGCCTTTTTATACATTTTCACAATGCCTTCCTTCTTTTATGAAATAGTTTAAACTTGTAACTGAACCATTCCAACTGTCTCTGGTAGTTTTCAACTGCAAGGTAAAAGCACAAAGTTGTGTCACACTTTCATCCAACATTTCAGCACAAGTGAATTTAAGTATTTCTAACTAAAAATCAATTTGGGTCAAACATATGATCTTGTAAGATTTATTCTAGCTAACTTAGATATGTTTTCAACTGCAACAGTAACTATCAAGAGAGTATGGTTGAATAGACCCATGTAGAAGAATGTAGAACTTTTACAATGCCTTTTGAAGATATTTCAAACTTTAATCAAATGCCTTTCAAAAAAAACTATGGTTACAAAAAAAACCTTAACCACAATAGAATCTTATCAACAATAGTCCATATGATGTTCTCAACCTATTCAAAGTAACAATAAACTGTTTTCAAGATCATTGCTCAAGACCCAAGTGTCAAATCAAGAGGGTGAATCAAACCCTAACCAAGAGTTTATCAATAGTTTACAACCCTCTTGCATTGTCTAGAAACTATTTGTCGTTCACATAGCTATTTTGTTTTTAGCAAAAATAAATGAAATAAATGAATTTATAGACCCCAACTTAGAGTCAAAAGCTTCATGATATAAACCCAAGTTATAGCTCAAAACTATCACAGCTTGGAGAAGGATAAATCCTCACAGTCAACAAAGAAACAATACATATCCTTTCTATAAGCTTTGCAAATTATTAGGAAACGGGCCATGTAAACACTAGGGTTACTCAAACCCAAAACAAATTTCTTTTCTTGCTCAATAAAACATTAATCTTTTTCACCATATAACTATTAAGCAAAAAGAAAGAAAGATATCACCTGTATGTTGTCGAATGATAGCTGAACTGTGTAACTATCAAGAAAACCTGTCTCACTTCCTTAGTCAACATTGTCACCTCATAGACCAAGAGATCCAATATATTTCATTTTCTTTTTCATGATTTTGCATCAATAACACAGAGTCAAACCCTATCTAGAAGAGAGAGCTATTTCTCTAAGTTAAACATTGTGAAATGAACAACAAAACTGCCTTTTTGCCCAATATGCCAAAGTCACTGAGAGCACAAGTTTACACTAAAAGAAACTGGTGACCATCAATAAGATCATAACATTTTGACCTGATGGAAATGCCGACAACCTACTGATCAGGTTAACTATCTTAAGTGACCCAATAAATACCTTTGAGTATATTTGAAATTCAAACCAAATCAAATTAAATAATGCTCATCATATAATAAAATTATCAATCAAGACTATGAGCAATTATGATCATGACAACTTTAACCCACAATTATTAATATTTGTGAGTACCAAAAATAAGCAATGGAATATAATGACCCTCAACTTTGAAACTAATGAAAGAAAGTGTTGTCCCACTGATAATGCACATCATAAAGGTCATCCAAGTGAACATTAAAAAACTCAACCAAATACTTCACTACCATGGTACCATAGTGCCACAAACCAAGACTATCAGTGTGCCATGAAAATACAACTGTGCCATGAGAATACAATTGTCATAGTACCATGAGAGTATTTGAATTTGACATCAAGGATAACAACTGAGAGGGCAATAGGTCTAGCATAACTTTTTTTCTAGAAAGGATAAAACTCTATTTTTTTAAAATATAGATTTTCAACATCAATATCTAGTGCACGGGTATTTTTTCATAATTTTTTGTTACATATTTTTTTAATTAATTTTTAAAGTCAAGGTAACTATAATTTGGGCATAGGTGTATGTCATAAAGCATAACTTATGTATCTATCGAAATTCTTTTTTTGTGAAACAAGGACATAAATACCTAGTGCACAAATATTTGGTAGAATTTTTTTCCCTATTTTTTTCTTTTTCCGTGTGTGGAATAAAGACATTGACGTTCGGTGAAAAACCTACGTTCACTAGAAAATAGAAAATAAATATAAAATCAAATGAAACATATTCAAAATCATACTTTTTGGAAATCTTATACTAAGGGCTACATTTTAACAAAATAGAATTTCTAAATGACTTCATTTGATCTCCCAAAAGGTGAAGCAAAATTTGTTTTTGTTAGCATTTTGATAGGTGTGGAGGAGACTACATTGAGGGTTTCATTTAAGACTAGGGGGTTTGATCTAATGGTGTTTTATCAAACCCTTTAATTAAACCCCTTTATATGGAACCCCTCAAGGCTTAAATCATTGATTTTTCTAAAAAATATGTGATTTCAGACAAAAATCATAATATCCCATAAGTGGGACACACTATTGTGACAACACCCATGTTGTTGGATCAATATCATATGTACACAGTTGTACCTTATCATCTAAAGTTCATGGACAACTGAAAGTTGTCAGGTTCAAGGATATGCTGACATCAAGAAGTTGTGGCTTCTTCTTTTTGATGAAAAGAAATATGATTGTTCTCTATGGTGTTGTGAATGTTGCATTCATTGCCTCTTGATGAAAAGTATTGCGTGAGATATAAAATAAAAAGTATAAGGTTTCAAATTGTCAGAGGTACATGGATTTGTAGTGTAGGAGATCAAAAGATTGTACCACATTTCATCAAAGATGAAGATATGGCCTTGTGTCTTGGAGGATAGATAGAGATAGTTATGAGGTATGCGTGATTCAAGTTTGAGAGCATAAGAACTACCGCAAATCTTTCCAAAGTTAGTAGAGTGAAGACAGTGGTGATACAGTATTGTTGCAGTCTCAAAGGTATAGAAGAATGCTCAACATTTTTCACACTTGAAGATATGACCTTGTGGGTTGAAGAATAGCTAGATACAGATAAGAGGTATGATATACTCAAGATTCAAAGGATACAAAGTACTACAGTGTCTTCCAAGGTCAACTAAGTAAGAACAATCACATTGTTGTTTAAGGTTATCAGAGGTAGAATAGAAAGCCATCACATTTCACATCTCTTTGATGTTTAGATTTTATGTTTGTAAGATAAGTTCAGATGCTCAGTATGTATGCTCAATTCAAGTTTCAAGTGTTCTAGAGTACTGCAAGTATATTTTTCAATGCTCTATATTAAGACAATGTAATCAGACTACGTAAGGGATACCAGCATCAATAGTTTTTTTCTTGTTCCAACAAGTTGAGGCATGAAATAGAAAGAGGATTGCATGAGAAACTTCTTTAATTCATATAGTGTTTGTGGTATGAACCACATAATGATATCTCTCTTCTCCGGTACTGCATTGGGTCTGGAGGTAATGTATGAAAGGATAAGTGTTTGCATTGTTGATATGGTATACTTGAGTGATTGTGCCATGTGTTTGGAAGTGTGTGCTAGCATTGAAATATGTGAAAAGGTAAATTGGGTCAATTATACCTCTTGGTATGAAGCGCATAGTGGTATTTCACTCCTACATTATCACAGATGATTTGGGATCTGACAAGCAAGGTCGTTGCATGTTTCATGTTACATGTTTCATATAGGGCAACGAAGATTATGTTTTGAAGACTTGCAGAGGATACATATGAATGATGGAAGATTGTTTTAAAATGAGTGAGTGTGAGAGTGAGAGTATGTGTGTACAAAAAACATAAATGATCTGGAAGTTGAGAAATAACTCAGGAGACTATGATGCATGATTCATATTAGAGTCAGAGTGTATTGCAGAGCTGTTTTGAGCAGAGATGATACAGCAGAGGTGTTGAGGTTATCTGAGTAAGTCAAATTCAAAGACTTAAGGAGAAGATGCTCTAAAGGTACTTGAACCATTAGAATTAGTCAAGTGTTTTGGGTACAGAGGTTGGAGCCTCTTCTTATATGTGTTGTAAGTGTTGTACTTTAGGGAGTTGTTGCTTTCTTTGGCTTGGAGCCCATAAATTGTGTATTAGGGAGTTGAAGCTTCCTTTTGGTTGGAGCCCATAAAACTTTGTATCAGGGAGTTGGAGCTTCATTTGGGTTGGTTCCCATAAAATTTATTATAAATCTATTTTTATTTGTGATGCCTGATTTGGATAGTAGATCCAAGCAGTTTGCACACCTTGTTTTTTCCCATCTTGGGTTTCCATGTGAATTGGTTTTCATGTGTGAATGTGCCTTTATGATTCATTTGGTTTAAATGTTCAGTTTGGATTAAATACTTTTAAAAGAAAAGAATTTTATTAAGTACTGATTCAGCCCCCCTCTCAATACTTCTATGTTTTCAACAGAAACATGTTCCACTAAATCCTCTTCCATAATTTCCTCTACCTCGAGAGTAATCACCCCTTTCTCTACCTTCTTGTGTACTAGTATGAGAAGAATTTGTTTCTCCTTGCTTATCATGAGAACCACATCTAGGATTGGACTGCCCTCTTCCCTTGGAGGATTTACTTCTTTCCCTAGAACTATTCCACCTTCTAGAGATTCTTTTCATCTACCTTCAATGCAAATTGATAGGCTTCTTCTATGTTGGTAATTCTAAACATGCTAATTTCATCTTGGATAGAATAATGCAAACCATTTACATACCTAGAGACCCTCTCAGCATCATCTTCAATGTGAGCAACCCTAATGTTCAATCTATAATAAAACTCTTCAGCAAGTCAGAGTGATCATATTATTTTTTTATCATTTATTCTTTGGGATACTTAGGATATTGTATAACAAGGCACTGAATACAGAGGTTATGTAGAAGAGGTCAAGATTGGGAGTACAAAGCATCTTTCTAATCTAGTGTTTATGATGCAAACATTGAATGACATCATGGAGTGCCTATCATTAGGATCTTGGTCAATTTGATCATTATGATAGAATATATGGCATGTAAGAAGGGTGTAAGAGGTGTAATAGGAATTGCATACTATTTCAAGATGATTGACCATGATTGTAGGGGTGCTTACTTTTTTATATGGCTCATGTTTTGACACATGGTTTTGGATACCACTTAATGTTCCTTGTTTCTAACTTTTCTATAGATTGGAGGCATGGGATAGTGGATGGTAAGGTTCTTTTGTAGGCACTCTTATGCTACTAAACTGCTATAAAATAAATAAGTGATTATATCAATATACACATTTGATTATGATTAATACAAGCTTGGTTCTCTTTGCGTGGTAGAGTTTTCTCTTCCAAGGGTTTTTCGACAAAAATCTAGTGTCTATATGGATTATATTTTATAATTTTTCTAATTTCTACTTGATTCTTCATTATATATTGATAAATTTTATTAGCTTAATCATATGGTAACTAGAATAAATTACATTGTTAATATTTCTATTGTATCATTTACCTTGTTATTTCAACACAAAGAACTTATTTTATATGAATGCAAAGAAATTGTTCTTTGGCTATAGGGGAATACCATATTCTCTACGCATTAAAGTAATCTACAAAAATATTTATAGTATTACCTTCATATCTTGGAGAACATGCTAATATTATCTATGTAAATAATTTTTTTTTGTCATACCTTAAAATTCAATTCCCATAGCACAATCAAAAGAAGCTTCACAATTAATTCATCCAAAAGATATTATCTTATAAAACTAGGCTCCTTAATTACCTCATGCCAATAGTTTTGTTCCTATCTTTTTTATTCCCATAGAAAATTCATGTAACAAAGACATTTCTAATTTGTTCACCATTTGTAGTGTTTCATAGTACTCTTAAATTAAGAAAAAAAAATAGAGACAATGTGAATTTTTCTTTTTCGGCAGTTATTGTTTTTCATTTTTTTTTAATTTAATTGAGGATTTTATCATATTGTAGGACATCAATGTATTTATTTTATGAAAAAAAAATTATAAACATATTTAACAATTAATTAATTTCTTTCATCCAAAAGATGTTCTTATATGTATAGGTTCCCACATATCAGATGAAAGTGGATTTTTTCCTATCTTTTTCATCTCCATTAGAAAACTAATTTAACAATAATTTTTTTAATGTATTAGCTATTTGTAGTACTTCATAGTAATCTCGAATTAAGGAACAAAATTAAAGGAAATATGAAAGTTTCATAACAATTTTTTAGGAGTAGTATTTTTATTAATTTAATTTAAGCTTTTATGAGATTGTAGGACATCCACAAATAGTTTCATGAGAAAATTGATAAATAAATTCTAGTACTTATTTATTTGTGATAATTGTTTGAAAATTATTGTAAAAAAATACTTTTTTAGTTATCTATGTATTTCTTAACTTTCACTAGTTATTTTATTATCTTTGTAAATAGTATCTTAGAATTCTCATTGCCTATTTAAGTAAAAAATATAAAATAATTTAATAGAGTAATTTAATTTCATGTTTCTTTTGTTTTAACAAAAATATATATTTAAATATCTAGACAATAAAAAGTGTCCTATCAAATTGATCAAAAGCATGTGTAGTAAATAAAAAATGACTACATTGAGGGCACAAAAAGTAGGTGTCGCCCACTTAAGGGTCAAGAGTATTTTGCAAATATGGAACACTTTATTGTGTGAGGCCCCAAAATATAAAAATGGAACACTAAGTTGTGGTTTTACTATAAGAAATTACATTGCCACGGGTTCTAGGAGGATTTGAGAAACTAGCTCTTTTATATCTTTATTAGAAATTGTGAAGCCATCTCTCTCTTTATAGCAAATTTGGTAGCTTCTTTCAATATTATAAGCATGATCCTTGCTTAAAGTTGGAGCATTATCAGGTTTCAAATACTCCCAATCTAATTCTTTGAGTCATTTTTCGAATAAAGTTTTAAGGTAATCCAAAGCTTCTTCCTCCTTAGATCTAGGATGGTCTTTCATATAACATGATATGCCTGAAACTAATTCTCCTTGATTCACCTCAGCCTTCAAAACCAAGCAGTAGAATTATAATAAAATTATATTAGACTTAAAACTAACTTAATTTATTTTACACATGCCTTTTGGTAAATATATATAATTAGTAGAAAGTTATTGCATACCTTGAAGTTTCTAGTATCACCTTTTAGTCTAAGGCATAAGCTTAAAAGTTCATTGAACCTGGATGGATAATCCATTTCTCGAAGAATATTATTTGGAAGAAGTGTATCTAATGTTAATATAGGTTGCACTGTGGTTACACGATAGCCTGAACTTGCTGCACCATTTTCTAAATATTCATCTAAACTTGGCATGTATCCATTAGCAAGCCACTCAGCTTCTTTTGTAATTGCTTCGAGATAATGTTCCCACTGTATAACAAACAAAAATCTCATTTAAATGGAGTGATTTTTTAATTCAAGAGCTTGTTAAATTATAGAAAAAGTAATAAGGAAAATTGTTAAAGTAGTAAAATCAAAGCTTGTAATAATATGAAAACATTTTTAAAAAGCTATAATCAAAATTGAAAATATTAGGAGATAGTTCAATACATCACTATATATAAAGAGTATTCCTTTTAAAATAAGTGTAAGAACTCTTAATATAAACATAGAAGAAAAAAATGAATATCTTTCAAAGCTATATCACCACTACAATGTAAATTCTAGATAAAATAACATATAAGGGAAATGATAGAAGAGTAATATTTGTAGAGACAACCAAGTAAACCATAAAATATATTTGTTCGACTAAGTATAACTAATGTAGCCATGCCGCTAATGCACAAGTTGTTTCTAAATGGTGTATCATTACCACAAATGTTAATTTGGTTTTGGGGTTCAAATTTAAACCTATAAATCTTGAAGATACTTGGCAAGAGGAAGAAAATTAAGCCAATAAAATACATTTATACACATGTAATTGTGATCTTTTTGTCCTATAGATTATTCATGGTGTAGGGATGAAGTAAGTCTAGTGATATAAATCTTTTTATGAGTAATGGATTCAAATTCATACAACTTTGCGTGCATAGGGGAGCACGTCTCGTCTCTGAGTCTTCTCTGCCATTTGTGCACTTTCATTTACTGCCAGGTGAAATGCCCTATATACAATTTTAATATTTTCAGGAAGACTTTTTGGAGCAGAAGGATCCCACCTAAAAAACAAACATGTCAATACAATAAATTAGTATTTATTAGTAAAGTGCACTCTAGTGCATATGTACTATTAAATGCAAGGTACCAATTTTAATAGAAGACTTTTTGAATAACAAATATCAAGATTAAAAAAATGTTCATGAAAATTTTTTCCAACTACAACAAAATTGTGTAAAATATATATTTAAAAATATTATGTAATAATTAAAAACAAATAAATAAGAAACATATATTAACAATAATGAGATTTAACAATTATCTATAAAGTGTTATACTACTATAATTTTCTTTAAAATCTAAATTATTTATTTTTTATTATTGACAATTTATAAAATATATTGATTTTTTAATTTTATTTAAAATCTGAATATAGTATATATTTTAAATTCTCTAACATTTAAAACTTGTATATTTATCAAAAAAAGAAAAGAAAGAAAAAAACAACCTTAACTAAATATAATAAAATCTACTTAACTTCAATCACTTATTAAAATATCAATAATCTATTAAATTATTTTCTATTGCAAATGTAATTGATTAGTAAGTCATTCTTCATATAGAACTTACATTTTAACAGTCTTATTAAAGAGTTTGATCTCATCCAGAGTTCCGTAAGTATCATAGATATCATCTATAATGGTCGCAATAGCACAAATCTTTACAAAATCACATCTGTAAGTAAAATATTTGACATCAATGCAATATGCACTTGCTAAAGCAAAATATTCTACGTGTCGATGACGAGCAAAATCCACTTTAGTCAAATGTGAGTCCTTCCACCATCTAAATACAACATTAAAACACATTTTAGTTTCTTGTAAAACCAACCAACACAACACCAAAAAGCAAAAAGCAATTACTTGTGGATGTTAAGAATTCTTAACCAAAACATTAAATGAAGGAGCTTGGCCAGGAAACCCACTTCAAATACTTACAAATCTCATTCAAAAAACAATTTTAAGATATATCTAAAGGCCACTCATGATTATAATCAATCTAACTTACTTTAAGAGTGTTTCAAGCTCTTGCCGATGGACTGACTGCATGATGTTGAAGTCCAATTTGGCCAGATTTAGAAGTTCTTTATTACCAGCCATCCTGAAAATCAGATGTCAAAAGGTCAAGTTTTTGATAAAGAATCCATTTTAGAAAAATAATAATACGGTAGGCTGGCAGAAAAATAACTAACATTCGATCCACAACCTTTCAACTACTTTCTTTTTCCTAAAAATTTATGTGAATAATAAAATTATTTGCACATCTATCTTCAAAAGAAATGTTTCCCATATAAACATGAGAGGTAGGAGGAAAACTCTGTTGAAAAGTAATGCCATTACTCGGTCCAAGTTTTGTTTTCCCCGTATATGTCCATGTACTTTCTTCCTTCGAGTCTGGGCAGATATGTGTGCCAGCCGTACTCCAGGTTGTACTTTATCTGCATTTTAAAATTCTGGGTTAGGACTTAAAATGAAAAGGAGTCCCATACTATACAAAAGTTAAAACCGTCGCCTCTCGTGAAAGATTGGAAGTGATATCAGTGTTGTGTAGAGCTTCATTTAAATATGTTGTTGAAAAAGCTTTCGCCTCGTCCATAACATTCTCCCCTGGAAAAGCAATTAGCGAAGCTCGATACAGATTTAGAATACTTTTTATCTTCTCTTCCTCTGATTCAGTTGACGGACACAAGAACTGTCCGTCATTTCCCATGAACTGATTTAATACATCTGCCATTATATTGACCAATATGTTCTTGTTAAATAAAATTGATAAATAAATTAAAAACAAACATCTCCCATTTGATCACAAATTTAACCCACAACAAGATCCATCTTTCAATTTCTAGAAATGGGTAGTCATTTCAAACCAGAACATTTACGAAAGTGGTTAACGATGATAAAATGTAAAAAAATACTAAATGCCAAAATGAAAACATAAACAACAAAAAGAAAACAATAGGAATGGGCAGAACAGTATAAACAATAAAGAAACAACCATTACAGATAGATAGCTGTTAACAGGAGCAATCACACATTCAATCACCTGAAGAAACTGGATATCTGTTCAGTCGAAGAATTCGAAGTCCCAAGGCTGCGGTATTGAGATCTCTAGGGCATTCGCTCCAATATCTGCTACCAAATTATTTTATTTATGTAACAATCATATAAATTTTTACTTTTGGAAAGTTCTACAAAAAAGCAAATATACGTCAAACCACTTAACTAAATTTTAACTTTTGGATCAAGATTTGTTAGACCACAAATTTCGTTTTAATAAAAAATTTGCTATTCTTAAAGATCATGGAGTGAAAAAATCTCATATTTATTATAAAATTTTAACAAACCTGTAAACATAATCAAGTGCTTCTGTTATTTCATTTTTGAAATGTCGATCTATTGCAAGGCGTTGAACTTTATCCACCATGACAAGACGCTCAAAAGCATTCTCTGCACAAGATTTCCCACTTTTTGCTGTAGGCATTGCATTAAACATGTCCTTGATCTCTCCAATAAGCCTCTCAGCACGCTCCATGTAATGAGGAGCCTGTAAAATTCCGACATTCTACTTCATATTACCATCTTATAAACTACAAAAAGAAGAATAAAATGTAAAAATGCTTACATCATAAGGCAGCTTTGCGAGAGATTGTATAAAATCGTCGTCCCACAAGTTGGGATGATGGTTGCCTGTGCGCCTGGTTACATTGTCAACACTAGTGGAGGCCAAGGCCTTATTCATGATCGGACTACTCAAACTCTTTCTGGCCAATGTTGGGAATGATTTAATGGAAGGCTTAATAGGCTTAGCTTTCAAGCAGAAGCTCAAGGCAGAGGAAGGGATAGAAATAAGAGCCATTGCTAAGGGTGATTGTGCAGGCCATATTTCCTGGGCTTTTATAACCAAAAATTAATGATTTTTTAACGTCAAAGGAAAACGTGAAAAAGGAGGGCTGCCTCGATTTGAGTTGAAAAGACATTTGAGAGTTAAAATGAGTGACAGGTTGCATTCAACCATTCCCGTGACAGGGTGGAATGATTTGGATGGCTTTAAATTAATTTCTCTGAGTTATTTTATATTTATATTTTAATCATCAATTATCTATAGTTTATATCCTTAGTTATATTTATCTATATTTTATATCTTTAATTATGCTTATAAATGTATGCATACATACTTTTGTGAAAGATTCTTCACCGTCCATTTACTCACGACAGTTCTGATCTCAACAGGTGAACTTTAAACGTGTGCAATTTAATATTTATAATATATATAATAATTCATTAAAATCTATTCACTTACAATATAAGTTACAAAAATGTCTAACATTTATTAAATAATAATTATACTCTATAGAGGCATTATGGAGAGGCATATCTGACCATGTACATAAAAACAAAGCTACATATCTTTTTTAAATATAAATGGCCTTTCATTTTTGTCATGCTTTAGGTATTGGGTTTTGGGCTTTGTTTTGTGCATTCAATTAAGATAGATTTTGCATATGCCTTTGTTTGCATCACTATAAATGACCAACAATCCAATTCTTTTGGTATCTTCTAGTCTATCCACTAAGGTTACCGTTTAGCCCCTACACTTTATGTTCTTGCTACTCAAGGCTTTGGTTAGTTTTGTCATGTGATGTCTCCTAAAAGTTAGTCAAGAGCATTGCCTTGCCCAATTCATCCAACCAACACATCAATGGCCACTTTACAGCTGACTCTTTTCTTATTTTAATTTAATAAGTGGATAACTTCAAACACGCCCTTTATTGCCTTGATATATTCTTCAAGGCATCTTGAGCAATCAATGGCAAAAAACTCAATGTTACAGGGAATCTTTGGTTCCAATGCCTAGCTAGCTAAATTATTTCTACTCTAGAAATGGAATAATCATGGGGAGGTCTTGATTTCTTGGCATCCCCTTTTCCTTTCAAGCATTTCCTACTACCTTATGGCAAGTTGTTATAGCTAGAATTGCGAAAAGGTTAGCTTATTGAATTACTAATCCTCTTTCTCTAGGTGATAAATTTTAGACATGTTCTAAAGTTTTGGATGCTACTCATACTTATTAGTCCTCTTGCTAGGTTCCATCTAAGGATTATTATTTGAAAATTGAAACTTTTTTGAAGGATTTTCTTCAGGCTTCTTCTAATGGTAACAAAAGATTTTATCATGTGGCTTGAGAATATTATTGTCTCCCTCATAATTTTGGGGGTTTAGACGTACATTAGGCCATCAACAAGGATTAGCACTTTGTACTAAATGGACTATCATGGCCTTAGAAGGCAAGGATACCTAGAAAGTCCCTATCCAACATTTCATTTCCTATGGAGGTCCATCTAGGTGGCCATATTGGAAAGGCCTTGGGATTCACACTCTTCTCACTATCAAGGAACCCATTTAGATATAGGGTACATTTGTTACAAAAATCACCTAGAAGGATTGGAAATCTATCAAGCCTTAGCTTTCGTGGGATGACAATGATTTTTCTAATCATCTTTTTTTTATTAATTAGTAGTCTATTTTGTGGTCACTAGCTCTCTCTTTTTGATATCGACCTCTGGCTAAGGCCCCTTGGGTTTCATCTTTGAGGTTTTAGTAGGGTTTGTGAGTGAAACTCAGAAGAAGCATAATTGGTCATCAAAGAAGGAAGTTGCAACATTAGTATAAAGATTTGTGATTTGACAAGTGCATCGCATCTGCTACTTTTACATTTTAGTCAGATTATTGGTAAGCTGATTGGACACTTGGCATCTATGTTAGATATGGATGCATGTAGTTTCTGGTTGGCCATGAATATTCATGCCTCCTTTTTCTACTTCTAGAATTATGATGTGATCTTCAGGGATGTCTAGATAAGGGTCAAGTGTACGAAGTCTGGAGGTGATGGAAATGGAATGATTATGATTGCTGATAAGAGGGAAATACTCAGATGCTAAGCATTCAGTCTTTTTTGGCTATAAAGGGAAGTGTTTATATGAGAAGTTTACATCATTTTATTCCTTAAGTATAATGCAGAGTATTTTCTTTTTTGTCATGCCTTTTGTAACCTCCATTTTCCATGGAAGCATGTGTCTATTTTCATGGAACTTGCAAATTTGTCCATTCTGAATTAAGAACAAAGAGAGTGTTTTCTAAGGAATGGATGCTTTGGGGAAAAAAGTAAGCCTGTGGCATCAGCAACCTTACTGCTCCCTCAATTTTACTGGCTTGTAGTGTCATTCTAGTGAGGAAGGACTAAGGTTGTATGAGTTCTCCAGTTGCATGTAGTTGTTTGGCCGAAGCAGATGGAGTTTTTGAAGTTCCAATGACCATGACTAATTGGAAAAATTAGATGGTAAGGCAGAGGGGCGTCATTGTGATCCCTTCTCCTTACTAGATCAACTTGAAAACATCATTGGCACCGTTGTTATAGCTGGAGAGTAATGTGTGCGGGTGATCCGATTGCTAATGAAGAGTTGGAATTCTATTGACAAAGTCAAAGAATTGAATGTGTAGTTGATGGTATCCTCTTCATCACCATCCTCCAGCAGATAGATAAGGCTACCCCAAATTCTGACAAATGAGTGCCCCTTCAACAACCCTAATGTTTTTGACATTTAGTAGCCTTGCATTGAGGGCTGAGGGATCATTTAAACAATATAGTTGCCCACACTCAAGGTAAAAGACAAAAGACTGTTAAATTTTGAACCGACCAGAGTGATTTGAAAGTGATTCATGTCTTTTGTAGCAACTAAATCTTGTTATATCTTGAAGAGGGGAATCACGATGAGGTGTAAGAGAATCCCTTGTGTTATAAAAGGGAGGTGCTCATTGGTTTTAAGGAGTTGGAGAATTTTTGGGTCTTCTATAGTACTGTATGCTATCATAGGAATAGAGACAAAATATTTGTATTGTACCCTTTGTCAAGAATATGTACTCTCTAGTTTGAAGAATATAAAAAAAGTGTTATTCTGTGTAATCTTTTGTCTCCTATACATGTTATGATAATCATTTGAATGAAATAACTAATGGTTGTTTTATATTCATTACACATTTGCTGTTATGCATTCATTTCTTGTATTAGTCTCTACTCAAGTAGTGGAATAAATCTTTTTAGGAAGTAGATGGTACTTGTTATGATATAGTAGGATTACTAAGTGTGAAGGTTACATAGGAAAGGATTTTTATTGGTTGACAGACATTATCAAGGTATTCATGTTCAAAACAACTACCAGCATCAAATAGTAGATAGAAAAAAGACATAATGCTTGGCTCTATTCACCTGTGATAAGAACCATTCCTCAGAAGTATCTAATTTCCCAATCTCATATACATGTTAAAATGAAATACCCACTGTATTGTGTAATTTATGCCTTATTATTTAATACTTTCACACTAAATACCTAAAATTGACAGAGAACCTGTATGCAAGAATTGAATCAATATTTTATTTTCACCAAATCTTGTGGTGAAATTTGACTTGTTTATAGACCCTCGCACTGCTCATACTTCCTTATTTTTATGTTTATTGTCTATATTAGGGGGACTGACCTAGGCTTTATAGAGCCTGAAGAGCAGAGGACATTGTTTGTTGACAACATTTCCTATTCATTAGCCCATTTGCTATTGATCTGACTTTAAACTTGAAAATAATCATAGAGAGCAATAGGGAATATTTTGGAGTCCACCAACAGGCCCTATGATGATATATAATCCTAATCACATACACATAAGTTTGAATATAATGACCTCTCAGTAGTACTCTTGGTGACACGTCGCATCAGTTCTTCTCAATCCTAACTTTTCTTCACTTTCTCCCTTATCGATCGTTCTTCTTCTACATTCTAGAACTTTCCTATATAGCCAATTTCCATCATAACATGCTAATTTCACCTTTCCCATTTTCATTTCATCTAACTCCACCCTTTATAGGCCTCTAAATGACCTCCTAGACCAACCCCAACTTTCAAAATTGAGTTGACTTTTGTCCTTTTTGAATCCCCATTATTATTTCTGGATCTCATTAGGAAAACATAGATCCCTACCAAGTGACTCTACTAGTTAAAGTGGGGATCCTATTTATCTTGTATGTTTGGCTTGGCTCTGGTGATAGATTGCATTCTTATCCCTCCAAGACCATTCTCCAACATGTGATATTAACTGAGACCCCTTCCTCTGTGGGCCTCCCATGGATCCCCACCGAGCAACCCTGGGTTGCCCTCAAGAAACCTGACCTGGTGAAAGGGGTGACCCATGGGGGGCCCATGGACACTATCATGTTCTTGGACATGAATTCTTTTTCAATTTGTGCCCCAAAAAGCTTCATTTTTGCTCCAGTGCACATGTAGATTCAACCTAAACATAGAGTGAATTATTGTTAGCTCATATACCACCTCCAATAATGCATAATTATCTCATTATTGCAATCATTCTTGCAACAATGAGGTAGGATTCAATCTTACATGTGCTCACAGATATAAAATTCTCACAAATGTGGCAGTCAGGCTGCTATACTTACATTGAGGCAAATCCATTGTTGCAATCATTCTTCAAGCTTTGCTTTTGCTCTCCAATTAGTATTCTCAAGTTCTCTGAAGAACATAGGTGCCTAAATTGCTTTTAATATTTGTTTCCCAAGCCTTAAAATGATTCATACATTGTTGTTACACTCATGAATTTCCCAAACCGAAGTGCTTCAAATCTTTTATAAGCTCTCCCAATTCATAGCTTTCTCAAGCTCACTCACTTACTCTCTTCCCAATTTCCACCAAGAGGATGACCCCATTTCTATAGGAGGATGAAGAGGTTTCCAAAAAAAAGATTCTTGAGGTTAGTGCAAAGACTCGTGTGTCAACCACAATCAAGGTTTTTCATGCTTTAAATTGTTTAATTCAATCATCTTTGCTTTATGGAATAGTAATCTTGTTGTTGCAATTTCATTTATAGATTTATTTTAAAGTTAATTATATTAGTTTTACTTTGAGTAGTTAAATTACAATTCTAAATTAAATTTCATTCCAAGAATTTCCAATTGTTAGATTAGTTCAAAAGTTATCTTTGAAAACACAAAAAAATAATAAATTGCATTATGTAATCTCATTTTTAATTGTAGTCGCCTTTCAAATTCCTTGTTAATTAGTTCATTTTGATATTCAATTCCAGAAAAGAGCCAAAAACTTATTTTGCATACATATTAGTTGCATGCATATTGAACCCCCCCCCCCCCCAAAAAAAAAAAACATTAGAACCTAGTAAATGTCAAACCCTTCATTCAATCATGAGGTAGGATTCAACTACATAAGGCCAAACCCTTAGTTTTGTCACAAGGTCAAGAAGTCAAGAGAACTTATACAAAGCATTAGATAACTTCACTAAGTTGAAAGTCAACTCAAATCAACTCTCTCTATCTAAGCATATGAATGTGTCTTGGATTTAGAGGCGAGTGGGTCATGGCTATCCTTCAGGAGACTAAACAATTACATCCTAGGCCACAACTGGCACAACAAACACTATAAGAGCAAGAACGTGCACTCTTAGGTTAATACAAAAATGAGAACAAATACAATGAAGCATTCAAGCCATATAAGAAAGGTTATAATGTACTAGATTCATTGACAACAACAACTGACATCCATCTAGATGTTGGAACAAAAAGAAACCCGAATAGGAGATTTATAACTAGTGACCCTTCAAGTCATATTATTATCTCCACCACAACCGTCATAGAATGACACATAGAAAACCACAACATGCCCTAAGACTGGATGATTTCTCTTCATGATGTTCTTCTCCCAAGAAAACATAACCACCCTTGGCCTTGCCTCCTGTAACACCCTGCCAAGGAACCCAGAGGATAACTCAACTAAACTTATAAAAAGGACAAATATATATATTTTTTTAAAATGAAAGAAATAAAAAAAATCATATATTTATTCATAATATTTAAATTAAGCTTTATCCTCTAGGGTTCCATGGCTATATTACAAATGAACTAAAATAAGATCTAAACAACATTATAAATTAACTAACAACCATGGTTCATTCTATATCTAATTGCATCAGATGAATAAACACATACAATTCCATATTATATTATCAAATAAATAAGCATCAAGATCCTGCACATAGGATCACAAGTACATAAACAAGTTCCTTTACAAGAGAGTACAACATTACACTATTTACAATATCGCTATCCAGATTACATTGGAGTACATACATCAAGATAATAGTACATGATTGAATTGATATACAAGACTGGAACATGATCATAAGTATCTATCTCCTCAAGCTAGATCAAGATCTAAAATCTACCACATGAGGTACATCCTTCTTGCACATGAACAACAACAAGGGAAACCAATGGAGATAAAAGCACAACCACCTGACCATGTGGATCCCTAAGGTCCACCCCCCATGCTAGGAGATAACAATAAGGTCCCACTAAGCAAACAAACAAGAAGTCAATAGTCTAACAGGTGCAAAGACTACACATGATTCCAATACAACACTGGTCAATATGAACACCACAAGCAACTCAAATAATTCTTCCAAAGGCAAATACATAATGAAAGAGGAAAACATAATTAGGGAATGCTAGGCTGCAATAGGGAAGAGTGTCATCACATGGTCCTAGCATGGGTTATCCAGGATATCTCTCTCTAGAAATCGGCCCCCATCTGTGGTTATCTTGACAGCCTCTCTCTAGGCACCAGCCCCATAGGGTGACACATGCGGAACGAACAATCCTTTCGTGAGGAAAAGGAACTTGATCTTGCCAACCACAACCTTCTCATCCATCCTTAGCCTGAACGAGCACTACAAGCATGGGTGAGGCATCCAATTATCTTATTTAGTGTGGAAACTACCCAACCCTCTAAATTTATTATTAAGTTATCACTAGATTAAAAACTTCCAATGGGTTACCCTGACAAGCCACTTTAGGCGCCAGCCCCACATTGAAAGCCACTCCCCCTTCATTGCATCTAGATTCACCAAGCCCAAAACATAAACCAAGCATGAACTATCATATTTCTCATTATGATGTGTTTACAACACAAAATATACATCATTTAACATTACACCAAGCAAGGCATTACCCATATTGCATAATCATCATAACCACATGAATAGGTACACTGAGCAAGGCATTATCCATCTTGCACATGTATCATACCAACATGAATAGGAGGAAACATTCTAAAATAGTAATTTACTCAACTCACATGATGTACACATAGCCAAGCCCAACACAATCACACCCTCCTAGGCCTCTGGAAACAACTTCTCCAAATGACACAACACTTGACACCATTAAAAACACAATGGTTTCACATCACATTCACTCTCAAAGCACATCATAAACTAATACCCTTCAACAATATTTTTAAGGAATGTAACATTAATCCAAACATGATCAATCATCTAACAATTATAAAGTGAATCTATCTCAATAATACAGAACTATAACTTCCTAATCACCAGTAGCAGTTATAATATGATCATAAGATATAAGTATCTACGAGTATCAATATTTTAACTAATAATTCTCAAGACTTATTTTTAATTTCATTTAATTAAAATAATTGCGAACAACATGCAAATAACCTTAAGACATACAAATTAAA
Organism: Cunninghamia lanceolata; assembly: GCA_027924645.1. Lineage (NCBI taxonomy): Eukaryota > Viridiplantae > Streptophyta > Pinopsida > Cupressales > Cupressaceae > Cunninghamia > Cunninghamia lanceolata. Next base: position 4,670,344 of record BSBN01001064.1, read on the forward strand.
CACAACAATTGTTTACACTATTTACACTGATGTAGATTTCATTAATAAACATGACAATTTTGTAAATACTATTAAATATAACTATATAAGCAAGACTAAAAGCCTATAATATTAGAATGCTATAAATATCTTACACTAGTTAGAATCACAAGATACAAAACCTGAAGCTACAAAGAAAGAACCTTGTTCTAAGGTTAGCTTGAGAGGAAAGGAATACAAAACAACAAAACATTCCTATAGATCTAACATCTTCATCAAATCTACCACACTTTTAACCACATGCATATGATGGGATCAGCACAAAACGAATTTGTTTAGAAGCTACCAACAATGCAAAATGTGAAAGCATAGACAGGGCATGCAAATTGATTGGTAGAATGCCTCAAAGAGAGTCATATGATGGAAAGCAATGATCGTAGGATATGCACAAAATTAATTTGTTGAAAAAATCTTAGAGAAACCCAGTTTGAGAATATAGAGTTATTGGTGGCGCAACTAACTATTTTAACAGAGACGAAATGGGTGAGAGGTAGATAGTCACAAAATATATTCATATCTCAAAAATGACAAACTGGGTATGGCTGGCTTTTGGATATAATTTAAATATCTAGGATGTGCACCATATATAAAAAAATTAAAAAACCCAGTTTGTAAAATTAAATTTATGGCTAACGCAACAGACTACTAAAATAGAGATGAAATGGGTGAGAGGTAGATAGTCACAAAATATTCATATCTCAAAAATGACAAACTGGGTATGGTTGATTTTAGGATATAATTTATATATTCAGGACATACACCACATATGAAACAATTAGAGAAACCCAGTTTGGAAAATTAAAATTATGGCTAATACAACAGACTGCTAAAACAGAGACAAAATGGGTGAGATGTAGACAGTCACAAAATATTCATATCTCAAAAATGACAAACTAGGTATGGCTGATTTTTGGATACGATTTAGATATCCAGGCCATGCACCACATATACAAAAATTAGAGAAACTCAGTTTGTAAAAATAAAGTTATGGCTAACGCAATAGACTGGGTTCAGAAAATGTAGAAGAGAATTCACATAATATTTTACTAAATCTAATGCAACAATAAATCAGATTCATATCTCAGTCCATACCTGGAATATTACTTCTATCACATCTTCACAAAATTCTTAGCTCACGTCCAGTTTCCCCCAAGTCTTTTCTTCTGGAAACTATAGTTTATGGTGCCAAAAGAAAAATAAAAACTTCATGAGAGAGAGAGAGATCCCCAAAACATAAAACCTATCCTTCATTTGAAATGCATGCTCCTTCCCCCAAATTATGTCTTGAGATTTCAAAATAAAGTTGAGCATGCATAACCACCCCCACAATTTCTTCCAGAAGATTCTCCTTTATTACTTTCTTACAATTTTCTATTTTAATCAAACAATAATTTCTCTCTGATTCTATTTATTTTAGAATTTGCTATTTATTTAATTTACAACTAGACAAGATTTATTTCTGGTTTTATCTACTTTAGTATTTTCTATATTTATATATATGACAACTTGCAAATATTATCTATTTTATTACCATTAACAAAACATTAAATTATATTTATTTATTTATTTATCTCTAATTAGAATTACATTTATTACTATTATTATTATTATTATTTATTAATTTAACTTCTAGAATAAAATATTTTTCATAAACTAAATTTACTTAAGGACATTTACATATTTATTTATTTAACAAAAAAGCTTCATAACTAATTATTTTATTTTAAGGCAACAATAACCAAAACAATACCAACAAAATAACCCAACTGCCAAACCATACCTGACTACTATGCAAGATCAGAAAGCAAGACCACCACAACAAAGATTGACTATCATGACCAAAATGACAACACTGACAAGGTGCACAACTGGATACTTATCGTCTTCAAGGATGATGGCTAAGCTAGGGGACCATATGTTATCTCCATTCAATAGTTCCATTCGTTAAGGCATGCTTAGACGTGTTAATTCAGGTGGAGTCGATGCTTGGTACCTACATCCTACAACAAATAACATGGTCAAACACGTATATATGTAATCATGTAGTCATACACAGTGAAAGGAAGTTGCAGTGTAGTAGGGTACTCATGCATGAGTAATGCAACACTATTCCTTTCACCCACACATGTAATCACAACACACATATCAATCAATTACGGAACGACTAAGTAAGAACCCTCATCAGATAGTCACATGATACTCATAATACGATTGATCCACACAAAATGTCATAACTTGCTATGATACAGAATCAGTCGCACAAAAATTAATTCTAACATATGACAATCATAGTAAGATCAACATCATAAATACTTGAATGTAAGCAATGTCAGAGCATATGAGTTGTCAGTGTCGCAATAAGGACTCTCAATAAAACATACTAACTTCATCTTCGTGCTCCTTAGTTTGACCACCTGCACAATCAATGTGAGAATGGAGGGGCACTACATCCACCCCCCTCTAAAACTTGACTTACTCCTGGAAGTCACAGACTAGGACAGAAACATAACATATTAGTATTGCAATTTTCTATTGCCAACATACGCATCCATATTAAGCAGTTATTCGTAAAACAGGCACAATCGTTCAATAAAGACAAGAAGGGCATTGATTCCTCACCATTAAGACATATCACGTGATCTACTTATAACCAATCACTCATATTTTGAGAATTTCATACGATTTAGAGAATTGCATTCACATATTAACAAGGAAAAATACATCTCATCTCTTATTTCCACTATGGTTCCAACTAATTACCGAACATGCAAAGTACAATCCTCCATGGAGTCCTCCCTTGAACACACTATCAGAGGTTTGAAATGAACATGATAGAAACAACACTTAACATGAAATGGAGCCAATAGAAACAAACATTCAGAATAGCCACCATAGAAATTTTAAAAATGTAAACCCAAGTGGGGGAATAATCAAATTCAATCTTAAGTCACAAAATGTCGGCAACTTTTAATAGTAAATCAAGTATAAAGAAAAGAGTTTTGGTGACCACTCCTATCATAAAAGAGTTCAAAGAAAACAAATTCACTATTAACCCACCAACAACACATGAAGCAACTATCAAAAATTTCAAAACATCCAATATTACAAACAAATCCACATCACGGTGTGACTAATTTTAACCACAAAAGGGAGTATCTACTACACAACACCCCAGGACTCAAAGACCAGAATGTGTTAGAGAATGTACATCAAACACATGGACAACTAAGTTTTCTACATCTTCATACCTAAACAACTTTTATAAAAAAATTTAAGGTAACATAGTCGCTACTTATATACAAAAATTTTCTATCATTAATGCAGTACAATTTCTATTTTACCAAGCTATGAACATATGCAATTACTTCATTATGCAAGAAGATATTTACAGAGGGAATGTATGATATCACACACAAGAATAATTCAAAACTCTAATTGACTTACAGTATCACATTCATGATCTCATGGGTCCAACACAAGCTCCAATTTGATCTCTTGCACACGTTTCTTACATAGACATACACAATGATAACTTTCATAAATCACAACAATTCTTCCATATGAGGTCATGACCATCTAGGGGTTAGATATAGATTTTCAAGCATCCATGTAAAGATGTCAACATCACATAACCACATGACTCGTGATGCATGATGCCACTAGATGATGAGATCATTCTAATACTTAATTAAATGCACTAATATTCAAAAAAGACATTGTTAGATGTAACATCACATTTCCACATAGCAGACATATAAGTAGAATAAAGCATAAAGAAATCATTTCTTAAAGAGTAATTCTATAAACTTATCAACCTTCTAATGTTGAACTAATGCACATAGGTGGGTGGTACTATTACCGACTCACCACAAAGAGAAAATCATTTAACCTAGAGCAACAACAACAATATAGAGGTCTCAGTGTTGCAAACCTAGCTCGGATACCAAATGTAACGCCCCACCAAGGAACCCAGAGGATAACACAACTAAACTTACAAAAAGGACAAATATTTTTTTTAAAATGAAAGAAATAACAACAATCATATATTTATTCATAACATTTAAATTAAGCTTTATCCTCTAAGGTTCCATGGCTGCATTACAAATGAACTAAAACAAAATCTAACCAACATTATAAATTAAATAACAACCATGGTTCATTCTATATCTAATTGCATCTGATGAATAAACACATACAATTCCATATTATATTATTAGATAAATAAGCATCAAAGTCCTGCACATATGATCACAAGTACATAAACAAGTTTCTTTACAAGAGAGTACAACATTACATTGTTTACAATATCGCTATCCAGATTATATTGGAGTACATGCATCAAGATAACAGTACATGATTCAACTGATATACAAGACTGGAACATGATCATATGTATCTGTCTCCTCAAGCTAGATCAAGATCTAAAATCTACCACCCAAGGTACATCCTTCTCACACACGAACAATAAGAAGGGAAACTAGTGAAGATAAAAACACAACCACCCGACCATGTGGAACCCTAAGGTGCAACCCCCATGCTAGGAGATAACGATAAGGTCCCACTAAGCAAATAAATAAGAATTCAATAGTCTAATAGGTGCAAGGACTACACATGACTCCAATACAACACTGGTCGATATGAACACCACAAGAAACTCTAACAACACTTCCAGACGCAAATACACAATGAAAGAGGAAAACACCATTAGGGAATGCTAGGCTGTAGTAGGGAAGAGTGTCATCGCATGGTCCTAGCATGGGTTATCCAAGCTATCTCTCTCTAGAAATCGGCCCCATCTATGGTTATCCTGGCAGCCTCTCTCCAAGCACCGGCCCCATAGGGTGACACATGCAGAACCAACAATCCTTTCGTGAGGACAAGGAAGTTGATCTTGCCAACCACGGCCTTCTCATCCCATCCTTAGCCTGAACGAGCACTACACGCATGGGTGAGGCATCCAATTATCTTATTTAGTGTGGAAATTACCCAACCCTCTAAATTCATTATTAAGTTATCACTAGATTAAAACCTTCTAATGGGTTACCCTGACAAGCTACTTTGGGTGCCGGCGCCACATTAAAAGGCACTCCCCCTTCACTACATCTAGATTCACCAAGCCCAAAATATAAACCAAGGATGAACTATCACATTTTTCATTATGATGTGTTTACAAGACAAAATATACATCATTTAACATTACACCAAGCATGGCATTACCCATATTGCATAATCATCATAACCAAATGAATAGATACACTAAGCAAGCCATTATCCATCTTCCACATGTACCATACTAACATGAATAGGAGAAAACATTCCAGAATAGCAATTTACTCAACTCACCTGATGCACACATAGCCAACCCCCACACAATCACACCCTCCTAGGCCTCTAGAAACAACTTCCCCAAATGACACAACACTTGACACCATTAAAAACACAATGGTTTCACATCACATTCACTCTCAAAGCACATCATAAACTCATACCCTTCAACAATATTTTTAAGGAATGTAACATTAATCTAAGAATGATCAGTCATCTAACAATTGTAAAGTTAATCTATCTCAACAATACAGAACTATAACTTTATAATCACTAGTAGCAGTTATAATATGATCATAAGATATAAGTATCCACAAGTATCAATATTTTAACTAATAATTCTCAAGACTTATTTTTAATTTCATTTAATTAAAATGATTGCGAACAACATGCAAATAACCCTAAGGCTTACAAATTAAACACAACAATTGTTTACACTATTTACACTGATGTAGATTTCATTAATAAACATGACAATTTTGTAAATACTATTAAATATAACTGTATAAGCAAGGCTAAAAGCCTATAATATTAGAATGCAATAAATATCGTACACTAGTTAGAATCACAAGATACAAAACCTAAAGCTGCAATGAAAGAACCTTGTTCTAAGGTTAGCTTGAGAGGAAAGGAATACAGAAAAATAAAACATTCCTATAGATCTAACATCTTCATCAAATCTACCACACTTTTAACCACATGCATATGATAGGATGAGCACAAAATAAATTTGTTGAGAAGGCTTTACAAGCTACTAACAATGCAAAATGTGAAAGCATAGATAGGGCACGCAAACTAATTGGTAGAATGCCTCAAAGAGAGTCATATGATGGAAAGCAATGATTATAGGATATGCAAAAAATGAATTTGTTAAAAAAATCTCAGAGAAACACAGTTCAAAAATATAAAGTTATTGGTGACGCAACTAACTATTTTAACAGCGATGAAACGAGTGAGAGGTAGACAGTCACAAAATATTCATATCTCAAAAATGACAAACTGGGTATCGCTGGTTTTTTTATATGATTTAAATATCTAGGATGTGCACCATATATAAAACATTTAAAGAAACCCAATTTTTAAAATTAAATTTATTGCTACTGTAATAGACTGCTAAAATAGAGATGAAATGGTTGAGAGGTAGACAGTCACAAAATATTCATATCTCAAAAATGACAAACTATTTATGGCTAATTTTAGGATATGATTTATATGTTCAAGACATGCACCATATATTAAAAAATTAGAGAAACACAGTTAGTAAAATTAAAGTTATGGCTAATGTAACAGACTGCTAAAACATAGACAAAATGTGTGAGATGTAGACAGTCATAAAATATTCATATCTCAAAAATGACAAATTGGGTATGGTTGATTTCTGGATATGATTTAGATATCTAGGCCATGCACCATGTATTAAAAAATTAGAGAAACCCAGTTCAGAAAAATAAAGTTACGGATAACACAATAGACTGGGTTCAAAAAATGTAGAAGAGAATTCACAGAATATTTTACTAAATCTAATGCAACAATAAATCAGATTCATATCTCAGTCCATACTAGGAATATTACTTCTATCATATCTTCACAAAATTCCCAGCTCACATCCAATTTCCCCCAAGTCTTTTCTTCTGGAAACTATGGTTTATGGTGCCAAAAGAAAAATAAAAACTTCCTAAGAGAGAGAGATCCCCAAAACATAAAACCTATCCTTCATTTGAAATGCACGCTCCTTCCCCCAAATTATGTCTTGAGATTTATTTCTAGTTTTATCTACTTTAGTATTTTCTATATTTATATATATGACAACTTGCAAATATTATCTATTTTATTGCCATTAACACAACATTAAATTATATTAATTTATTTATTTATCTCTAATTGGAATTACATTTATTACTATTATTATTATTATTTATTAATTTAACTTCTAGAATAAAATATTTTTCATAAACTAAATTTACTTAAGGTCATTATATATTTATTTATTTAACAAAAAAGCTTCATAATTAATTATTTTATTTTAAGGCAACAATAACCAAAACAATACCAACAAAATAACCCAACTGCCAAACCATACCTAACTACTATGCAAGATTAGAAAGCAACACCACCACAACAATGACTGACTATCATGACCAAACTGACAACACTGACAAGGTGCATAAATGGATACTCATCCTCTTCAAGGATGATGGCTAAGTTAGGGGACCATATGTTATCTCCATTCAATAGTTCCATTGGTTAAGGCATGCTCAGACCTGTTAATTTAGGTGGAGTCGATGCCTAGTACCTGCAGCCTACAGAAAATAGTATGGTCGAACATGTATATATATGTAATCATGCAGTCATACACATAGTGAAAGGAAGTCATAGTGTAGCAAGGTACACATGCATGACTAATGTGACACTGTTCCTTTCAGGCACACATGTAATCACAACACACATATCCATCAATTACTGAACGGCTAAGTAAGAACCATCATCAAATAGTCACATAATACTCATAATACGATTGATCCACACAAAACGTCATAACCTCCTATGATACAGAATCAATCACTTAAAAATTAATTCTAAAATATGACAATCATAGTAAGATCAACATCATAATTACTTGAATGTAAACAATGTCAGAGCATATGAGTTGTCAGTGTCATAATAAGGATTATCAATAAAACATACTATCTTCATCTTCATGCTCCTTAGTCCGACCACCTGCACAATCAAGGTGAGAATGGAGGGGCACTACATCCTCCCCCAAAAAAACTTGACTTACTCCTGGAAGTCACAGACTAGGATGGAAACATAACATATTAGTATTGCAATTTTCTATTGCTAACATACACATCCATAGTAAGCAATTGTTCATAAAACAGGCACAATCGTTCAATAAAGACAAGAAGAGCATCGATTCCTCACCATTAAGACGTATCATGTGATCTACTTATAACCAATCGCTCATATTTTGAAAATTTCATACAATTTAGAGAATTGCATTCACATATTAACAAGGAAAAATACATCTCATCTCTTATTTCCATTATGGTTGCAACTAATTACTGAACATGCAAAGTATAATTCTCCGTGGAGTCCTCCCTTGAACACACTATTAGATATTCGAAATGAACATGATAGAAACAACACTTAACATGAAACAAAGCCAATAGAAACAAACATTCAGAATAGCCACCATAGAAATTTTAAAAATGCAAACCCAAGTGGGGGAATAATCAAATTCAATCTTAAGTCACAAAATGCCAGCAATTTTCAACAATAAATCAAGTATAAAGAAAAGACTTTTGGTGACCACTCCTATCATAAGAGAGTTTAAAGAAAACAAATTCACTATTAACCCACTAACAACTCATGAAGCAACTATCAAAAAATTTCAAAACAACCAACATTACAAACAAATCCACATCACGGTGTGACTAATTTTAGCCACAAAAGGGAGTATCCACTACACAACACCCAATGACTCAACATCCAGAATGCATTAGAGAATGTACACCAAACACATGGACAATTAAGTTTTCTACATCTTCATATCTAAACAACTTTTATACAAAAATTTAAGGTAACACAGTTGCTACTTATATACAAAAATTTTCTATCATTAATGTAGTACAATTTCTATTTTACCAAGCTATGAACATATGCAATTACTTCATTATGCAAGAAGATATTTACAGAGGGAATGTATGATATCACACACAAGAATAATTCAAAACTCTAATTGACTTACAGTATCACATTCATGATCTCATGGGTCCAATACAAGCTCCAATTTGATCTCCTACACACGTTTCTCACACAGACATACACAATGATAACTTTTATAAATCACAAAAATTCTTCCATATGAGGTCATGACCATCTAGGGGTTAGATATAGATTTTCAAGCAACCATGTAAATATGTCAACATCACATAACCACATGATTCACGATGTATGATGCCACTAGATGATGAGATCATTCTAATACTTAATTAAATGCACTAATATTCAAAAAAGACATATTGTTAGATGTAACATCACATTTCCACATAGCAGACACATAAGTAGAATAAAGCATAAATAATTCATTTCTTAAAGAGCAATTCTATAAACTCATCAACCTTCTAATGTTATACTAATGCACATAGGTGGGTGGTACTATTACCGACTCACCACAAAGAGAAAATCATTTAACCTAGAGCAACAACAACAATATAGAGGTCTCAGTGTTGCAAACCTGGCTCTGATACCAAATGTAATGCCCTGCCAAGGAACCTAGAGGATAACACAACTAAACTTACAAAAAGGATAAATATTTATTTTTTAAATGAAAGAAATAACAACAATCATATATTTATTCATAACATTTAAATTAAGCTTTATCTTCTAGGGTTCCATGGCTACATTACAAATGAACTAAAACAAGATCTAACCAACATTATAAATTAACTAACAACCATGGTTCATTCTATATCTAATTGCATCAGATGAATAAACACATACAATTCCATATTATATTATCAGATAAATAAGCATCAAGATCCTGCACATAGGATTACAAGTACATAAACAAGTTCCTTTATAAGAGAGTACAACATTACATTGTTTACAACATCGCTATGTAGATTACATTGGAGTACACGCATCAAGATAACAATACATGATTCAACTGATATACAAGACTGGAACATGATCATAAGTATATGTCTCCTCAAGCTAGATCAAGATCTAAAATCTGCCACACAAGGTACATCCTTCTCACGCACGAACAACAACAAGGGAAACCAATGGAGATAAAAACACAACCACCCGACCATGTGGAACCCTAAGGTCCACCCCTCATGCTAGGAGATAACAATAAGGTCCCACTAAGAAAATAGACAAGAAGTCAATAGTCTAACAAGTGTAAGGACTACACATGACTCCAATACAACACTGGTCGATATGAACACCACAAGCAACTCAAACAACACTTCCAGAGGCAAATACACAATGAAAGAAGAAAACACAATTAGGGAATACTAGGCTGCAGTAGGAAAGAGTGTCATTGCATGGTCCTAGCATGGGTTATCCAGGCTATCTCTCTCTAGAAACTAGCCCCCATCTATGCTTATCCTAGCAGCCTCTCTCTAAGCATCGGCCCCATAAGGAGACACATGGGTGAGGCATCCAATTATCTTATTTAGTGTGGAAACTATCCAACCCTCTAAATTTATTATTAAGTTATCACTAGATTAAAAACTTCTAATGGGTTACCCTGACAAGCCACTTTGGGCACCGGCCCCACATTGAAAGCTACTCCCCTTTCACTGCATCTAGATTTACCAAGCCCAAAACATAAACTAAGTATGAACTATCACATTTCTCATTATGATGTGTTTACAACATAAAATATACATCATTTAACATAACACCAAGCAAGGCATTACCCATATTGCATAATCATCATAACCACATGAATAAGTACACTGAGCAAGGCATTATCCATCTTACAGATATACCATACCAACATGAATAGGAGGAAACATTCCAGAATAGCAATTTACTCAACTCACATGATGCACACATAGCCAACCCCCACACAATCACACCCTCCTAGGCCTCTAGAAACAACTTCCCCAAATGACACAACACTTGACAAGATTAAAAACACAATGGTTTCATATCACATTCACTCTCAAAGCACATCATAAACTAATACCCTTCAACAATAGTTTTAAGGAATGTAACATTAATCCAAGCATGATCAATCATCTAACAATTATAAAGTGAATCTATCTCAATAATACAAAACTATAACTTTCTAATCACCAGTAGCAGTTATAATATGATCATAAGATATAAGTATCCATGAGTATCAATATTTTAACTAATAATTCTCAAGCCTTATTTTTAATTTCATTTAATTAAAATGATTGCGAACAACATGCAAATAACACTAACACATACAAATTAAACACAACAATTGTTTACACTATTTACACTGATGTAGATTTCATTAATAAACATGACAATTTTATAAATACTATTAAATATAACTATATAAGCAAGACTAAAAGCCTATAATATTATAATGCTATAAATATCTTACACTAGTTAGAATCACAAGATACAAAACCTAAAGCTACAATGAATGAACCTTGTTCTAAGGTTAGCTTGAGAGGAAAGGAATACAGAACAACAAAACATTCCTATAAATCTAACATCTTCATCAAATCTACAACACTTTTAACCACATGCATATAATAGGATCAGCACAAAATGAATTTGTTGAGAAGGCTTTAGAAACTACCAGCAATGCAAAATGTGAAAGCATAGACAGGGCACGCAAACTAATTGGTAGAATGCCTCAAAGAGAGTCATATGATGGAAAGCAATGATCATAGGATATGCACAAAATGAATTTGTTAAAAAAATCTCAGAGAAACTCAGTTCAAAAATATAGAGTTATTGGTGACGCAACTAACTATTTTAACAAAGACAAAACGGGTGAGAGGTAGACAGTCACAAAATATTCATATCTCAAAAATGACAAATTGGGTATGGTTAGTTTTTTGATATGATTTAAATATCTAGGACGTGCACCATATATGAAACATTTAAAGAAACCTAGTTTTTAAAATTAAATTTATGGCTAATCTAACAGACTGCTAAAACAAAGACGAAATGGGTGAGAGGTAGATAGTCACAAAATATTCATATCTCAAAAATGACAAATTGGGTATGGCCGATTTTAGGATATGATTTATATATCTAAGATGTACACCATATATAAAAAACTAGAGAAATCCAGTTCGTAAAATTAAAGTTATGGCTAATGCAACAGACTGCTAAAACAAAGATGAAATGGGTGAGAGGTGGACAATCAAAAGATATTCATATCTCAAAAATGACAAACTGGGTATGGCCGATTTTTAGATATGATTTAGATATCTAAGCCAGGCACCACATATAAAAAATTTAGAGAAACCCAGTTCGTAGAAATAAAGTTATTGCTAATGGAATAGACTAGGTTCAGAGAATGTAGAAGAGAATTCATAGAATATTTTACTAAATCTAATGCAACAATAAATCAGATTCATATCTCAGTCCATACTTGGAATATTACTTCTATCACATCTTCACAAAATTCCTAGCTCGCATCCAATTTCCCCCAAGTCTTTTCTTTTGGAAACTATGGTTTATGGTGCCAAAAGAAAAATGAAAACTTCCTGAGAGAGAGAGATCCCCAAAACATAAAACCTATCCTTCATTTGAAATGCACGCTCCTTCCCCCAAATTATGTCTTGAGATTTCAAAATAAAGTTGAGCATGCATAACCACCCCCACAATTTCTTCCAAAAGATTCTCCTTTATTACTTTCTTACAATTTGTTATTTTAACCAAACAATAATTTCTCTCTGATTCTATTTATTTTAGAATTTGCTATTATTTATGATTTTATCAACTTTAGTATTTTCTATATTTATATATAGGACAACTTGTAAATGTTATCTATTTTATTGCCATTAACACAATATTAAATTATATTAATTTATTTATTTATCTCTAGTTTGAATTACATTTATTACTATTATTATTATTATTATTTATTAATTTAACTTCTAGAATAAAATATTTTTCATAAACTAAATTTACTTAAGGACATTTATATATTTATTGATTTAACAAAAAATCTTCATAACTAATTATTTTATTTTAAGGCAACAATAACCAAAACAATACTAACAAAATAACCCAACTACCAAACCATACCTGACTACTATGCAAGATTAGAAAGCAAGACCACCACAAGAATGACTGACTATCATGACCAAACTGACAACACTGACAAGGTACACAACTAGATACTCATCCTCTTCAAGGATGATGGCTAAGCTAGGGGACCATATGTTATCTCCATTCAACAGTTCCATTGGTTAAGGCACGCTCAGATGTGTTAATTCAAGTGGAGTCGATGCTTAGTACCTGCAGCCTATAACAAACAACATGGTCAAACATATATATATGTAATCATGTAGTCATACACATAGTGAAAGGAAGTCGCAGTGTAGTAGGGTACTCATGCATGAGTAATGCAACACTATTCCTTTCAACCACACATGTAATCACAACACACATATCAATCAATTACTAAACGACTAAGTAAGAACTATCATTAGATAGTCGCATGATACTCATAATACGATTGATCCACACAAAACATCATAACCTCCTATGATATAGAATCAGTTGCATAAAAATCAATTCTAACATATGACAATCATAGTAAGATCAACATCATAATTACCTGAATGTAAACAATGTCAGAGCATATGAGTTGTCAGTGTCACAATAAGGATTATCAATAAAACATACTAACTTCATCTTCATGCTCCTTAGTCTGACCACCTACAAAATCAAGGTGAGAATGGAGGGGCACTACACTTCCAGTCAACTGGATTTTTCCATGAGAGCGAGAGTGACTTGGAGGTCATCCAAGGTAAGGAGAAGGTCTATGCATTGTATCAAAGCTAACTCATATGTGTTTGTGCCTGAGTCATATTTTGAGAAGTATAGTTTTTCTATTTCCCCTCTTTCCATTCTTGTATTTCATTTTCTAAAATTGTATTTATAGTATAGTTCATTTCAAGTATTCTATTAGCTCATCTCTTTTCCTAAAGCAATTAATTTAGTTCATTTCCATTTCTACTAGCATAATGTGGGTTTTTTAATCTAGGATTGCCTAAAACATTAGATAACAAAAAATAGACAAGACCCTAGTGTAGATGTTGTAAAGAATTCACTTGATTAATGTGTTTGATCAAGGTGTATTTTTTCCTCCACTATAGACATTTCATCAATTGGTTCATGTTCTTGTTCTATGCCTTCACACTCTACATATGTGACTAATAGATTATTTGGTCTATTCATGTGTATGCATTTTATCAAACATTTCACATGCATCATATATGCTTCTAAATTTGTACATATAGAACTAAAGTTACTCATATTCTTTGGATATGATTCTACATTCATGTATATATTTGCCAAGGCATTTTCAACTACAACAAACAATAAAATTTATGTAATATTTCCACCTTGATGGATGATTAAAGGCCACCAATGAGGTAAAGCATGGGAAACACTAGTGTTGGTTGTGTATTATTGTTTTATGGCTATTTAATTAGATTTCATTCTATGATTGAGTATATAAACTCTATGCAACACTAGATGTCCATTGTTTCAGCAATCCCATATGTTGTTGGAAAGGTTATAGGGACTAAGTCAATGTTTGACAATTATATCTGGTTAAAACTTTCTGAATTCTTTTCAACTAATCCATTCTATTCATATCCTATAAGCATTACATCCCATGAGAACACATCTACTAAGGCCTTATCAAACAATCCATATACTTTGCCTATACTTTCATATTTTGTATTCATAGATATAATGGCATTATAATTAAAATGTCTAATTAAAATGATCTATATTTTATCCTTTGGTGGAAGTTTAAATTGATTTTAATACTCTCATTATGGTATAGGAAGGTAGGAAGTTGTAAAAGCCCTTAAGACTTGGCTTTGCACACAATAGTTGTAGTTGCTAAAAGTTATTAAAACCTTTTTAACAAACCTATTAAAATCCTCCATCATTTATAGTTCGGTTGATGCCCACATTGCATTCCAAAGTTACTATTTTTGGATAGGTAGATAGAATGCTCACAAGGGATGCATAGTTTAATCTACTATTGCTAATTATGTGGCTCAAACATTGCCACAACCTTTAAAACAAATATATTTTGTTCGTATCCTATCTACCATGCTAGTGCTACTATGAAATCATACACCCACTATGCTTTGATGAGATTTTATATATATTCTATGTCATGCCTATTCATCAAAATGTGGAAGATGAAATACAATTAGCAATTGCATAAAAGGTTGAATTCTCTAATTTTTTGGACTTTACACTATACAATAAATAAAATTTTAAATGTAATTTGCAATTTACAAATTGCACAATTGTATCATAGGTCCACCTTCCACTTAAGATGAACAATCTTTAATTTTACCCTTTAACATATGGGAATGTAAGTTTTTAGTACTGTTTGTAATGTTTGTAAAATTATTTTATAGTTTTTCTTTTCTACTTAATAAAAATGGACTTCACAATTTTTACTTTGTATCTAGTGGGAAAAGGAAGTTAGAGTACAATATACAATTTTAAGATTGCATATTTGCATCATGATTTTGCACTTCTACCCTTTAAAATGAAGCTCCAAATTTTACTTTTAAGCCTTTAACATTTTACCTTTAAACTTTTCTTTTTATATTGGTTGAAGTTCAGAAGTTGGATATAATTGCACAATTATTTATAAATTATAAAACCCTTAAACCCTAAATATTTAGAAATTTACACTTGAAAATCAATTGCAAGTTAAAGGTGATCCAAAATAAATATTCAGAAACCTTGTGCAAATTATTAGAGTGTAATCTCATGAAACCATAAATTAATAAAACTATAAAACTACACTAAAGCTTCACACATCCTATAATGATTTAATATATATATTTAAACTTATTTCCATAATTTACTGGACTAAAAGGGGTTTAGGACCTAACTCTAGATAGTAATTTTGTGACTCTTTTAAGTGACTAATTTTTACTCTAAATTACCTACAAGCAAGATTGGTAATTAACAATTATTGACTTGATAAACAACTTCAATAACTCAAAATGAATTATTTATTTTATTGAAACTTCCACTCAAATTATTTGACATGAATAGTTTGAACTTAGTCAAGTCAATAGCAGAGGGAACTTCTATAAATAAATGGAAGTAATTTTACAATTTTTAGTGAGATGACTTGATTGACATATACTAATCTCAAGAACACAAAAGGTTTAAAATTTTCCATAGTAAATAAAAGGATAATAGTGTCTAACCATCCTCTTTTCCTCCTAAATATTGCATCACATAAATAATCATGACTCATAACCACCACGCTTAAAGATGACATCCATTGATCTTAGATTTTCCTCAAAATTTGGACCTCCTAGGGCTAAAGGATTTTTACCATAGTTATACACCCAAGGTGGCATAAATTTATTTTCACTTTCTCACCTCTAAAACTAAATTAAAAATGAATTACATGATGGTGGTTTTGGCTAACTATTTTTTCCTTTTTTTTACTTTCTATAAAAAAACCTATAAATAAGACCTATCTTTATCTCATTTTCATGTATATTGCATAAATTGTCAAATATTTATTTGTTCTATGTATTGTGTAATTTCCTCTAAATGAGTGTACATTATAATAAAATTAATGAAATATAGTAGAAGTGTTATAGCTATTATCCTAAATTCTACAATATTTTTTTTAGGCTCTTGGACATTGTTACAAGCAATTCTTCTTCACTAGGTGACTATTTTTATTGTTGTCACTAGGTGAGCTAGCTCATGCTACCAATTCCACTAGGGTTCACCCCATTTTCTCCTAATTTTATATTAAATATACTTCTCCTACCTTCCCTATTTCCATCCAATCCATTCTCCTTCCTTTTCATATGCATCTTATATCTCTTTTCCGTCTTCCACCATGTCTTTTTCTCTCTAAACCCTAGTTTTTCTTCGTTTTCATTGTCCTTATTGTAAGGAAGCTAAGGTAGTGGAACAACTTCCTACACTAATCTTGAGAGGAGGGTTATGAATTTTTTTATATGTTTACAAAATTATATAGAAGTAAACATAAATATAATTCATACCACAACATAGTGATTTATGTGGGGATAACCCCACTCTCTAAAATTATCTCAATATATTATTCAAAAATCTCAACAAGATTACAATATACTTGTAGATCAAGCTTTCACAAGAGTATCACCAACCAAATATCTAGAGGCAACTCAAAATCTATAAGACTCACACACAACCACCATCTCATGCACCTAATAAATAGGAGATACAATACATGAAGCCATCAAATGGTAATTACAAAACCATGAGCTAAAACCACTTGAAAGTGGCACCCAAATCCCTAGGGTTCCATTATCTCCAATCAAATATATCTTATGATATGCCATAACATGCATCAACATGTTTAACCACCCCTTATATCTCTTTTCTATGTTTAAAATGTTCTTTCATTTTCCAATATGGTAGGCCCAACTTCCAAAGGCCATAACTTTTGATCTGGGAGACTGATTGGGCCCCATTTTTGAAGTTGTAGATCTCAAAGACATCTATACATTGGACACCCCCTTAGGTGGTGCAAAATAACTTGGAATTTTTATTTTAACTAAAAACTAACCCTATATCCTAGAAATTGAGTTTATTCAATTTGATAACAAAAAAATCACACTCTTTTTAATTGCAAGGTTTAGACACCCTTTGTAACACTTCTCAATTTCCTTTTAGATCCTATATATTTTTACCTTACTCAATGTTTTCCACCCCTTATTGTAGTCCTCTTCACATACACACCAATTTCCTTCTATAAATTTCTATTTGATCTTCCCAATACATCTCCCAATCTCACTATTTCTAAGCCTTATTTCCTTTCACATTATTTATTAGGGATTTTACTAAATATGCTTTGAACTAGTTTATATTATTAATGTAGATCTCATTTTCAATTTATTTCTGAGATCATTTTTCCATGTGGATTTATTCTAAAAATTCAAAAAGGAGACTAAGGTTAACTCCCCATTAACCACTTTGTTTTATAGGGTTTCATATGTAGATTTGGTGTTTGTAGGATTAATTCAAAAAAATTGGTTAGAAATATGATAAAATTCCAAAAAGGAAAAGTTCCTAAAATCATCCAAGGAAGTCCTGTCTATTTTTAGACCATTTTGACACAGTGTATTACATCACTACCTTTGGACTAGGCTATAAATGAGGGTGCAAGGATAGGACTAAATTGTCACCTACTGAATCACTTCCTACAATG
This sequence comes from Cunninghamia lanceolata, assembly GCA_027924645.1. Classification (NCBI taxonomy): domain Eukaryota; kingdom Viridiplantae; phylum Streptophyta; class Pinopsida; order Cupressales; family Cupressaceae; genus Cunninghamia; species Cunninghamia lanceolata. The sequence goes on from BSBN01001064.1 coordinate 4,688,645, forward strand.
GCCTTGTCCTTTCATATAAAATTCTTGAAATCCTACAAGAATTTTATATGAAACTTCATCCTAGAAGTTTTTCATAACTACCACCTTCAGATTTAATTTCATTTAGGCCCTCATTTCTTCATTTTTTTGTAATTTTTCTTATTCATTTGAAAGGTATGTTTCCAATTATTGTATTGTTATAATTTATCTCTTGTCTATGTTTTTGTTTCCACATCATAAATTGTCTATTTAAAACAATAAAAAATCAGGTAAAAAACTAAACTAATCCTTCTCTTTTTCACCCACATTTCTATGTCTAATTGTCAAAAGGAAAATGTGATCAACATCATCCAAGGTACCTCCTTGTAAATTTTCAACCCATATTGGCACTATTGATGAAGGCATTAGGAGAGGACCAACCTATCAACACATGTGTAAGAATAAGTCCAAGTCATCACCCAAGGTGTCCCTAAATGTAGTAGTAATTTGACCTTGATCAGAAAGACCTAGAAATTAAGAGATGACTATTTATTCTAAGAACTTTATAGTATGGCCACTTTTCTATCTAGGTTGATCTTAACCCACTTTTAGGCTATTTTCTCTCTCTTTGTTATGTGTTTCCAAATTTGTATTTTTATTTCCTAGCTAGTCTTGTCCATTACTCAAAGCAGGTTGAAGTGTGTTTGAATTAAATGTTTAAATATGATGTTATAGTACACTTTAAATGTCCCTATTTAATATACTTAATTGAACATTCTTAAACAAAGAATTTTTTTATTTTCTATGTTTCACTTATGTGGCATCCCAATGGCAGTCTTTGCCCCTCCTATCCACATGTTGCAATCTTAGAGGATAAATTAGGAGACTTTGTGTCATGCATACAAGGGTCACTAAAGTCACTCAGAGATTTGTTTTTATATGTATGTAGCCCTCAAAAGTAACTTTGTGAAAATTATAATATTTAATATCTTTTAATATTGTATTTTTATTTATTTTATATGAAAGATAGGGGTGTTATATACATAAAGATATGTATTCAAAACCCTAGGGAAAATCAATTTTGATAAACAATAAAGAGGCATTTTATGATAAAATGTAGATCAAAATTTATGTTATTACTAATAAAATATTAATAATAAATAAAATACTCAGTAAAAAGATTACACAAAAATAACCACACACTAGCTATTGTAGTTAGTGATCTAATTCCAAGTAATCTTCACAAGATTTTATTTGAGGTAAATTTTATGCATTATAATAAAATCTTGCTCAGTATAAAATAATAGAAAATTAGTAAAAAAATCATTGAAAACTTGTAGAAAAATATAGGAATAATTTTCTTAAAAATTCAGAAATTAAATAAATCAAATTGATAGAGAAAGGGACACAGTTTTTTTTTTACATTATCTTTAAATTCTAGATAGTTTCTTTTCTACAATTGACAAAGTGTGTCAAATGTTGAAAAATGTAAATTGTGGTTACCCAATAAAGCTAAAAATTGGGGCACACTATTGTTCTTTCATTCTAGACTTAAGTAATTCTTTATGTTTTCAATTATTATAAAGGGAAAACATTTTTATTTGACATTAAATGGGATACATGTGTAGTAGTTCCCTTGAGATTTTACTTGTGTTTGCAAATCTTTATGCCTAAGATCATAGAGGCAATTGTTTTGATCATGAAACTATTGAAATTGATTAATTAGGTGAGTGGAAAGGTCTTTTGTTTCTTAGTTTGGTGCTTGTTGCTACTTTTTAAGTGAGTTGATTTATTGGAGGAGGAAGTTGCATACACAAATTTTGAAGAATGAACCTATGATCTGATCATAGTGAAGAGGTATTCAAGTTTTTCTTTGGTTATTGATTATGTTACCTTATTGTTTTCTATTGAAAATAATAAATTAAAGATTTTTAAATCTAGGAAAATCCTTGCTCTTTTTTTGGGTGGTTATAATTACATTTGTTTCCTTTAATATTGAATTCTCAAATGCCTTCATGACCATTATTCACCATTGCATGTTTGTTATCATTCACAATTTATTATTTTAAAATATATAGGCCTAGCATGGGCCATAATCATGCTAGTTATTTACGGATATATCATTGATAATGGTAATGAATATATTTGAAATTATTATCTAGCATCCACAAATATATTTGATGCCCTAGTTTTTCTATTTTAACATCATGAATATATTTTAAACCATTCATCTATTAATAAGAAATAGAGGGTAAATTATGAAATATATTTCTCTATATATAAACATATTATTGGGGTTCTATTATAGGGCCCTAGCCCAAATATAACTTAACAACATACATATAGGATAATAGTATCACAAACTTACTTGAGGATTACACAAATAATAATTAAACTATCACCCTTCTAGCCCAACATACACTACCCAACAACTACAATAAAGCATATATTGAAACCAAAACAAGGACATCTAGAATGAAGTGAAGCATAACACCTCCATAAAACATAAAACCAAGGCATATGCTAAGGTTTTCTCAAAACAAGAACTTATTCACCATGACTACCTAGAGGTGTTGTCTTCCATCTGTCATGTCCCATTACCAACTAACAATGATCGTAGCCAATATACGATTAAGGAAATCATCAATTAAGTGATTAGAGAATGGACGAATTGTTAAGAGAATACGAGTGATTATGAATAATGATTTAGACAATACATGCAATTACCAGGAGAGGCGAGGTCTCTTGGAAAGGTGGCAACTCTTGGATAAAAGCAAAGAATCTAAAGAATATAAGAGGGATCATCAACAATAACCTCAGCGGGGAATATTATCGAATCTCCTCTCTCAAACAGCAATCTACTATTAAACGTAGACATTGTAATAGTAGCAAATTAGAGTTAAGAGGGCCCGATGGTATTTACGATGTGATTGAAGGTTAAATGCATCCTTGGGTTAACTGATCTGCTTTCACCAAGGCAGCAACATCAATTTTGAGGAATAGCGATCTGTACAAGGATCATCTTATAGATATCTAGACAAATCTACATTCTTCCAAGTTAGCGACCTGAGTGGAGGACCAACTTTGTAGTTGTAGGCATCACACCATCATAATAGAGACCGCATTCAGTATACTGAGGAGCATCACATACTTCAATGGCAACATAAGGCAACGAACAGTCCAAGATCATACTCATTCACTATTAAGGCAGCAGATACCAATTGGCTATCGTTATAGTGACAAGGAATCATAATAAGGAAACAATGACTAGTTGAAGACAAATTTGGCATCGTATTTGATCTTGTATTTCATAGTTCATAGATTTTATGTTGGATACATTTGTAATTGGCAAAAGTCAGTTCAGTTTACTAGCATAATTGAAAAGAACCAAATAATATCATATAAAACCTAGAAGGGGACATTACAAGTGGTATCAGAGCTACGTCCTGCCAACCTGTGAGGATACTATATGTAAACATATAGAAGGCCAAGAAGCAGCCAAGTAAGGATGAATAATGAATTGAGAGCCTTCATTGAAGTAACCATAAGGAATTTGAATGATCAAAATCAAGCTACTCAAGCCCTTTTGTAAATTGTGCAAACCTTGAGAAATGACATGGAGACTTTAAAGACACAAACAACTAATGGGAAGGAAGTAGCTTCTAATCAAGCTAAAAATAGCAACTCTTTGTTAAGTTCAAGGATTCCACTACCATCCTTCCTACCAAGTGAAGAAAATCTAAGAATGGAAAACGATACCCCCCAAAGCATGAGCACGGAAGACATGATGAGAGCTTATGCCAACTTAGAACCCGAACTAAGAAGAATGGTGTCCTTTACTAAATATAGCAATTCAAAAAGGAATGAGTTAACAAGAAGAGAGAAAAGACCTGCTAACAAGGACTTGAAGCAAAAAGCCAACAAAATCAATTTATCTCATTTTGATGGAACACATAAGTTGTCACCTCATGCATGGTTACAAAAACTAAATGGCTATTTTCTTCTTAAGCCCATGACGGAGAAAGACGCCCTTCAATTTGCCATCCTACATTTGGAAGGCTTATCATATGAATGGTGGCATCACGGGAAAAGAACTCAAGGACATGATTCCATCACATCCTATGCAGAATTTTTTAATAAGCTCCTCAAAAAATTTGATAGAAGACATCCCCAACAAGACTTCTAGGATTTAACCTTAATAAGACAACGTGGAACCGTGGATGAGTATGTGAGTGAATTTGAGAAAGTAGCCATTCGAGTCCCCGGAATAGATGATGAAAGACTCACATTCCTATTTGTTCAAGGTTTGGATGAGAAGCTAAGAGGATTGGTAGGGGCTCTAAGACCGTCTACCATGGATGATGCCATTGAAATGGAAACTCAATTAGAAACTAGTAAGACCCCTCAACTATTCACCAAACCTATGCATAAGAAAGAAAATCTTAATAAGAATCCATGTCGTAAATGCAGGGAACCATGGCAATCAGGACATATATGTCTAAGGAATGAAAAGAAATATGAGAAACCATATCTTTCTTATAATGGTCGGGAAGAGCTAAGAAAGAAGGGTCTTTGTTTTGATTGCAAGAAGGAATGGGAGAAAGGACACGTTTGTGAACAAGACAAAAAAGTGTGTTTTAAATGTAAAGAAGCATGGAAACCAGGGCATAGATGTGGAACAAGAGCTCAAGCACACAATATAGAAGTCATATTCAACAAAGAAAGTCAAGAAGAAATCGAGGTAACTCCAAGTAAAAGAAGAAAAGAGAATTGATTTTAGAACCAAAAGAAAATGTAATGAACTTACATGGGCCAAAGGGGTTTTGCCTTCTAGTGAAGGGTTCTACCTTTGGGTCTAGGATCGAAGTGCTCTTCTAGATACACCACTCATGATGAGGAATGATAAGTCCACATAAGCCAAAGGGGTTCTACCTTCTAATGAAGGGTTCTGCCTTTGGGTCTAGAGAGAAATGTGCTCTTCTAGATACGCCACTTATGATGGAAGCAATAAGTTCACATGAGCCGAAGGGGTTCTGCCTTTGGGTCTAGGGGAGAAGTGCTCTTCTAGATATGCCACTCATGATGAGAAATGATAAGTCCACATAAGCCAAAGGGGTTTTTCCTTCTAATGAAGGGATCTGTCTTTGGGTCTAGAGAGAAATGTGCTCTTCTAGATACACCACTTATGATGGAAGTAATAAGTTCACATGAGCCAAAGGGGTTCTACCTTCTAGTGAAGGGTTCTGCCTTAGGGTCTAGGAGAGAAGTGCTCTTCTAGATATGCCACTCATCATGAGGAATGATAAGTCCACATAAGCCAAAGGGGTTCTGCCTTCTAATGAAGGGTTCTACCTTTGGGTCTAAAGAGAAATGTGCTCTTCTAGATACGCCACTTATGATGGAATTAATAAGATCACATGAGCCAAGGGGGTTCTACCTTTTAATTAAAGGGTTCTGCCTTTGGGTCTAGAGAGAGATATGCTCTTCTAGATACACCACTCATGATGGAAATGACATGTTCACTTGGGCCAAATGAGCTCTACCCTTGGGCCTAAAGAGTTGGAACATTAAGATACCCTTTGGAAACCTCACTCCTCCATCAGGAGTATAAGGAGACCTTAGGGAAGTATAGGAAATAAGGAAGTTAATTTCACTAATCACAAGACCCATGAACTAAATTCATTTCTTCCAAGAATCTTCTTTGAATTCTTCTCTTGATTTATGTAACATAATACCGATACTAAGTCAAATTATGGGCCCATAACCCACAAACTCCCAGGTTCATTCTTCATCTATGACACTATATTTCATCAAGCACATTGCTTTTCAAATCTTCTTTAGTTAGGAACATGACTCTTCTCAATTTTGAGGTCAACAACATATGACAAGTACAAGACTAAATCTCAAGATGCATCTTGGAATCTCAATTATCTCAAATCTTCTTAATCTATGATACTTGCATCTCATCATTATTATTCAAAACATCAAACAAATGCTCTCTTGATCACAAATTCTCTCTCATGGAATCACAATCATTTCACTCAAACATGTTCATTCTGAATCAAAACCATGACTTCATCTCAACACATTGAAGGTAGATATTAAAGTGCAAGGTATTGAAACAACTCATCGTGATTTCTTGAGGACAAGCAATTTTGAGTGGGGAGGGCTATCATGTCCCATTACCAACTAACAATGATCGTAGCCAATATACGATTAAGGAAATCATCAATTAAGTGATTAGAGAATGGACGAATTGTTAAGAGAATACGAGTGATTATGAATAATGATTTAGACAATACATGTGATTACCAGGAGAGGCGAGGTCTCTTGGAAAGGTGGCAACTCTTGGATAAAAGAAAAGAATCTAAAGAATATAAGAGGGATCATCAGCAATAACCTCAGGGGGAATATTATCGAATCTCCTCTCTCAGACAACAATCTACTATTAAATGCAGACATTGTAATAGTAGCAAATTAGAGTTAAGAGGGCCCGATGGTATTTACGATGTGATTGAAGGTTAAATGCATCCTTGGGTTAACTGATCTACTTTCACCAAGGTAGCAACATCAATTTCAAGGAATAGCGATCTGCACAAGGATCATCTTATAGATATCTGGACGGATCTATTTTCACCAAGGCAGCAACATCAATTTTGAGGAATAGTGATCTACACAAGGATCATCTTATAGATATATGGACAGATCTACATTCTTCCAAGTTAGCGACCTGAGTGGAGGACCAACTTTGTGGCTGTAGGCATCACACCATCATAATAGAGACCTCATTCAGTATTCTGAGGAGCATCACATACTTCAATGGTAGCATAAGGCAGCGAACAGTCCAAGATCATACTCATTCACTATTAAGGCAGCAAATACCAATTAGCTATCATTATAGTGACAAGGAATCATAATAAGGAAACAATGACTAGTTGAAGACAAATTTGGCATCGTATTTGATCTTGTATTTCATAGTTCATAGATTTTATGTCAAAGACATTTGTAATTGGCAAAAGTTAGTTCAGTTTACTGGCATAATTGAAAAGAACCAAATAATATCATATAAAACCTAGAAGGGGACATTACACCATCACTCAACAATACAAAATATATTTCTCTATTACACTTGGATGCATAAGTGATAATGATAAAAGGGTCTATAAATTAAGGAATTACATTTCAATTAGTTTAATCAGGATTTGTTCCACATGCTTCTTCATATCTTTACTAGAAATGCTAAATCCATCTCTCTCTTTGTAGAAAACTTGGAAACACCTTGACATGTCATAAGCAAAATCCTTGATGGAAGTTGGAACATCATCATGCTTCAAATACTCCAAGTTTAATTCTTTCATATGTTTATCCAACATAAAATTGAGATACTTCAATGCATCTTCTTCACTAGATTTTGGATGATCTCTCATATAACATGTTATGGCTGAAGCGACTTCTCCACGATTTGCCTCAGCCTTCAAAAAAATAAATTAGATTTAAATACAATTATAGGATTAAATATTAGTAAACCATTTTCTTGTGTGATTTTTTTATACCTATAAATTATGTATTTTGATTAAGATGTTATTACATACCTTGAAGGTTCTAGTGTCACCCCTTAATCTAAGGGTCAATCCCAAAAGATCATTGAACCTTGATGGATAATCAATTTGTTTAAGGACATCTTCTGGAAGAAGTGCATCTATTGTTAATAGTGCTTGCAATGTAGCTATACCAAAAGCTAAACTCTCTTTTGCATTTTCTAAATATGTCTTCAAATCTGGTATGTACCCAGTAGCAAGCCACTTAGCTTCTTGCAACATGGAATCTAAATAGTTGTCCCACTGCATGAACACAATTTTCACTCAAATAACTTCATAGGGGTTTGTTTTATTAATTCTAGTTTGTTTATATGTTTAAAAAAATACCATTTAAAAAGATAATAATATTAAGAATAGTATACACTTAAATAAATGAACTTTTAAAAGGCCTATAGATACCTTGTTGAATACACTATAGAGACTTGCTAAATATCCCAGTCAATTTTTTCATAATCAAAGTCAAATTTTATAGTGGATAAGAGTAATGTTCCAAATATTTCATAATTCATATCCTATATGTTTTCCTATCAACATATTTAAAATATGTATATTGAGACTCAAGATTTACATTTCTTATTAATATATACATTTTAAATAAAGATGTGAAAATAGGGGTGATTATGGAAAATAAAAAAATAAATCCTAATTTCCAAAATATTCTAAATAATAGTCTAATATGTGTCTATCTCAAACAATTGAAATTCTAAAAATGATGCAATTTTGTGCCAAGATCACACAAAAGCCTATTAAATATAGATAAATTAGACACATACACAATACTTAAAATAATCAAATGGGGGAAAAAATATTATCAAAAAATACCAAATAACAATATATACCCACTAAAAATTCTTTAATTAAGAATTTAAAAAAATTATTATTTCTAAAATGCTTAAAAATAAAATAAAAGTATCCATAATTAACACTAAATAAATTGCCGATAAGGGCGTGGTTCTGTGGTTAAGTCGCTCGGTTGTAGTGGCGGCCACTAGTAATATGTTCATTTTTAAATTTTAATTAGAATAAAAAATAAGAATAGGAATATACATAAGAGATACATAAGAAAAGAGTTAGTACCATAATTAGACAAATGAAGGAAAAAAGGAAGGGAAATGTAAACTTGGAATAAAGGCACGCTTTTTTTTAGGTCAATGTTACTATTAAATGATGTTAAAAAATATAAAAATTATAAATGATACATTTAATGGATACATTCTAATTTTTATCACTTAAAGAAAATGAAAAATATAAACCATTGAAAATAACATCTAATTATGTTTATAAGAAATATAAGAAGAAAGTAAGGATAAGGGACATGTAATTTTACATTATCGATAGTATGTATTTATTTAATTTAAAAGATAGTTATTCATACAGCTTCTCGAACATGATGGAGAGTGTCACGGCTTTGAGTCTTCTCTGCTTCTTGTGCACTTTCATTGATTGCATCATAAAGTGTACAATATGCATTTTTCATGTATTCTGGAAGGCAAACTATGGATGGGGAATCCCACCTAAACCACATTTCAATATTATGTATTAATATTTACTTTTACAAAAATAAATAACTATTTAAAATTAAGAGTTCATATAGGAATACTTACCTCTTAACAACCTTTGTGAAAAGTTCAAGCTCATCAAGAGTACCATAGGTATCATAGATATCATCAATACATGTTGCAAGAGTAGAAAATTTTGCCAAGGCAATTCTAAAAGCACAATGTTTAGGTTCTACTGTAATTGCGCATCCAGGTCTATGACAACAAGACTCCAATTTACACAATCTCAAGTCCTTCCACCATCTGAACACAACAAATATAGTTGAGTTTCTAGAGTAGAGAATATAAAAAAAATATTAGATTAGTTTTATTTTATAAATATAAATTATTAAAAATAAAATAGAAGTAAAGTCTAGAATAAAATAAATAATATATCTGATCAAATCAGAAACACTTATTAACTAAGATGTTTTACAATCATTTCTTTTGTAAATATAAATGATATCTAAGTTCAAACACTCAACCAAGTGAAAGATTCAAAGAGCCTTGTACTAGGAAAATTATTATAAAGTATTATTTAATAAACTCAAATATCTTTTAGTTAACACACCTAGAGATCATTTGAAGCTCTGGTTGATACAATGAATGCATAATGTTAAAATCCAATTTCACTAGGTATAAAATCTTTTTATTATCCACGTTCCTGAAAATTAGATATTAGAAGAAAAAGTTTTTAAGAATTTTCTCTTCAAAGTTTTAGTATATAGATAAATATCAATAGAAGTTAAATTTATTGCAATTACTTGACCCATGAACTATAGATAAATATCAATAGAAGTTAAATTTATTGCAATTACTTGACCCATGAACTATTTTCTCCATATATGTCCATATAATTCCTTGCTTCCAATCTAGGCAAATTTGTACGCCAACCATACTCTAAATTATATGTTATCTGTACATGACAATTTTCTGTTAGGATTTAAATAAAATCAATACACTTGCTATGCATAACCTTTGTTAGATCTCTTGTCATCTAACCTAATAAAAGGAAATAAATCTTATGTGTACACATACATATCATTACTACCTCTTGTAAAAGATTGGCGCTCAAAATATGAGTCTTTTGCAAGACTTGATTCAAATATATAGTGGTGAAGACTTTAGCTTCATCCATTATTTTCTCATTTGGAAAGGCAATCAATGAAGCTCGGAACAAATTTAGAATACTTTTCACCTCCTCCTCTGATTGAGTGGTGCAACACAAAAACTGTCCATCTTTTTCTTTGAACTGTTCTAACACATCTGCCATTGTATCATCAAAGATAATATATCTAATTAGAATAAGAAGAATAAGTTCAAATGTAAATAGTAAAATTGTAGACATTAGGCACCTGGAGAAACGGGATATCTGTGAAGTCGAAGGATTCGAAGTCCCAAAGCTACCGAGATACACCTTCAACACTACTGGAGACCAAGGCCTTACTCAAACTCTTTCTGCTCAATGTTGGGAATGATTTAATGAAAGGCTTAATATGATGGGTAGGCTTAGCTTTTAAGCAGGAGCTCAAGGTGGAGCAAGGAATAGAAATAAGAGTCATTGCTAAGGATGATTGTGGAGAGCGTATTTCCTTGGCCTTTTATAACCAAAACAAAAATTAATGAATTTTATTTTTTTAATAATAGATTAATGAATTAGCAGCAGCCAGCTGTACAAGACCCGATGTTTAAAACACCCCAGGACATGAGGAGATAATATTTTTTAATTTCAACGGAAAACGTGAAAAAGCAGTGCTGCCACAAACAGTTACTTTTAGTGACCATTGATGTGAGTTGTCAAGACTTTTGAGAGCATCCAATGTAATTATTGCTGTGATGGTGTCTTGATTTGACACCACCTTTTCTGATGACATTAAGGGATACTTTTTGAGATATTTTTATAATAAAAATTTCGTCTTTATGCGTAAAATTCTACACTGTCTATCAACTAACAACAAGTTTCGATATTTTTAGTAAATTTAAAAGTGTGAAATTTAAATGCAGCAAATTTCACCATTACAATCGGATCCTTTTCCTTTTTATATCTGTCAAGTTTGGTGTCGGTTTTCCAAACAAGAATTTATTTTTTATTTTTTAAATTCAATTCTAATGGTCACCTCCACTTCATTTGTAAGACAATGGTTGTTCTATATTATCTTGATGTTTCAATTGAAATATCTTTATATATATATATATATATATATATATATATATATATATATATATATATATATATATATATATATATATATATATATTTGTCATAACTAATTATACATTTACGTAACTTTTAGAGTTAGTTGGAACGTGAGACTTACTCAACCACATATAGTAAATTATTATGAAGATGCACACCAAGTCTACATTCACCTACCACTAACCACACAAGTCATATAAGTACAACTTTAATATCAGTTCAAATAATTTCAAGTTTCAAATTTTTTATTACAAACTTAATAAATTAGATTTATCAATTTAAATTTAATTTTAGATAACACAAACTAATTATAAGAGACAAGAAAAAATAATGCTAAAAGTTCATTTGCCCTAAAAACCCATTGTTAGGTACATTGTGGATGGAACTGCTTCATTGACATTAGAGATTTTTATGAAACATGTACATATAGGAGTAGAGGTTGAGTCGACTTAGAAGTCAACTTCAACACTCAACTATAGACCTTGTCAGTTTGACTTGATCAAACTAGGACACCTAACTAGACACCTTACTAGGCTTATGGCACTTGTAATTTACCATGTGTGAGGTAAAATACATGACATGTGTATTTTACCCATGTGTGGGGTAAAATATACACTAACACCCCCCTTAAGCATAGCTTAAGTGGGTACAAGAAGAGATGGGTCCTGGCTACTAGGCCTGGTGAGGTACCCATGTACAAAGTAATCTCTCATGAAGTGGAGAAAGGTAGAAAACCCAATGGGAAAAACCTACCCTCCAAAAGAGATAAAAGATGCATGAAAATTATACAAGTGAAGAAGTACTACTTTCATTGAGTACAATAAATGTTTCCCCCATAGGAGAGAAAATTATAGATCTATGAGACCCCCTCATAATACGTGTCCCACTGCAGTAAGGCTAGATACTTGACAAAGGATGCAAATGTAGATCCAAGAACGCCAAACAATGTTCCTTCCCTTGGGAAGAAAAGAAACCAACTGAAGATGCAGGATATCTCCCCATTTTGAATAGGAATATGTAGGAAGATGTATGTAGGTTCCTAAATCATGCTGAAGATGATTCAAGGATGATGATGCCCATTTCGATGTCTTCAAAGATTGCTCAGTTGTCCCCATGTCGATGCTGAAGGATTCCATAGTTAAATCAGGTGCATGCCTAATAGATGAAGATGATAACAATCGAGAACCATGTCTAGATAGATGTAGAGCATGAATATCTGAAGAGAATAATGGTGATGCAACTTCATCAAAACTATCATCGAATAGAAGATTGATGTCCTCAATGTGTGCTTCCAAGTCAATAATGTGAGACTCTACAAACAGACAAGCAATGTCAAGTAGAAATTTGTTTCAATCAATAATGCTAGGAAGACTGATATGGTTATCCTACTACAAGGAAGTGTTGAAAGCTCTCAAAGAAGTGACTGTGAAATCTGATGCAGCAACAGTAGATGGTGGTAGAATATCTACCAATGCAGGGGGTGTAGTAAGAGGAGAAGCAAGCGGGTATGTCTCTATGTCATCAATACATCCAAGGCTTTCCCAATATGCAAGTTCCTCTTCAGTGTCATCATCATATAAATGATCATCAACATCATCAAGGGAAAGAAGTATTTCTATAGCAAGATTATTTGGGAATGGAGGTTCATTGGGGTCTCCATACATTTCCCATAGTTTGGTCCAAAGAGCTCTAGGGTAGTCAATGTGTGATAGAGGAAGCCACTGAGTGTGGTTCATAACACTTAAACCAATTAATCCTAGGACATGATTATTTTTATTTTCCCATACAATTTTTTGCCAATATGTACTTGGTACGGGAATAATCCCATATAGATGTTGCAATATGTGAATCCATTGGTAGTGTGCTAGGATACCATCACACCAGGACTCTTTCTCAGACTAGTTCTGCCCAATGTTGGGAATGATTTAACGGAAGGCTTAATGTGATGGGTAGGCTCATCTTTCAAGCAGAAGGTCAAGGCAAAGGAAGAGATAGAAATAAGAGCCATTGCTAAGTGGGATTGTGCAGGTTGTATTTCCTGGGCTTTTATAACCAAAAATTATTGATTTTTTAACGTTAAAGGAAAACATGAAAGAGGAGGGCTGCCACAATTTGAGTTGAAAGACATTTGAGAGTTAAAATGAGTAGCAAGTTGCATCCAAACATTGTCGTGATAGGGTGTAATGATTTGGCACCATCATTCCTGATGGCTTTAAAATAATTTCTCTAAGTTATTTTATATCTGTATTTTAATCATTCAATTATCTATATTTTATATCTTTAATTATATTTATCTATATTTTAAATCTTTAATTATGTTTAAATGTATGCATAGATATTTTGTGAAAGATTATTTGTTGTCCATTTACTCACGATAGTTCTAATTTGAACAAGTGAGATTTAAAAGTGTGAAATTTGAAGTGTTGATTTAATATTTATAATATATAAAAATTTACTAGAATATATTCACTTACAATATAAGTTATAAAAATGTCTAACATTTATTAAATAACAATTATACTTTATCAAGGCATCATGGAGTCTCATATCTGACCATGTACACAAAAACAAAGCTATATATCTTTCTTAAATATAAACTATACACATAATAAATTTTAAAATATAAATGGCCTTTTATTCTTTCCATGCTTTAGGCATTGGGTTTTAGGCTTTGTTTTGTGCATTCAATTATGATACATCTTGCATATGCCCTTTCTTGCATCAGTATTAAAGGCCAACAATCTAATTCTTTTGGGCTCTTTTGGTCTATCCTCTAAGGTTGCCCTTTAGCCCCTACACTTTATGTGTTTGTTGCTGAAGGCTTTGGTTAGTTTTGTCCTATGCAGTCTCCTAAAAGTTAGGCAAGGGAATTGCCTTGCCCAATTCATCCAAGCAACACATCAATGGCCACTTGTACTTGACTCCTTTGTTACCTTAATTTAAGACGAGGATAACATCAAACAGGCTCTTTATTGCCTTGAAACATTCTCCAAGGCATCAATTTTGAGCAGTCAATGGTAGAAAACTCAATGTTACGGGAAATCTTTCATTCCAATGCGTAGCTAGCTAAATTATTTCCACTAGAAATGGATTGATCATGGGGAGGTCGTGATGTCTTGGCATCCCTTTTCCTTTCAAGCATTTCCTACAACCTTTATGGCAAGTTGTTATAGATAGAATTGAGAAAAGGTTATCTTATTGAATTACTAATCCTCTCTCTTTGAGTGGTAAATTTTAGATGTGTTCTAAATTTTTGAATGCTACTCATATTTATTATTCCTCTTGCTAGGTTCAATCTAGGGATTCTTATTTGAAAATTGAATGTTTTGAAAGATTTTCTTCGAGCTTCTAATGGTAACAAAAGATTTTATCATGTGGCTTGAGAATATTATTGTCTCCCTCAAAATTTTTGGGGTTTATATTTACTATCAGTCCATCAAAAAGGCTTAGCACTTTGTACTAAATGAACTATCATGGCCTTAGAAGGAAAGGATGCCTAGAAAGTCCCTATTCAACATTTCATTTCCTATGGAGTTCCATCTAGGTGCCCATCTTGGAAAGGCCTTGGGATTCACACTCTTCTCACTATCAAGGAACCCATTCAAATATAGGGTATATTTGTTACCAAAATCACCTAGAAGGCTTGACAATCTATCAAGCCTTGGCTTTTGTGGGTTGACAATGATTTTTTTAATGGTCTTTCAATTAATTAGTAGTCTAGTTGGTGGTCACCAAACCTCTCTTGTTGATACCAACCTCTAGCTAAAGCCCCTTGGGTTTCATCTTTGAAGTTTTTTAACAGAGGAGTCAAAATATTGTCAGATCTTTTTAACAATGACACAGAAGTTTTATTATTGGTCAAGGAAAAGTTGAAATTCTAGTTTTCTAACCAAGACCATGAGACATACCAAATAGTTATTGATGTCATTCCTCACCTACATGGTTCATAAAATTGGGGTTAGTAATTTCAAGGCCTAGTGGAAAGATTGGAAATAGTATCTTAGTACACCCTTTTGCAATTACAAACCCACACTTGGGCCATTTGTGGCTTACACCTCAATCTCCACATGGTAGCCTAATTAAATCTCCATGGGCATCTCCAATCCTTTTTAGGTACTTGGAACCATAGATTTCAAACTATTTGGTCTTCTATTCTTGAACCCAAGCTTGCTCATTTTGTTTGGTGTATTATTTATCAAGGCTTTTTTCTTGGATCAAGATTTTCTAATCTAGGAGTTCTTGATCCTTTTTGTCCATTTTGTGGACAACCTAATAGTCTCAAGCACTTTTTTTTGTTCCACACCAAATCTTGAGAAGCCCAAACTTGGATTCATGACTTCATCAAGCCATTTAGGCCTAATCCATTTTCATGGCATATGGTTTTGTTGGGAGATTGATCTTACCTACCTTTTGAATTCACTAATATTTGTCATGCTTTTTAGGGTGGAGATTATTTTAAGCATTTGGGAAGACATAAATTATGATATATTTATTGGTTGTTGTTGACATTCATTTTTCATGCTTCAATGTTGTAGATATGACCCTTTAGCTTTAAATTATAAAATATAAAATATGTCCATGTTGATGTTTCTCAGTTTACTCCAACGTGCTCATCTAGATTTAGGTTTTAGCAAAAAAAGTTGTACTTGAAACTTCTCATCTCTAGGTAGTAATCAAAGACAAACCATTCCACTCTATTCTTTAATTAGGGGCCCATCTAACTATCTAATCACCCCATTGAATCTTTAATCAAGCATATTATGATTTCTTCTTTATTTGAATCATGATGTCATTTTACTAACACTTTTTGAAGGAAATCTAGGGACTATAAATTTCTAATAAATCCCTCCTTTAAATTTGTCTATTCCTAACTACATATGTTCAATCCATACCTTCTTGTACAACATGAGGGATTCATCACTTAGTTACTCCATTGCTTCTCTAGGTGGACTCTAGGACAATTATTTGTTCAGTAGCTTCTTTAGTGTCCTTGCCAAAATTTGTAGCTAAATATAGCTTTGTTATATTGGTTTAGTGGCAAAAACCTTTATTTTGTCACTATTTAGTGAGTTTTCTCTTTCTCTTTCTTGTGCATCTTCCTAGTTTTTCCTTGATTCTTTAGGTTTCTTCTCCTTGAAATCCTTGGCATTCCCACCATTCTTGATAGATTTTTATTGCCAACCAGATTTCTTACTTTTCCTTTATCCCTCTATAGTTCAAAACAAAAGAATTCTTTCCCCAATAAATCTTCACACAAGACTACAAAGTCTCTTCTCTTTGCTTCTTCCTCTATTCAAAATTGTTCACTAAATATATCCTTGCTTGAAATTCTTCTCGATTTACGTGGCATAAGAGATTACTCTTGATCTAGGGTGTGACCTCTTCAAGGTGTTTCTTTAGTTTACAAGATATAGTTTTTGGAAATTTATCATTAGTTAATAACATTCTATTAAATAACATAGGACACTCCCATTCTTATCCAAGTGCTTCAATTGTGTCCATGTTTGATTGCCTAATCGTGTCCCTTGAATCCTCTCTTTCCACATTCTTTTCTCTTTCTTGCATTTCTAGGTTTTTCATTATCTTTTCCTTTGTTAAACCCACACATTCACTTACCACACTATTTAATTATTTCATGATAAATTCTACAAGTTTTTAATTTGATATTGAGGTTAATAAACCCTTAAACTCATCATTAATAGTGACCCTAATATTTGACAAATCTAGTTTAGAATGTGGCTCACGAGCGAGAAATTTAAACGGTAGAACACCTTACATGTTATGCCCATGTTGAGAACTCTTGTTACTAAGCCCTACCTTTAGTGACTTCTTGAATTCATCAAAATATTCCATCTAATTTATTAATTTAGTCAATTTTTCTTGCACC